>JAYRBT010000042.1:4547349-4598612 GCA_036023395.1 Myiotriccus ornatus | reverse complement strand
AATAATTCCTAGAATAGCTTTTCTGGAGCACGCACGCCGTAAAACAACACATATGGAGCTCTGCAAAAACACTTCGCTGGCAGTGACTCACAGAAGTCACCCCGGCTCTGGGCCGATGCGGGGCGACCACCCAGCCCGGATGCCAATCACAGCCCTGCCCTCCACCATCCTGCACAACGCTGCATCTGAGCCAGGGTCCTCGCTGAACTTTTGGAAGTCGAATAGAAGCTCGTCATTCTGTGCCGACAGCCCTAAATGACTTGAAAAATAAAATAGAATGAACTTGCAACAAGCCCGCTGTGCCAAGTCTCATACCACAGGCAAGGAGAGAGGATCCCAGTCCGCATTCCTACACAGAGGCTCAAAAAAATGGCCAGAGAATTTTAGACGTCTAAAATAGAAAGTTCAGTGAGGAAAAAAAAAAAAAAAAGCCTTAGTCATGTAAGTAGACTTTATATTTTAACTTTGATGGGTTGTTTTTCCCCTTTCAGCTCATAACACAGTAAGATTTTTAAAACGTTGTATGAAGAAGCTAAAGGATACTTTAAAATATTATTATTGCATATATATCATAGTAATATCACAATTCATAGCCCCCTTGTAGTTTACTCACTAAAAAAAAAAAAAAAAGGAACAGCCTCATGTTTTGCATAAAAGCAGAAGGAAATCTATGAAAATTTAAACATAACTAATTTTATAATTTTGCCATCTACATTCCCACATGTTTCCAATGTCTTAGTGAAGTTTCTGCAAACCATCTGCAAAGTTTTATATGTCCGGATTCTCAATAAAGCAATACCAGGCACTTACAGCAGCATTAAATACGGACATTTAACACTGTGGATCTTTAATATTTGCAGCAGGCATTAACGGGGATTCCCCCCCCCATCCTTTTTAGCAGTTCAAGTTACCATCTCTCACTATGCAAATTAAAAAAAAAAACCAAAAACAAACAGTGATGAAGGTAAAAAAAAAGGTAAAAAAGTAGCAACTTTTAAGTGCCAAACACATGCCTTCGGAGAGACAACAAAGTGTGGAAGTTTCAACAACAACAAGAAACAAGGACTTTAGTCCCCCTTCCTTCCCCCAAGACTATTTTTCACTTCTCGATCAACTTTCATGCTGTTTTTTTCTCTGCGCTGGAGTTTCCCACCCGTTCCCATGCAGAGCACAGCGAGGGAAGCGGAGAGTTAATGCTGTAGTTGCAACTGGTGAGAGCCTTTACTATTAACTTGAATTTACTGAGCAACCTTTCCTTAAAAAGAAGAAAAAAAAAAAATCCTCACTGCACTGTAACACTGAGAAGTATATTTAAAAAATCTCTCTCGGGTCTCTCTAAACATCTGCTCAAAGGTTTTGCCGTATCTTAAAAGGGCTCTAATTACCAGAAACTCCTTTCTTACTTAAGCCCAGGGCTCACATTTCGATTATAACTCAAGCTCCAGTTAATTTAGGTCTAAACCCAAAATGCCTGTACCAAACAGAAGAAAACATAGGCCTACCTTAAAACTTTCCAGCTTTTCAGAGGATCCAAGTCAGAGATTATAGACACCATTGTAGTAATAATAATAAAATATATATTAGTTAAAAAAAAAAAAAAGGAAGAAAAACCACGGCAGGGAAGGCTAACCACAAAAGCAGAAAGTACTCTACTCAGTGTGGGAATGACAACAAACCCAGCACAGCTCTTCCTCCTTCTCAAGCTGATAAGCACTTGTCCCAGCTTCTCTCCACCCCCAAAATCAATCTTGTGCTATATTGCTTCACAGTCCCAGTTTCATTTCTTCACCACTACCTTTTAAAGCCCTTGTAATCTGCTCCAACTGATCAAATTTGACCTTTTTGTAGTCCACTTTATTCCAAGCACAGCCCTCAGTTAAATCTCTCTTTATTAACACCGTCCTTCTTGGCTTTCTTTTGGAACAAACACAGCTCAAGCTCGAAGCCTCCAGCCTTTGCCAGCAATCATTTACAGATTACTGCAAGCTGCAGTCTTCTCCTTTTGGGTATTTTCTTCTACCTCTGAGGTTTGCTTTTATATTATTTTCTGAAGCTTGTTGGGGGGTCTCCCTTTCCTTGTTCTGAGCAGGTTGGAGTTTGACACTTTTAAAGGAGGGACTTTCTAGTACAACACCTCTCCCACCCTTCCCTCCTCCCCCTATCCCTCACCCCCATATAGGGAGATAGACACATTGAGAACAGTTCACAACCTTTCGTATACAGAATAATATTTCTCCCCCCTCTTTATTTTTTAAATCTCTTAGAATTTATAGACTTATACACTGAAGCTGTGCCTGAAAATAGCCTGATTTAAAGCAAGAGTAGTATTATGGTGGAATAATAAAAGGTCTAATAATGCAAAACCAGATGTAACCCTTTGGCTATTTGAAAGGGGGAAAGGTGTCTATATAGTTCCATTAAATCCATTTCTTTTTTGTTGCTACTTAAAAAATAAGCGGTAAAGCATCCTCCAGATTACTATGGCAATGTGAAAAGTTGTGTAGCTGTGGTTAGTGTGTGTTTACTTACGAAAATCTAGATGATTGGCTTCTTTTGTGTTTCTGTAACACTTTTGACATTGATTTCCCTGTATTTAAAGACTTCTCTTTTGCATTTTTTCCCCCTCTAAATGTTTTCCATTCATCCTGTGAGTGACTGTACCCTCTCCTTGAGCTCCACCGATTCATTAGGATTCCTGGAAATTCCCAAATCAAAAGTCTTTGGGGGAAAAAAGTAAAACCGTACCTCATGAAGTGTTCACTTAGAACAAAACTACCCCAAATGGCAGAAACTTCCACTTTTCTATTTATATCAAAAGCATATGCTCCTAGTTTCCCTCTGCCACCAGTTCTCCAAAAAAAAAAAAAATTAAGATCAGCCCTTGTATGTTACAAAGAAGCAGTAACATGATGATCACACAGAGATTTGGGAGATCTGGCAGTGTGTGACACACTCATGGAAACATAATAAAGTGTATTATAAGACATAATAAACTTTTAAGGCTGGTTTAAGTCTTCCACTGCCTCCTCCTTCGGTGAGTTAAAACTCGAGCTCTGTCTGAACTGTTTTAGGGCTCCCTGGTACGCTGTAGGCTGGGTTTGGGCAGCCTGAACCCCCCCTTTGCTGGCTGCACAAAGGCAGCACAGTCTTGCCCTTGCCGGAAGGTGACACTGAGGTTTCCCACCGCCCAAAAAAGATAACGTGACCATTTAGTCTGCCAGACAGCAGTCAGGAGATAGTGGTCAAACAGAAACAACCAGTTTTAAACTACCTAGGTACAAAATGCCTTCTTTGTTCAAAGGCCAGAGCATCACTGACCCCTCATTTAGGAGAAACACTGAGTCATCTCCTGCCAGGTGAAGCTCCTGGCTCAGCATCTGGGGCCGTATCAGTCGATCAGTTTATCGAGTCAGGCCTCAAGTTCAGACCTTGGAATTTTACACCCTCCCCTAGGCAATACTTCCAACAGTTCTACTTTATCTCCGAGGGGTGTAACACGGATAAACACATCAGGGACAGCTGTCAGTGAGATTGCAGGTGCAGATCTGGGGGAGGACAGCTGGGGGTTATAGATATTCCACCTCCCCCCGAACACCACTGTGGCACAGGGTGTTTCTCACCTGATACATACATATCCCTGAGCATTTCTGCAGAGATGAGGGTTGTATCCGACTCTGGAAACTTTGGGCCCTGCGTTTATTTACCTACAGGAGGTGGGTTAGGTGCTTGTAATGGAAAATTAAGTTCAGCTGTTTCTTTGTGGAGCTGAGCTGAGCTGATGGAAAGCAAAAAGAAAGAGACTCCTCCGTGTCTCTTTGTTCCCTCCTAGAAGTTTGTAAACCACCCTTACACAGGTTAGTCCCTCATTTGAGACTGGGCAGGACATCAGTGGTTACAGCATAGTGCCTTTTCTCTTTCCCCTCTACCTCACTGCCACATTTGATAGTTTTAGAGCTATAGTCACCTATTTTCCCATGTAAACTTCTCATAGAATATTTCATATTGATGAGGAGGCTCAAATTAAGAAAGGCTTCAAGTTAGCCTGCAAAGAAAAGAACATTCAAAATACCCTGTCTTATCCTGTCCTGTTGGCAAGCCCAATTTGAGTCCTTGTCACATCCTGTCTATTCAGTGTTAGAGGTCAAGGCACTCAAGGTGGAGTGGAAAAATATGGAAAAACCAAGGTCAAGAGAAACATCTCAGTCCTGTCCACCCTTTCAGATCACTGCTAGACCTGCCCTGAGCTCCACTGCATCAAAATCCTCAGTGTCTCAGTCTGTTCATCCAAAAAATCCACAAACTACGTCTATTTCCAGAATTTTATCTCTAACAACTCCATTTATACTTTCCCATATTTCTCATTGTCTTCCCACAGAAAACGCTCTATCATTTTGTCCAACATATCCATGTGAAAACTATACTGTAGGAGTAAAGATACTTCTGCCTTTCCCATTTGCAATTATTATGGTTGTTTTAATTACTTTCATCTTAAACGTTTCATGTCTGGAGCAAAAGCCATGTCTCCATTTTGCTGGACCTGGCTGGCATTTTGCCAGCTTTTCCTACAACACCGAAGAAAGCCACTATAAGCTTTCTAAAAATAAAACTAGGAGATCAAGTTTAGTACAGAGAAACTTGCGACAGGCGATGGATTTTCCAAAACAGCCTCACGTATTTCATACAGCGTGTAGCTATAGTAGGAGAAAACAAATAAAACAGAAAAAAAACCCCAGAAACCCTCTGCAAAATTATTTTAACTCTTGTGCTTAGAAAGTGGACTCCATCCCAGCTTTTAGCTAAATGTTTTCTTCTGTTGGGGTTAAGGACTTGGTCTTCAAAACTTTTATTTTTATGCTTTAAGCAAAGAAATTTCCTATGATCTTCAGCTTGTTTGCCAAGGAACCGCCAGCACATCTGTGAAATATTACTTAAGCAAATTTATTACAGTTAGCCAGAAGGCAACTGCCCCTAAAGTTTCCTCTACCTGCTGAAATCCAGCCTATTGTATAATTTGGGTCTTTCGTGCCATAACGTGTCCCCCCTGCAAGAGCTTATCAGTTCTCAGTTAATATGATAAAGAAGTACAAGCTTTCCAAGATTTTGAGTCATGTTAAAGTAAATATATATATATGCTTTTGAAAACAACATTCCTGTATACACACATACACAAAAGGATCTCTAAGCAATGTCATCATCCTTAGTTTAGACAGCTGTGGAGTCAAAAAAGTTCCAGATCAGCTAGCTACAAACATTTGAAGGTCAAGTACAGGACAAAGCATTTAAAAAAGCATAAGCAATGATGGCTGCTGAGGATTAGAAAGATGATTTTATGTCATAAGATTTTTTTTTTTCCCTCCAGGTATTTCTTTACCAGAAACCTATTGGACTGAGAACTTGATAGTGTTGGGCAGGATAATAAAACAAGTATAGGAAGTGGTTTGGGTTCGTTATTTAATCTTCTTTCAAGGGTGTTATCTCATTCAAAATATTTTAGGAGCCAAGGAAAGTCTGCCAAAGCACAGCCTTTTAGCCAGAGTGCCCAGCAGCCTGGTTATCAGGCAATAATAGAGAAATAAATAACCTTCTAGCATCTTCCCAAACCATATTTTCCATCGCTCTTTCATGCAAAGCAATATTAAGTTATTTGAAAGAAATCTTGGTCTTTTACCAGGAAAACCTCATTCTCCCGGGGGAGCCTGTTGTTAAACAAAAGCTCAGCTATTAAAGAGTGGCCTCCAACTTCAGGGCTGCTGTTGAGGGCTGATAAAGGCTCTTCTTCAGACTGTCTCATGCTGTCCCTCCCCATCAGCCTTGCCACCCCCCTGCCTCTCCTCCCAGTCCCTAACGCCTCGCCTTTTAAGCAATGGAGTGACTAATTGAAAATGCATTCCAGCACTTTACAAGCAGCTTTTTCTTTCCTGCTGACCAGTCAAATGTTTTAAAGTTGGCAAGCTGCTGTTTTAACTTGGGAACTTGAGCACTTGTTCATGGCCTGTATGTGTGAAAAAAATCTGGCTGAATTCGATAATTCTGCTGAATAAAAAAAATAATTAAAGATCTTACTTCTGGAACTGGTATAAGTAAATCCAAGTATTACTATGAATCTTCAAAGCCACTCCATTCCCTCTTTGAAAAATACATCATTTGGGAGACAAGAAATTTTAAGTCTAAGAAATGCCCAAAGTCATGAATCGGTACTTGTACAGAACCAGAGGAAAACCAGTCACAAACAGGCATAAATCCATCTGACAATTACGCTTTGGGGAAGAGAACTGTAACCAAAACACCCTGGAGACAGTAGTCGCTGATTCACGGCAGGTCAATGGCCAGCTGGGCTGGGATTCAGCACATCTTATCACACACAGTAACTTAGAAGTTGGCTTCATTCAGCAGCTGTAGAGATTGAAGGGTTTTGTTTCCTTGCTCATTGTACAAAGCCTGCACTTTAACAGTTAATCATTAATCTTAAATTGCATAAATGTGTCTCATAGTTATCGACTTCTCACTTCTACAGTCTGCAGAGACAAACTTTCAAGAGATGGCATTTTTTTAATACTGATTGTGATTTTAATGGATTTTCAAGTACTTACAGGTTTTGCTCATGACAACTGCTGCAATAAAAAGCCTTATGAACAAAGATGTCTTTTGTGCCAATTCACCTAGCAGAAAATCACTATTACGACATACTTCATTATGAGAGAAATGCTTTCAGCCTCTATGAAGTCACCCCCAAAATCCCATCAGCCTAATTGTTTTTAAGGTGTTTGTAGTTTACTTTAAACAGCATATGAGCCCAACATTTACATCCTCTGCTAAATTTCTCTTTATTGGCCAGCGGGAGGGTTTCTTCGTTCTGCAGCACTGGCGGAGCAAGAACACTTCTGTCGTCTGAGGCAGGGCTTGCCCTTCCTAACCCAAAAGAAAGAATGAAAGAGAAGAAAAGCTCCTTGTATTTGCCAGACATGTTCAAAAAGAGCTACTTGCACACCCCAATCTGCTTCTTTCATTCCATTTGGCAGAGTCATGGGTCAAATTTGGTAGAGAGGAAAATAGCGGCCATTAACCGTTCCGGCGCCACAGCAGACTGAGGAGCCAAAGCCAACACTGTCTGTCCTTGCATTTCCATTCTTTTGGTGTCAGGTCATACAGTGAGCATCAAGAGGTCCTTATGAAGCCTTATGAAAAGGTTATTGTTCAGTCTGCCTTCATAACACACTCCGGAAAATGAAAACATCAGTAATGACCTTACTAAGTGCTTTGTTGTGAAGGCCATGTTTTCACATGGACCACAGCTGCATTTCTACAGTCCCAATGCCATCTCATACAGCGATGAAGAATAAATCTAAGGGTAATTAAGTTATGCTGAATGCATATTGTAAAATGTTTAGGAAACCATTTCCAGAGAGACAAAGGAAAATTAGTGGCTCTGTATCCATATCTGTCTTTAATAGACTGTTCAAATATTTACCTCCGGTTTTCTATCCGTCACAGAAGTCCAAGGAATAGGATGATTATTGGTAAGGGACTAGGTGGAGATATTCAGTTAATTCCTCTCAATGTCTTTCCTTTTGACATTGAGAAAACTATTTTTTTATCTGTGCCCTACTTTCCCATCTGGGAGGGACAGACACCACCCTAGCAATCTACAGAGCAGAGCACTAGGAACTTAATAGAAGACACAAAAATTGGCAGCTTTATGAAATTCCCTCCTTTTCAAGATGGTTTTAAGTTTAAATCAAGTGAAATACTGGTTCGTCATTCAGTGTAAAAGAACATGATCTGTTGAGACAGATGGCTTCTTCCACTTCAAAAATTTAAGAGTTTCTGTAGCAAAGTAAGGAACCCCTGAAGCTTTAAAAAGTCACCTATACCATAGCCTTTAAAATGAAAATAATTTTAGAGCTCCAAAGCCCTGGAAGGAAACAAGGGAAAAAATAGCAAAAGGTAATAATTATGAAATTAAGAAAATGGTGAAATAAATCTTCCATTTCTGAGATTCATATTTATTAAGCTACATTCAAGCACATGATATTGAAGGTGTCAACCACAAACACCTACTTTATGCATCAAGCTTATATATCTTTTAAGCAGAGAGAGACACCAGGTCCCTTGTGACAGTGTGCTTTGCTATTGACCTAAAGATGATAACACGTGAGTAGGGAAGGAGAAAATGCTTCAGCTGCAACAGCAATCCCATACATATTTAATATAAAGGCACAGAGGAACATTCTTTTAGCCTGTGTATGAACTGCACCAGCGCAGGCTGAGTTTACGTCTGATGATGGTCAGGATTCGAGATTTGCTGTACTCACTAGAGATAACACTGTTTCATTTTCCCTTCCTATTACAGAGGCTGGGAGAGCTGACAAAATGGGAAGGCAACTTTTTGCCGTAGCAGCTGGCAGGAGATTTTTACAGACATAAAAACCAATTAAGTGTCCTGATTCTGGGCATGTAACTCCCCTGGAGCCTTTGTTTAGAAGTGCTTATCTGCTTGCATAGGCACAAGCATCTACAAATCCATGTACAGGTGTGTGTGTATCTGAACAAAGGACCATGGAGAGCACTGAAATAAGCTGTTGCTCTCCTGAGAAAAACCCCAGCTCCCTGGGAAAACAGTACGGGAGAGAGTTTTGTAACAGTACTACTTCATCGATAGAAGGCTGCAATTAAATTCCATTCTAAAGGACAACTCATCCATAAAAAAAGTTCACTTTAAAGGTCCTAATTCAGGGAAAAATCAGTGAAAACTTTTTTCTTCCATGGTGAATGCAGTTGTTTACCTTTATCACCTAAAGAAACTTCTTTCATTTCTGAAAAAGCAGTGCCATGTTTTTTTCTGTTTCTGAGGACTACTCACTTTTAAAAAAGCATCACATAAAGGTTCATTCATTCCCATATTGGCAATTCCTACATTCTTTTACTTCCTACATCCATTCATAGAAGTTTTGTGTCTTTCAAAGAACATTAATAGCTACTGTAGCCCAGAATACGTTATTTACATACAACAGGTCGCAGTCACACACATAGTTTGTTTACAGGAGATACTTCCTTTCTGTTCAAAAATACTCAGTGTCTCAGGTCATAATTTTTTTCCTAACTGACCTCATTTACACAAGCCCAAGCATGTTAGTGATTTTTCTCCCAGACAAGGCCTGGGCTGCGATTCCAATAAAGACAAGCACAGGTCCCCATGTTGAAAATAAAACATTTTTATTGCTTTCTAAACCTCTGGCATAAACATTCATTGCTTCATCTGACAAAATCCAACCAATAAAGACTGCAAAAAGAGTGAGATTAATAGAACCAACTTCCTAGAACATTGTGCTACCCTCTAGACGCCGTATGTCCTGAAAATTGTATATCGTAAAGTTTGGCCCATAGAGGAGTAAGGAAAATCCCCTTCTTTTCTCATTTGGGTGTTCAGTTGTTACAGCCTCAACAAATCCACACTTCTCTGGAAGCTGCAGGACCTAATAAGGGTAGAGTGCCCCAAGTCTGGGTTGGATTGGTTGCTATTCATGGGGTGTCCTTGGGAAACTTCCTTCATTTCACAGCTTCCTGGTGTGTCAGGCAAGAATAGATGAGTAGATCTGGCTTGGGTTGGAAGAGGCCTTAAAGAGCATCTTGTTCCAACCCCCCTGCCATGGGTCCACTAGACCAGGTTTTCTCAAAGTCCCATCCAACCTGGCCTTTAACACTTCCAAGGATGGGGCAGACAGAAGTTTTCCAGGTAACCTGTTCCAGTGCCTCACCACTCTTTACAGTAAAGGATTTCTTCCTAATGTCCAATTTAAATCTATCTTCTTTCAGCTTCCTATCTTAGATTTCACTGCTCCCCCATCTGACAGAACATTAGAGGACTGAATTACAAATTGTCTTTGTTGCTCATCAGCCTGGAATAAGTTTAGTCTCTGCCTGAGGAAACCAGGAGGGGAAGATAGTGCTGCTTTTCCTGGCAGTTTCTTCAAATAATTTATACTTCTCCTTTTTAATTTGTATCTTGTCTGTAAATGAGAAGTTCCAGCTGCTGCTAATTATTCCCCATCAGGTAGATTGAGAAATCTTTTTCCTCTTGCAGAAATAGGTGTCTAGTCACTAACCAAGATGCTTTTAGATACCCCCAAGCCTTCTTTTTTTTCCCTTTTTCTTTTAGTTACTATCTCCTTAAGAAGTAACTAACCTTCTTTTCAAATTATGGATGCTGCATCTAAAATTCAAGCTCATTTCATGATGTCAATAGTGAGTTCAGGCTTCATGTTGACATTATTGATGACAAAGCTGGGCCTAACACTTTTCCCAAAACACAATCATCCAGCTGAGACCTGTTTGGGATATTAATTGCCCTGTGTTCAATTCAGTAAACTGTGCTCTGCTGGTCATGAATAGCCACAATCTTCCCTATATTGCCAAGGGATGCAAAGTTCAGAGCCTTGAGTGCTAATATTTTTCTGTTGTATTGTCATAGAGGAATGGAATTTTTAAAGGAACTCCTGGTTTCCATTAGTAAATTATTAGTCAGATATTTTTTGGGCCAAACATTTTTTATCTTTTCTCGTATTTTCCCTTTTGTTGATGGATTAAGTAGCCCATGTGCACATGGGGCAGCTCACGTAACTTTAACCATGGCCATGATATGGCAAATAATAATTCCCTTTCAGTGCAGATTAACCCGTTTAAGATGATCCATTCCCAAGAAATGTTTCTAGCTATCTAAATTTCTATGAATTTCAAACCGCTTTCATTATCCTTAGATGATATGAGCAAATAGTTCTGCTGTGTTTCAAATTCAGAACCAAAATATTTGTCCCCCAGGACCTGGAAAAACCCTTAGTCCACTTCTGTCTTTCATGATGCGCTATTGAAAACTTTATCTCTGGGTAGTAGTGACCTATAATAAGCATTCATATACAAAAGGTGGTATATAACTGGTTTATAAGAAACTGTTTTAAAAGAATATTCAGCATGGAGGAGCAATGCCACTTTCCATCCCCACCCCTACATGCTGCAAGTTTGCCAGCTCTTGCTGAAACAAATTCCTACTTCCCAGGTCCCATCTGGCCCCTCTCCCCCACCACCAGAGGTGAAAACCATCTTAGTGAAACCACCTGAACTGATATTTCAAAGTCTTGTCTGAGCAAAACAACTGTCATGGGAAGCTGTCCTGACCGGGGTGACAGGAGAGCTTTTGGACACCTGGAATGACAAAAACGACACTTAGGCTAATACACTACAGATTCTTTACTTTCTGCTCCAGCTGCTGTAAAACCCGGCACAAGACTGGAGATATAGTAGCTGCAACTTCATCAGCCATCAAATTTGGCAGAAGGGAGAGCTTTACTAAGATCAGTGAAGTGTTTCGGATAATGATTTATTCTGGAGGTCTGCTCGGAGGAGGAGAAAAGGGAAGGTGCTCTCCCTTCTGCAGGCACTGCTTGTGGATTTATTGAGAGCTATCATCTAAAACTGAGAGACTAGATTCAGTGTGTATGGACACTCTTTGAAAGACTGCCAAAGGCTTTAGAAATAAGAACATAAATTGAAGGTGAACAAAACTGCAGTTGAAGCTATCTCCAGCAAATATAATTAAGAAAATAACCTAGCGAATGAAAAATACATTCGACTTTTAGAAATTATGTAATTTTCAGTAATACAAGAAAAGGGTTCCTAAAGGCAGGAATTCCCAAATTAAAGAGTGATATAAGAACCACTTTGAAGTAAATAGGCTATCCCAGAGCCAAAGACTGTTACTGCCTTACCAGCAACGATACCAGTATGTGGCAATAAATGTTCACAGTCCCCTGAGCTATGGCACTGCTGTTTGCTCCTGGCACACCTTCAGCTTCTCCCACTTGGTCTTAGTCCTGACAGTCACCTCCTGCTATGCCTCTGGCTTCTCTATTACAACCTTATGTATTTCATAAATTTTCCTTTATCCCTATTTCTCCCTTTCTTCTCCTCATTTTCTCTTGCTGTCTCTCTCTCTCCCTTTGATTGCTGTCCATACTACTGGGATGGCATGAGCTTTTAGCCAAAGGTATCTTCTTTCCTCACTGTGAAATTATGATAATCTGATAAAACTATGAACAAAGAACTTTCTATTTTCCAATCAGTTTCATTCAAAATTTTTCTCCTTTGGAAAATTGCCTCTTTGAAAGCACCAGTATGTGTATGACTAGCAGGGACGTGCTCAGTTTGCTGTACCGAATGTAATCATGTCACGATTGTTCATCCTTAGGCAGCCACTAACTTCCAGTTTAGTGTCAAATTCATCTTTATCCAACATAATGAAGTCCAGGAGAGAGTTTGTTCGCATTGAGCACAGTATCATTTATGTTTGAAACTGCTTTCCTTAAAAACCTCAAACAAATCATCTCTGGTACTTTGCTACCGAGTTCATGGATACAGTAGCCCTGCCTCAGGAACTGAAATAATTGAATCCTAGAAAGATTTGAGTTGGAAGGGACCTTAAAGAGCATTTGTCCCAATGGACAGTGACATCTTTCACCAGACAGGTTGCTCAGGTCCTATACTATCCAACCTTGAACACTTGCAGGGAAGGGAAATCTCCCATCACACCTAAATTCTCCTCCATATATTATGGATTGACGCTTTTGGAATAACACATCTTATTTTGGGATTTGATTTGTGTCTCTTACTTGAAATAACTGAGTTGAGTGTACAGGTTTTGGCCAAAACCATCACTGTGTTGCATGACTGCTGATGTGCACTCTCAGTCCGGAGAAGTACAGGATGGAGCACTCTTAGTACAGAGCACTGCCTTTCCTATGATCCTGTGCTTCATGACCTGATGAACCTGTGCAGACCTCCACAGCACTAAAACTCTGGGCATCCCCTTTTCCTTCCATCCATCCATCCATCCATCCATCCATCCATCCATCCATCCACCCACCCACCCATTAATTCCACTAATTATCTCCATTTCAAGCACTTTCTTTATTGAAAGTGTATTTTGTGGTTTAAAGAACCATTTTTTCAGGCTCAGATTTGAGTAACAGTTTGATTAGAGATCTCCTGAGGTCACTTGCAAAAATCCTCTCCACTCCTTTTATTTTTTCCCACTCCAGCTTTTTTAGACTGTTAATGGGTAGAGATACTAACTTTGTTTATTCAAATCAGCAGCCTTTCAACGAGATAACTGTATCAGATTTTCCTATATAAATTCCCAATTCTCTCAGTTTTAATTCATAGTACAGAAAGGAACTAACTCATGTAAACAATAAGAAAAACGTATTTAATTGCTGAACAGGTAACATTTTGAGTTTGGACTGTCTGGACCTTCACAGTGCATTACTAAACAAGGCAGTTTAAAGTCCTCTTGGCTGTTGCAGCTATGATTTGACTGAAGCATTAGTGTTGTGCTGTATGGTTCACCAGCTGAGGGTCAGGCTGTGCTAAGCACAGCTTTCAGCCAGCCCTGAGCACAGGTACCACCAGCTGTCTGGTGGGGAATGGGGGGAGACTGATCTCCAATATGTCTCAGTCAGGTTATATCTTTCACAAACCTGTACAACAGGCCTTTTCCCAACATGTCACGAGCACTGAAATATCTGCTGTACCGTGACTGTAGCCTGCCAAAGCCATCCTGCCTGTCACTCTCCAGCTTGCCATACTACTGAGATAATAGGGGGGGGCAACATCTGCTCCCCTGCATCCTTCCAGGGCTGGAGGAGCAAGACATGGTGATGAGATTATTTAAAAAAAAAAAGGAAAAACAAAAAAAAAAAAACAGGGGAAAAGAAAAGCAGTGGTGTAAGGCACATGTTGGGATCTTTGTATAGCAGCTGCGGCCCAGGGATCTGGGGGATGACTCATTTAAGCCAGACACAAACTTTCCCCACCACCTCCCCACCTTACATGAAAGGAAAGACGGTCGGAGCCAGACCATCTGGACAGCTCTGTGGGAGCAGAGCCTGCAGAGAGGATTGGGCCTCCTGCAATGCTGAGCTGAAAACAAAGCAAAACAACTTGCTCTGCAGACCTTCTTTGAGCAGCTCATCACCAGCTATCAGCTGACTTTTTATCAACGAGCATTTATGGCGATTAACCCTTATTTCCACTCTTCAAACGGGAAAGAAGATTAACCTAAAGAAGAAGAAAACGTCATGAAGGAGATGACACTAAGGAGAAGGTGGCATTATGAGGAGGACTACATTAAATTAAATCTATGACAGCGTTTCAGAGTCACTGCCGTTGAAGCCAAGAGAAATTTGCCACAGAACACCCAAAACTAGTTAGTGCTGGAAGCATTCAGAGTGCTCTGCTGTTGTCACAGCACTATACTATGTTCACAGAGAGTTTAGAAGTTAAATTTGAAATGGAAATTCATAGGAGAGGCAACTAAACAAGCAGGATAATATGTCACCAAAAATGTAGATGTACAGATTTTGTCAATTTGTATGAAAATCCCAAGACAATTTCTTCATTGATCAGATTTCTATTGCTGCACAAATGCTCTCCTGTGCAAATTACTGTGAAGCAGTCAAAATTAACATTTTTTCCTTTATTATTAGACTACAAAATTTCCAGCTTTTATAGCTTCCCCAATTATCACTTTCCACTAGTCCCATTACCCCAAATCTAACTATTTTTTTCCCTAGGATGATTTCATAATTTTTTCAGTTTTGGATCACTCAGCAATAAAACATACAATGGAGAGAAACTGGCAATTGTTATGTAAGTTATTCTATTTACTCAGGAAAATAGGAACCTACCTCATACTAAATATGGCCTAAAAAGGAAACATTTGGCTTAAAATCTCTGTTAATGTTACTAAAAGTGTTGCCACACCTGTTCCCACAAGAAACATATTCCCACTCTAGTATTTATTGCCTATGGAGACTGTTAAGGAAAGATTTATTCTAGTTGACACTAGACATTAGTTAAGATAAAAACTGTTGGTTAATACTACAAAGTACTCTTTAAAAGGACAAAGGACCTTTCCACAAAACTTAATTTATAGAATTTTTGGTATATAATTCCCATATTCATTTATTCCAAGTAGATGCATCTAAGTATAGACTGTTGGTCTCATCAAAATCGTGATATGTTCTTAATGAGAACCTGTCTCTTAATTTTAGCTTTTGATATTCAGGCTTTATAAAATATATCTGTATAATTTTGGGAAACTACAATGAAATGTGACAACCATCACTGCTTTCCTCCCTGGGACAGCTGCAGAAAGTGGCTCTGTCCACTTATGCACATACAAGTAGCTTTGGAATCTCTCGAAGTTCAAAAATTAATGGAAGGAAAATTGTTATATAAATTAAAAAAATATTTTAGTTTCTTCCGGAATGATTAGTAATAAAAGGATTTTAAGGTACTATAAGGCTTTGGAATTTTAAAACAAAGAGAATACAGAGACCTAAAAAATAATCTTTACATAAATGAATGTCCGAAAGATGTATTTCTCAGAGAAAACATTGGTGGCTTTCTATATGGGTATCTTTCCTTCTAACAGACATGTTAAGTTGTGATGTAGAGTGAGTCCCTGCTGCTCAATATACCAAGAAATAAAAGTTCAGACGTGTCATGATAGAGATAAATTTCTGTTGTCTCTAATTTTGCAGAAATATAGGAAATGTAGAAGAGATGTAGATAGAACACAAAAGCCTCACTGTGAAGTTGGGCAATGGTACGATGTCAAATCTTAATTAGTTTATTGATTAAGTCTATAAAGATGAAGTCCCGTTAACGAAATTATGTTATCCATCCTTTGCCTATGGTAGTGCTGCAGCAATTCCAGCAAGCTTAATACACAGATTTATATACTTGTCTCTACAGTCCATTAGTACAAACAAGTAGCTCAGAGGATTTAGCTAACCCCCATCTGGTTACTTTAAAAGCAGAAGTACAAAAATATCAAAGTAACAGAAATAAAAATAATTTTAACTGGTCTCCATCTGGCAATTTTAATAATGGAAATGCAAAGTTGTGAAATGTGCCAACTATCCAGATTCTGTGCAAAAAGAAAAATTGTGATTAAAAACATTTTCAAAGTCAAGACAGGTTAGCTAAGAGTTTAGATGAGGGTCGACTAACTTCAATATCACAGGAATCTAGGTCACAGTTTACCCTAGCACAGAAAAAGCACATTATCTCATAAATATTGGGGTTTGCAACAGTTTCTTCTGCGTTGGAGACTGAGGATAAACAAAGATATTTCTAAAACACATCCTTCTGCAACTGATGATGTGACATTAATTTAAAATTTTAGAACTCTTTTACATTCTGAGAAGTGTTTTCTTTTAGTTTTAATATTTTGTAGCTGAAAGGGTTAAGGTGACTCAGGAAGGGCTCAATCTTGTGCTCGTTGGAAAGAGAAAAGAGAACAAACCCTCACTGACTACTTTTAGCTGAATTCTACAGACCAGACTTGCGTATTCTATTAGGAAACTTGGATGCTGGAATCATCAGTGTAACGACATTTAATGTGATATATTTTCTAAGTTAGTCCAAAACCTTTGCACAGCAGGATTGGAATTATTATGGTTTGCATTTTTCTTCTTCTTTTTTTTTTTTTTTTTCCATTCTTCTCACTTCTCACTTTTGTTTTGTTTCACTTTGAATACTTCACAGTGTTTGTATTTTGAAAGCTGGCCTATTTTCCCTCACAAAGCAGATTCCGATTGTGGTATAAATGCTAAATCAGCATGTGTCAAACTTGTTAAACCTTTTTTATGCCAGGCCTTGAAGGACCTGATAAAATAAAGCTGTAAAGATATACATTTTAATAAAACATTATTCATGCACTGTTAGTCCACAAAATATTCTCATGTACTATATAGAAATGAAAAGCAACATTTCTCTGGCCTAAAGCTAACTTTTTATGACTCCCTTGGTAATTTTTCCTTCTTTAATACCACTTTATTTATTTATTTTACAATAAGCTTTCAAAAAAGGGGTGGCATTTTTCTCAACACTTTTGCATGTGTTTTTTTTTTTCCCCCCTGACCCTTTACATCATCTATAGAATAATTTAATAGGGATATGGAAATCAGGCAGAGTAACTGCTGGAAGCAATATGTGCTGATCAAGACCCAGAGAGAGCAGCTCTGCTGAGAACTGGGCTGTGGTTGTGTGGTTCAGACACTGGCCTGAGAGTCACAAGATCTGGGTTTTCTTCCTTAATCCACCTGACCTCCCTGAGTGATACCAGCTCTCTGTTTGCTCAGTGGAAATGAAAATATTTACATTCTCCCATTCTTTTGTCTATTTAAATGATAGGCAACTTGAGAATCCTACTGTCTTTTATAGTGCTGACACATGATGCAATTATTTCAGCTGATGGTTTTAGGTACCATAAGGTAAGAACACCTGTAAAGGATCTAAGAATCCTTCACTTGTGTGTGAGGGCTCCAGTGCTGGCCTGTAGGCAAAGCCAAGCCATTGTGTACTTAAATACTTGAGCATAAGGTTTTATATTTCACAGAATCATAGGATGATTTGGGTCAGGACAGACCTTAAAGATCATTTGGTTCCAATATTGGCAGTATCCTGTAGGCTTTCCAAAGATATTCACTGAAGACATGCTGTATTCAGTGATAGATACACAGCTATCTCTTGCTCTCATTCAAGACATCTCTTTTGTAGGTCTGGTTTTCATCTATTTGGACTCTTTTCAAAGTTGTGACTCACATCTGTCAGCCATTCACTCAGCTGTGTCAGTGAACCAGGATGCTCTCAAGGACATC
Organism: Myiotriccus ornatus; assembly: GCA_036023395.1. NCBI lineage: Eukaryota > Metazoa > Chordata > Aves > Passeriformes > Tyrannidae > Myiotriccus > Myiotriccus ornatus. The sequence continues at coordinate 4,580,895 of JAYRBT010000042.1, read as the reverse complement.
AACAGATTTCCAGGCTTTGTGAACGTACAGGCCTACAGGACCTCCAGAGTAGGTCCCCTGGATGTCTCCCTCAGTGACTGCTTTTCCTACAAAAGGCTCTCTGTTAGAAGGCAGTTAACAGAGGTAATTCCAGCCCCACTAGACCTAAACTTTTTCTACACTCTCACAGCTGTGTGGAAATCAGTACAGCTTCCTCTTGTCCCTGATGGCTCATCGTGTGGATCACCACCATTTTCCTTACCAGACCCCAGACGTGTCACAACCATGAGGATCTATTTCAAAAGCTCTCAAGAATGCAAACTAATCAGAGGGTCAACTACAGCTCTCCTTGAATTTGACCACGCTGTTGCTGACTGAGTGACCAGGGATCAAGATCAACACCTAGACTGATAAAGAGTTCTTCAGGAACAAGCAAAGAATTTCTGTTCTGAGCCAGTAACAACCAGTTGCTGTGCAAATATCAAGGACTGTAACCGGGTTAACTATAGAACAGTAGAAAACCACAAGGACTGCAGGAGATAATTATCTTTAATACAGCATGACAAAGTATAATTTTCTCTTGTTATGCAAAAAATGAGGTGCACGGAGAAAGAGGCAGAACTGCTGTTGGGAATGTAGTTCATCTCTTCCGCTGTAGGCACTGGTACCACAGAGCAGCTTATTCTTTCTTTTTCTCCCCATGCCTGAGAATACTTTTTCCTGTCTTGAAGGAGTCCCACTGTTCTTCCCTGCCTTCCACACCTGCTCTCTTCTTCTTTGCTGAGCTACAAAGTAAAACAATAAACATTCAAGGTACAAAAATTCACATTGTTTGGCTCCCAGTACTCAGAAACGGATGAACTAAGAAGGAAGGGAAGAGTTTTTTCTAACTGAGCCTTGCGTTCCTCCTTCAGCAGAATGAACTGCTCAGATGTAAAAGTTAAATCCACATTCTGCCACACTTGGAGGTATTTTGGGCTGAGGATTTCAGTGGGGTCCTTGCCAAAAGAGCAGGCAAACAGGGAGTGCTGGTTGCGCAAAAGTAAGCAGAGAACAATCCCAGGGTTTGGGAGGTGGGTTTTGCTGCACTGGCATGCTGGGAGATTAATGCAAGCCACTTAGCATCTCCTTCCTCCCCCCTTGCTGTGCCGTAGGTTCAGGAGGAACAATGACATTTTTCTCCTTTGTACTGATTTGAAAGCTACTGATGAAAACTGCTACTTAAGGATTAGTTAGTAATGTGGAGAGGAAATTCTTGGGGGGGGAAAAAGAACAGTAAATATGCTTTTCAGTCCAAATGTATACTACGCGTTTTTAAGGCAGAAGAAAAAGCCTTTCTCAGAAAAAAATTACATTTCCAGAAGAAATTTTCATTTTCATGACACTTTTTTTTTTTTTTTTTCCCCCTACTGAAAGAACATGGATAGAAAATTTCCATCAAATTCTCAAAACAAATTAATTCCTTGTTTTGCTAAACATCCATTTATACTATGGCTATACAATTTACAAGCAAAGGTATTCTTAAAAGCAAAGACTGGTTGGTTTACCATATCCCTGTCAGTAAAGCTTTTATTACCTCTGCTGCTGCTCAGAGAAATCTCAACAGGTCATAATGTTCTACTGTGTGTCTTAGACCTGAAGGAGCAAGGGAATTCTCATTCATTTAAAGATACTGCTGTACTGCCTCCATAAATCCACTCAATGGGACAAGATGTAGGCCCAGCTCGATGAGATAAAGGTGGTGTTTTACACCAAGTTTTCAAGCTTCATTCTAAATAGTCATTGATTTTGTGGGTATACATCAGATTTTTATGTTCTTCTGGATATCATTGTCTGCAATTTCATCCCTTACTTTAAAAAGAGCAGCAATTGACTGGCAACACCCAGAACACATCCTACGACATCCATCTACTGTGCTTTAGGATCTTGCTGTAATGCAATAAAGTACTTTTATTTCATATAGAGAATGATTTATACTGAAGTTAATGCCTTAAGTGTAACACATCCACACTGGGTAATGTTATCATAACATATATTTCTTCTCTAAGAAGTTAACCTGCTACCCAACTTGCTTTTGCAATGAATGTTTGCATAATGTAAAACAGCCACTTTGATACTAATAGAAATAAATGGCTGAAAGAACACAAAAAATGGAGAGCTTTTGCTTACTATTTAAATTCTTTCAAATAGCAGTGCAGTGTGAAATTCTAATACACTCCCTCTGCAACAGTCAGACATTAAAATGGTCCAAAGATTAGAAAATCACTTAAAAATGTAATTAATACAGGAGCACAATTCTCTGTGGTTTGTAAGATATGATGCATTTAGTGTAGCAAATAAAACATAGCATAGGACAGTCATCCACATGTATTATGCTTCTAATCCATTAAAATATGTACATAGATTTACTGTATTTGCCTTACAAACTTTGTATTTTCTGGTCTGGATTTTGAAGAGTGACGTTTAATTTAATTTTGCAGCTTCTTTGCTGTCACTGAAGTTTTTTTATAGTTAATTTCTTCAGAAAATTCATAGTTTTTAGCTGACAGCAATAAACCTGGCAATTAAATATGTATGAATACATCCTAAAAAAAAATTCCAGGATTTCTAGGATCACAAGTGGAAAGGGACCAGTGGATGTTGTCTCATTCAACCTCCTTACTCAATCAAGGTCAAGTTTACTTTTCTATGGACAGTGTCTTGTTTTTGGTGCTTCAATCTTCATACTGATATTTGGATAAAGGTTCAAACCCAGAAAGATGCTCTTGCTCTCAGCAACCAGCTACATCCTGAACAAATCCTTGCATTGATGCTTTGAAATGGTGTGTTTCCTTAGGGATCTCAACTTCTGAAGCCATTATTATGTTTCTGTCTGCTTCATGAAAGTTTTGTCATGAGACAGTGTTGTTTTGCTCATTTCAGAGGAAATCAGTTTTTTAAGGATTTCAAAATTGTCAGCACTTCTGAAAGTTTGACAGTTGCCTGAAGATACTTTTCATAAAGACTTAGATGCTCCCACAGTTAATACGCTAAAAACTTCAGGTCAAGGCAAAAAATGTTTTGTGTGAAATCTACAGCCATCTGGAACACACTGTATAAACCTTCTACCTCTGCTTTTAAGTCCCATGCATTGGTCTTAATATTTTCCAGTGGTTTGTATTCTGTTATCCAGTTTCTGAGTCCAGTAAGGAAGAGCAGAACCAAAATACTGAAAACGTAGTTACTACAGTTCTCCTGACTTTCAGGCAGGTGTATTGTTATGAGCCCAAGGAAGACACTATGACACTAAGCTTAAAAAATCACACTGCAGACTTTCATAATATCAATAAAGATGAAAGACTCTGTAAACTTTATTGAAACTGAGTCTTCAGACCTTGGAGGTATTTATTCAGGCCAAATAATCTTCCTAAAGACAGTGCCTGGACAGAGTGATGTACAATAGAAAGTAGATAATTGCAAAGTTCAGTCTGAGAACACACTCAGAAGCCTAATTCCTTTTCATTGGACACCATGGAGACTTAAAAAGATAAAATTTAAGCCAACTGACTAGTCAGCAAAGACAAAGAAAAGTAATGGTGGGAGAGAAACTAAAGAGTAGATGGTGTTTGGGAAACCACACGTAATTATATATTTAGGACTGCACTTCGGGACTTACTACATCAGAGTTACGAATGTGGTGACAAAGTGATGGGGTGTTAGTAAGGAGTGGAGTTAAAAGGAAGCAGAAAAGGCTACTCAAGTGCTCTACATAGCAGAGTTAGTCCTGCATGGGGAAGTGGAGATGGCTGTGGCACTCAGAGCAGCACAGCGGCCTCAGCAGTCAGCAGGAGCAATCCAGTTGAGAGGTGGAGTGCTGTGCTCACACCTCTGCTCTGCTTCTGCTGCCCAAAGCTTTAAAACCCCTGAGGAGCCTGGTCAGAGTTCACTGCTGAACCTGCTGTGAGCAGGAGCTTGGATGTGTGAGGCTCCTTCTAGGCTGAATTAACATATGAGCCAATGGTCTCCAGATCCCAAGACAAAATTGGCTTTGACATCACTGTTTGACACAAGGTTGGAACACACATATATGAACTGAAAGTCTATTTAGAGTGGCACCTGAAAAAGGAACAGGAGAGAGGGAGTGAGGTATGTCCAAAGAGGCCTTTTTTCTTCTTTCAAACAATTTATGTGCTTTCAGACCTTAATTATAATATGTTCAATCCAACACTAATTCTGTGTGAGCTGCTGTGCAATGGGTGAACAATACTTTCCATTAAGGTGTTGGGGTCAATGGTAGCAAGCACTGTGGTTCAATACATTAATTTTCTCTGAAGCAGTAGTAAAACATATGTTGACTCTTGGTAACCTCAGTGTAGATGTTGCAACCTTGTAATGGATGTGGATGCAATAACCTGCTTGAGCTTGTCTGCTTGAGATGAGGTTTTTTCATAAGTGATGATGATGAATGTTGCTCTTCTAGGGAGTCAGAGATCGTCATTAAACCAGCTAATATTTTGCTGCCCTCCCATGCAGAGCAAGCATTGCTAAAGGGCAGCAGTGCTGTCAAATCCTTATAGGCTTGAGCAGGGAATAAAGCAGAGAAAAAACAGAATGAAAAAAGTTGATAAAGGGCCTAAGGTGAATTCAAGCCTAATACACAGCACATTGAGTTGTTTTGTTTGCTTGCTTTTTTCCCTTTCTCAGTAAAAGTAGTTCAATAGTTATGTTTTTTTTTCAGCAGCAGAACCCCTCTCAACTCTCTCTGCACTCCTCAGTCACTAACAGAGTTCATCGTCTATCAATAAAAGCATTTCAGATCTCTCTAGACCTGGAGACACCAGGCAGAGTTATTAGTTCTTCTCCAGCTTATTCCAAGGTGCCAGAGTTCAAAATGAAAACGTACAGATTGCTGATAGCCATGCCAGAGCCAAAGAACTGCACAGATCTCTGTATTAGTCTCTGCAACTATATAAACACAAACCCGTACATCCAAGGATATCAAATTGAGAATAAATGCCTGTGCAAAGCATTTTTGTCTGTGACAGGCCTCTGGAAACTAGAGGGCAAATTCTCTGCTGATGCAATTAGCACAGTGTTGTTAAACTCCATGGACCTGTACCAGTTTAGAGACACATGAGATTTGACCCCATTACTTTATTTAGTGACACTTATAGTAATTTCAGATTGTCAAGTCTGCACTGCTGTATTCCAACAAGTAACACCTTTAAACTCTACTAATAACTCTTCCTCCTCTAAAAGTTGTGCAAGCAATTGTCTTTCCTTTATGATCAGACTTAAACCTTGAAAATAGATGATTTTTTAGTTATCTATGCAGCAGTTTATATCCTGTAAGAACATCTGAGGCACAACTATCCACATTGTGAAGACAACTGCAGGTGGGGGAAATACAACAATCATTTTATTAAGATATGAGACAAATATATTTAAATAGGAAATATGAACAGTGAAGTTTCTCTGCTTGACACTTTATGCAGGTGGGAGAATTCATTTCTTCGTTTTATAAGCTCAGCAAAACCCAGCAGTGTCGTGTTACATTTTGTTAATTTGGGAGAATGGATTTGTTCTTTGATGACTTTGAAGACAACATCGGTTAGGAGGAGTCACTGGTGTCTTGATGCATATAAGGGTTTTGGCCTATCCTCATGGTAAACAGGTAACATCTTGGCTAATTCAAAAGACACAGTAGACTCATATCTAATCCTGCAGGGACTCATATGTGGACACATTTCCTGAGCTGCATCAAAATACATTCAGTTGTGCTCCATTGTGTTAATGTTTTGGAGAAATAAATAAAAAATGTGTGGAAGGAACATGAAGGGGGCATTCTTTCACCCCAGGCAGAATTAGCTCTCTCTGAACTATTCCTAACATGTGTTTATTTAAACTGCTCTTAAGGTCTTTGGCAGAGGAGATTCAGAACCTTCCCAGGTAATATATTTCTCTGCTTAATTGTTCTTACCATTAAGAAGTTCCTCAAGTGTCTCACATAAATATCCCTTTCTGCAATTTAGAACACATTATTTCTTGTCGCATAGAAAATGGGTACCTGTAACAATTCAATCTTTTTCACCTTTTCAGCCACTTTTTATGTATCTGAAGACTACTAATCTTGTCTCTATTTGGTCTTTTCTCTTGAGGAGGCAATCTCAACCCTTTGATTTCTAATAGGTCAAGTTTCTACACCCATAATCACTCTGATCTTCCTTTACCTGATGCAAATACTTCTTGAAATGCAAACTGCAGAGGGAACACCACGCTTCAGCTACAGCCTCGTTCGTGCCAAATAGAGCAGAAAGATTATGTCATGTATCTTAAGAGAGATTATTTCTGCTTGTATGTCCCATAACAGTATTTGGCTTTTTTGCAAAAGTGTCACTTTGCTGATAGTATTAATTTCAGAGATCCTCTCTTATCTTATTCTCCATCATTGCTCTTTTTCTGCAGAGCTGCTGATTAGCCAGTTGTTCCCTGAAGTCATCCTAGATGTTTCAGACTCTATGTAAAAATTGTTGAGCTCATTTGGAATTCTCACCCTCTCAAGTAGTTGGACCTCTTTTCAGTTACTCCCCACCAGAGGCCAGAGGGTGGGCAAAGTCCTGGGAGGGGACACAGCCAGGACACTGACCCAAACTGGCCAAAGGGACATTCCATACGACATCTGCTCAGCAATAAAAGCCAAGACAAAGGAAAGAAGAAACCACTACTCATATCGAAGCCCTGCTTTCTGGAAAGTGGCTGGGCATCACCTGCCGATGAAAAGTGGAGAATGAATATTTTGTTTTCTTTTGTTTCATGCACAGCCTTTCCCTTTGGTTTATTAAACTGCCTTTATCTTGGCCCACAAGGACTTTTTTTCATCTTATTCCCTCTTCCCCCTTGCATCCTGCTGGGGAGGGGAGTGACAGGACAGTTTGGTCATCCAGCCAAGGTCAACCCAACACACTGACAAATCCATGTTGGCTGTCACTCATGTTTTTGTTATCTTCCAGGAGCTTACAAATTGTTTGCTTGGTTATTTGCTCCAGGATTTTTCTAGGAATTGAAGTTAAGCTGACAAATCCATCCTCTTTCCCCCCCCTTTATAAAGATAGGCTCAATAATTGCATTTTTCCAATATTCTGGACACCTCCTCCCATAAGCTCCTCGAGATAACCACTGACAGCTCTGAAGATTGTCCTGACAGCTCTTTTTCTCTGATAGTTCTCACCTTGGGGTGGATTTCCTGGGGCTCAGTGACCATGAAAATATATAACTAATATAAGTACTTATCTTACTTAGTCAGTTTTTTCTCATTTGTTCATGCCTTTAATTGCTTTAGACATTTCATCACATCGATCTCTCCTGGGAAGGCAGAAGCACAAGAGGCAGTAGACACTGTATGGCTTGTTTGGACGTTTCTGTCCATAGATTTCCCACTCCATTTGGTAACAGAAAATATCTATTCTTACTCTTCTTGAGTTCCCTGACTTTCAAACTGTTTACTCTCATACTGGATTCTGTCTTTGACCTGGATATTTCTGAGTTAGCCCATGATTGCTTTGTGTTGTTTTTTTAATAGCCTCCCATGAGGTCTCTGACAAAAGCTTTCGAAAAAACCAAATGGGTTATGTCAGTTATGTTTATAGTAATCTGGTTTGATGATGTTAAAAAACACTCATCTGCCACATTTAAATAAAGAGTTAAGGCATTTCAGGCACTGATATATTTCCATCTGATATCAAAAAGCATTTCTGATCACACAGATCTTCAAACATTTATTTATATTTACTTTTAATAAGCACCATAAAAGCTGTTTCAACAAGAAGCAATTTAATTGCATCATTGCTTTTGATCAGATGAGCATCCTGTTCATAATAAAGCCTACCCTATAAATAAACATCGAAAATACAAATTAAACTTCCCTGTTAAAATGCATCCAACTTAACGTCTCAATTCTTTCTTTACATGTTGTGAGCTGAATTTTTCTCTGGAATAATGTGCATGCTGAAATGTTGCTGCGCATATTTACATACTCATACAAATCCTGCTAATACATCCTCTAACTCAGGATGTGCCCCCATTTCAGCCATCAGCATTACTAAACTAATGTAAACCACTTGTATTCCAGCAAAGCTGATGAGACAGCTGAAAACTGGAAGAAAACATAAATGAAACACAATTCCATTTTGCTTATAAAATGGATGTTTTTATTCAGTCCAAGTTTTCCAGGAACATGTCAGTCCAAATTTCCAAATTTTAAGTTATTGACATTTATGTACCCGAAGGACCAAATGATTTTTAGCATTCTGGTGCACTAAGCACTTATCAATTGCAAGAGTTAATATTAAAACATTTTTGCATTTTCTGCTCTCTAATTTGCATGGATTGTGTAGGAAAGCTCAAACAACACAAATCTACAGTTTCCAATAGTTGTTAATGATGTGGAGTGAATACAGGAGTGGGACATTAAACTAATCAGTGCTATTGGACATTGGTGAGTAGAAGCCACTATATTAGTGCCTAAACTGTGCAGTGATCCATGCCTTCTAATTCTGGGAGATAGTTATGTTAAATTGATTTAAAAATAAGTGGATAGAATCATTATGCCTGCATTTATAGCTAAGCTGATGGAAATCAGATGGATTTTAGTTTTGCAATGCACCTCATAAATTGATGCTGAAAATCCCAGTAGAGTCTTCACTGCCTCCTTTCTGTCCACCCAATAAACTGTGATTATTGGATGCTGATGACATTTGTTCTGAGCTATATTAAAATGAATTGTCATAAACCTACAGGAAAAGCATGCTGAAGCAACTTGAATATGGAGGAAGCTCTAGAGTTCATCACCACTGACATATGTGGTACAAGGAAGGATTATCATGGAGCTATGAATATATGCTGCAAAGCAAGGTTTCCCAAAATGCAAACTCAAACCCGTGCCTAGGATTGCTTCTGGAAAATACATTCCTTTTTTAAAAATAGTTTTTCAGAACAGAATAAAGCACTGAGAGAGTTCATAAGAAAAGCAACAAAATGGAACACAGTAAGTCATAAAAGTGTGCCCTCGTGGTGAGCGCTCGGTTTGTTTCTGGGACACCAAGAGACTCCTCACCAAGGAGCAGAGAAGGTGCTCGGTGGAATGACTGGGAATTCTGGACTACAAACTGCCAGACAATGAATGAATTGTTTTATTAGGTGATTCTACCCAAATTCCTTGTCATAGAAAAGCTCACATGGCAAAAATAATGACAATAGGTGTAAACAATAAGACAAAATTCATTGCAATATATAAATTTTCCTTAACAGTCATTGCTAAATTTTTACTGCTTGTATCAACTTCCAGTTCAGGCCTATGCAATACACAATATTCAACTCTTACTCTTGAAGAAACAGTGATTTAATAAATTTAAGGCATGAGGCTCCAGATCCCCAGAAGAACTAAGGAGCCTTAAACCCCTGAAATAACAAATATCCTACTGGCATCAATATGACTTAGGAATTCAGTGCCCTTGGGAAAGGGAGTGTGTTTAATGGGATATTCTTTTTTCTCTTAAGAAATATTTTCTTCCAAATAATACATTTAAGCTTTTCCTTAATATATGTGGCCAGAAGAGAAGAATGTATTGAATTTTAGAACTTTTAATTTAAACTTTGTTTTATTTTAATATAAGCAATAATTTTAAAAAAAGGTCTTTCAAGTAAACAATTTTTCTCTTTCCTCTAGGCAGTCAACATTTAGTGACTGTGATTGTCAAAGGAGAGAAATCAGTCTATAGCTCTGATAGAGATTTCCTTTAATAGAAATAGCTACTAAAATTATTTACACTTCCTCCTCCTATATCCATCTCCTTCTGAAACCTGTACTACTCATTAATGATTCAGCAGTTGTGCCTTTGTCCAAATTGCTGCATCTGCTTGGGCTTTCACTTAGAAATTCTTGGGTCCATGCAAAGAGCAACTTCTTGGCCCAGACATCTTCCTCCTTATCCATATCTCCAGAAACTGTTGGCATTCCTTTGGTACCATTCATGTTGAAATTATTGGGATTCTGTAATTTTGCTTTCTGTGTCATTTACAGTGCTAGTGCCACATCATATATGTCAGCTCATTAGCCTGGCAAGACAATTAGTTTCCAACTCTGTAGCTGCTGAATGACAACAGGGCTTTCCAGCTGTTTATACTGAGGAGCCCCTGATGTCAGGTGCATACCAGAAACTGCATTGGAATGAAGCAACTGTTTTCAAAATTAGCTGAGGTGCTGAGCTAATCTGTTCTCTAATCCAATAAAAATATGTATTTTCAATATGAGGACACGGAGAAACTCTTATTAGTTTAACCACATGCATCAGACAGCATCTACCTCATTAGCAGTTTCGTATAACAGACGTAAAGTCACTGGAACAGAACATGTTTACAGGGTAAATATCTCCCACTTTGAAAATAAATATCTTGGCTTCGGCTCAGCATTTATTTAGCAGTGGGAAACTGCTGTCCTGTGACAGTGTTCCATTTCATTGACATTATCTCCTAATGATGTTATAAGTGGGTACAAGTTAACCTCAGAAGGTTCAGAGGTTCAATTTTCATTAGGATAAGTATCTAGAAACTTTGAAAATTTATGAACTATTCTAACTTGGATTGTTTCTCCTGTTTTCTAATGAGCACTTGTCTGTCTTGGTCCTAACCTCCTAAGAAATCTGCCCCCTGTTTCCCTCCAGAAGATGTGGCTGGTGTGGTTCTGTGAGGTCCTGAGCAGGTTCTGTCTGCTGAGGGCACTACATTTTCCTGAGTTTTTCAGTGTAATAAATGAGATCACAGAAGTAGTTTCTCTAAATAACCTTCAATCCCAGGCCACAGCACAGCCGTTTCCTGCAGCACACATGACTGGTGACATACGCAGATGGCCCAGGGTTGATGCCCTGGTTTCAGGCATTTAGTATAAACACATCGTTTACGTTCCCTTTGTAACCACCAGGAAGAGTCAGCTGATGTTGGAAGGGTCTCGAATTTGTCTGACCTTGATGCAGTTTGTTTGGAAAGGTTTTGTCCTGCTTCTCACATTTTCTTTTCAGTTAGGTTCATCTACCCCTTGTGTTCCTCAGGTGTCATTTCCTCTCCTCTGAGTCTATCTAAGCAACCTTTTTTTTTTTTTAATTTTATTTTTTTTTTGTTTTGTTTTGTTTTGTTATATTGCAGGAAGAAGACACCCTTGAAACTACTTGCTACTCTGATACTATAGACAGTGGATTTCTTCTCCTTCCTCTAGCTAATGCCTTAACCTGTGTTCTTCCCCACCCCCCACCATACCCTTGCAGGGTGTATGTTCTTTTTTTTGGAGCAAATTTCAGAAATTTCTTCCCAGCTGCTGTTTCTCCTCTCTTATTTCAAATCTTGTTCTTTCAAACTGCCTGTTTCAAGTCTCTATATCCTTGCTAATAATTTACTTGCTATTATTTTCTTCACAAATTGGAAGTAATTAGGCTCAAGACAGACTGGTAATTTAGAGAGTCTCAATTCTTCAGATCCCAACTTGTGAAATCTAACAATTGCTCAGTACTTCTTATCCTGAGCAACAAGTCTTTCAAAGAGCCTCAAATTGGCTACCCCAGCCAGGGTTAAGCATTAAAAATACATGGATCTCTTGGGAAAATTAGCCTACATAACTATTCATTTATTTCTTCTAGAAGTCCCTCTCTCACACAGATGTTTCACTGATAGGGATGCATGCATTAATCAAAATAAACAGCTTGTGGACGGGGCACACTGGCATAATAGATGTACTTAACTCCAATTAAACCAAGCAGTGGGCACTGTAACCTCTCTGTGCCGGTGCTGCAGCATAGCATACAAATTATGTGAGGCAGGTTTGCCTCTGACCATTCACTACAGTCTTTGGTGCTGGGCACCAAACACCAGTTTAGAGACCAGGATCCTTGGCCTTTGCAGATTGATAGGGAAAATAATAAAGGGAAAAAAAAAAAAAGAAAAGGGGTTAAAACTTAATGTAGAGATCCCTAAATAAGAGGACGTAGCTTGAAAGTCGGAAGTGTGTTCAAAGACAACAAGTGCTCCTTCTAATCTTTGTGATGCACAACTATAAATTTATAGCAATACTGCCAAGTCTTGTGATTTAAAGTGAGTCATACGAAAACAGAAGAAACCTCATCTTTTACTAAAACTATGAATTTTCAGGTCCATAAGACCTTGAAGAAAAGCATGAAAATGTGACTTGAATGTGTGCTATAGACTCAAAAAACAATGTAAAAATGAATTTTATATTTTGTCTTTAAGTCTTATGATCAATAAAATGGAGCAAACAGCATAATGTTATGTCAGTATATAATATATATTTATAATATTATATATGTTCATAAGAATGAGATATTGTTGGTGGATGATCTGAGCATTTTCAAGCACCGTGACCATGCTACAGACTGATAACATCCTATTATTTTTATTTAAACTGTTATTTTTTTCAGTCACCTCACCTCCACCTCTTGTGTTTACTGTGAAATGTGGTCTCCTTCAGCAATAAAGATTCATATACCTGTGTTTATTTTGTCATTTATATGCAGTTCTATCATTGCTTGTTTTAATCTCTGTTTTAGGGGGTGTTCTGTTTTCTACATGGCAATGATTTTTGAATTAAGCTCAGCAAAAAGTGTTACTACATCAACTATATCTTTGAATATTTGAATATATTTGTTTGCTTAAACACTGGCTTAGTCAGACAGCTCTGAGGATTTGTTTTTAAGTACAATGTTTACAATTGACAAATGACTTTTCTCTTGGCGGATTCTAATTGCTTGTAACCCAGTGGGAAAATGCTATTGTATATATTGAGTTTTTCTTTTTTTAAACTAAGAAAGCAGTAGTTTTAAAAATAAAGCGAGAATTAATACTTCATAAACCAGTGCTCTATCTGCAAACCCAGTTGGAAGTAATGGAACTATAAATTTAAAATTATGCCTGTAAGAAATAGACTCAGAATTGTTTGATGTGGAGTAACTCTTACCTGTAATACTTCAGATCCAGTGTTATAAATGTAATGAAATTCTTAGTTATAATGCCCTGAAGAACATATTGAGATAGTAATGAAAACAATAAGAACAGTAACTATATGGAAAATACTGTTTTCAATATGGAAGAATACCAAAGAGTTTCTTTTATACTTGTCCCTTTGGTCCCATCTTACTCTCCAAATAAGCTTTTTTAATTGGAGTGTGGTGACTGTGAAGAGTATTAAAAAATTATCATTGCACAGGACAAATTACAATGTAAAAATAAGGTGATAAAGTGCTTGCTATGGTATGTAGCTCTTTAGTAGGAAACCTGTGCTATTCCTCACACTGATGTGGTATTTACAGTGGTTAACATAACAATAGTTTGCTTTGATTTTTTAGCACACACACACACACACACAGAGTTTAGTATAAATACATATTGATTTCAATAATACTTGAAAATTCTGATCTTAATCAAGAACGTGCAACAGAGACAGTAGAAATGGTCCAGTAGTAACTAAGTAAATAAGAGTTCTTCCTCTTTGCTTTCTAGGAATGTACATATGCGTTCCACCTCCAAATCTGAGAAACACAGAATATAGAGAAAGTTCCAAACAAAAATTTGCATCAAATAACACAACACATTTGGATGCTACGAGAAAACATGCTGGAGAAAACAAACAGTGTTTTCTCTGCCTCAAAAACCCAACAGCTTGATTTTCCTATAAACACTAATCACATACATATTAGGTTATTATACTGGAAACAGAGGCTCCTGGAATGATTTGTTTTGGTTACACATTTCCTTACTTAAATAGGAACCAATCTTTTCAAGATAACCAGAGTCAGAAACGTCAGATTCCTTTTGAGTTTTGAGGGCTTTTATAGGGTACTGGGAAGGTATGAAAAAAGTATTGGAAGCTCACAGGCACTAGCAAATCTTGTGAGGTCTATCACACAGACAAACTGTACTCTTAATCCCTCTATGTTCCATAAAAAGAAGGGCAAATATTTAGTTTTGCCTGAGTTTTTTTTAGGTACTGCAGGAAACATGCCTGAGATTCCTACAGGTATTCAGAGAAATGATGTCTGTCATTTCTGGAAGTTTCAGTGCCAGCTTGTAGTTTTTAACAAAGGGATATGGCACCTTTTATAGACCCTGAGTCTAAATAGGAATTAAAAGGGATTTAGTGACACCAGGACTCATAGCAACCAATGCTGAACAACATCCTGCTATCTCAGGCTGCACATATGACACCTTCACCAATTCTAGCCTAACTAATGATGGATGAAGAGACAGGCAGATGACAATGCCATGCTCTTTCACTCTGTCACAGGGGCTGCAAAGCAGCTGTCATATACAGACAAACCTCCTGACTAATGCTCCCATTGCCTATTTGCATTTGTGTTCCAAGCAAATCAAATTGGTTTTACTGCATGAAAGTTACTCTGATTGTATGTTCTGCTGAAGAGGATGTTCCCTAAACAGCAGCTGTTTCAGATCTGAAATAATTAAAGGTGCAAAGACTTAAAGTGGAAATGTCCGTTGAAGGAATGAAAGCTGAACAGAACAGGAAAAAATCACTTCAATTTAAATGACTGATTGTCACTTTTAATTACTATATTTACCCTGTTTACATTTTATTCCAATGCTTTACCTCGTGTTTTAAGGAGCTGAGCATCGTCAAAATCAATGAGACTGAAGGTGCTGGAGAGAAACATTTCACAAAGAACAAACTGAGAGAGAGGTTTAGATTAAATATAAGGAAAAACTTCTTCATCTTGAGCATGGTGAGGAACTGGAATAGGTTGCTTAGAAGATGTCCCACTTCAATGGGAGTGTTCAAGGCCAGGTTGGATGGGGCTCTGAGCATCTTGGATTAGTGGAAGGTGTCCCTGCCTGCGGCAGGGGAGTTGGAACTAAGTGATTTGAAGGTCCCTTCCAACCCAAACCGTTCCATGATGATTCTATGATGATGACATTAGAAAAGGTATTAACTTCCTGCAGTATCAACTCTTGGGACAAAGCAAAAATGCTGTTGGCTTCATCACATTGCTGACACTGCACAGGAGGTGCATTTAGCCTTATGTTCTCCTGAAATACTGTTTCCTCCCCTACCAGTGGGATTTTTCATCTTTATATGAACCATATTTAGTGAGAGGCAAGACTCATCCTGCATCACTGTACTACAAGTCATAATCAAGTGTGATTTCTTGAGCAGAACATTTTGCATTTGAAGGTGAGTCATTATTGCATTATGCTCACATCCAAAAGTCCATGATGAGAAATCCCTTATGCCAGGCACATGCACTAAAACAGAGCCACTTCACTGAAGTTTACAACTGATGTGGGTAAGACAGATTAGATGCAGGAGAAAAATATGTAAATTCAATATTGGATGAATCCCACTTTGTGCTGATGGCAGATTTTTGGATGGAGATTGTCTTGTTCAATCCAACAAGGCCATCCTTTGTTCCTTGTCTTAATGAGGCTTGAGAAAAACTTGAACATTATCTTATATAAGTAAACTGCACAGAAGGAAGATGTGTTGCACTTGCAGTGACAATTAGACTCTTACTGCAGGCGTATTTATCCCTGAAAATGCCCTGTCTAGTGTCAAGTCAGTTTAGGCTTCTTGAATTTCACAGTCTCATTTTTCCTATACTTTTTCCTACATTTTAATGCCAGTCTATCCAAAGTCTACAGTATCAAACCAACTTCACTTAACATATCATAAAAGAGATGTACAGCTTACATTTCTGTTCCAGAACGAATAGATGTAAAGCTGCCCTCATTAAATACCTTTATAAACTTATGGAAAATAGAGTTGCTAAATCTCCCAGCCTGTCTATAAAATCTCACTGCAAGATGCATTATCTTAAATAAACCCAGCAACAGCAGGTTTTAGGTTTTTTTTTCCATTTCCAATTCAACTTTCAGAAATTAAAGCTTCTACCCTTTGACAGTTCATTTAAAGGTCTTTAAAGGTGGTCTCCAAAGAAGACTTCCAGTTGGACCCGAACAAAGGTCCTGGGATTTAGAGAGTGCAATTGATAGGATTAGCACTTCTCTCTAGCCATCCACGTTAAGACAATTAAAACAGGAAATAGTAAAAATAAAGTAAGGCTGAAGATCCAGGGAATAACCTCTCAGCCTTAGCTATGAAGTGTCTAACAGTTTCTCTGCTATATATTTTTCTATCCACGTCTTTTCTGAACAAAAGACTAGACATAACCAACAGGCAGTTAAGCAATTTGTATCCTAAGCTGTAACACATCAGAGTGAGAGTGCAAATGGCATGCTTAGGGTACAAGAAGTGTCTGCAGGTAATGGGTGAGCAAAATTAAATGAGAGTCTTCCTGACTGGAAGGTGAGATCTCTTAGAATCTCAAGAGCTTCCTCGGGGAGCTGGTGGGAGCTCTCTAGCTAAGGTCATTTAAATCATTTTCACAGAGAAGATACTTCAGGGAGCCATCAGTGATATTTAAGACATCATTTGCAATACGTCTAATACACTAGGATTTTGTAAAGCCAGTATAAAGTAGTGTGTGAGAGAAACCAAGAAATAAACCTGGAAACAAGATTATATGGGTCCCAGTTCAGCAAAGCACTGGAAAATCATGCTCCCTCCTCCTCCTTCCAAAAAATTTACAAGGCTGTTCTATAACTATAAGGCCACTTTAGCCTTTAGGGGGCTATTTTAGCCCTTAGGGATGTGCCTGCACATCCTTGTGCTCTCCCAGACCTCACCAGTGAAGATGTGAAGGGCCCTGGTACAGCAGCAACGAGGCTTGCACGTACTCTGGCAAAAATATAAACAATTCACATATTTGACTAGGAAGGCTGGTCATGAGGTAATGCAGAGTTGTAAAATTAATAATTTATTTTGAGTTTTCCTCATTGTTGTAGTAAAAGGGTATGCTGAAACGTGTTTATTGCCTTACACCTCTGGAGAGGCTCTGACAATTCTTTGGGATGAAAATGGACCTGGATTTTGGAGGTAAACAAAGCAGTCTAACCTCTGCAATGCCTGGACAATCACATTCAGAGTCCACACAGGCTTTTCTTCACCAGAAACTGAACTTCTGCTGCAAAGGTTTACTTTTCCCATACAAATAGTCCTCTCAAAAGAGTAGAAGAGAAGCTCCAAAGCCTGGGAAGCAAGTCACTGAGGTAAATTTGTGTAGAGTTTAATTGGGCTTAAAAATAATCCAGTCAGGCACATTTCACGTACAGAACTCCACACCTTAGGAATAGTCCTACTAAAGTCAATGGCACAACTCCCAGCATCTTGTGTCAGTGGTAACTTCTGTAGGAATGGGATTGGTAATAGGATCTCTGTTTCCTTGGAGATCACATGCTTTGGAGGTGCTCAAGCAGTATCACAATCTTCTGCCTGTAATACCTTAATCGTTTCCATAGAAAACGCTTAATATATTAAGATGTCACATGAAAGGATGAAGTCTTTAGATAACCAACAAATAACAGGGAGATAATAACTCCTACCATTCTGGTTTCATGGGACTAAGGCTGAAGGAAAGAAAAATGGACGAAGGAGCTGTTATCAGATTTTGCATGCTTGAAATCCTTTTAATTTCAGATTTCAAAATAGTGCAGCATTTATAAATATAATCAGCTGAATATGCAGAAGATACACTTTTCAAAAGAAGAAATAAAAATGCATGTAAAATAAGTTCCTTTGAGAAACATTCCATTACTACTCTGAAGGCAAATTAATATTATTAATATCAGATGATAGGAAGGTTACAATTTCTTGGTTTTCTTTGGGCACAATCATATTATTAAATACCTTAGAGAAATCTCCAGTGAACCCCTGTGTGAAGGAATTTTATTTTGGCTTTCCAGATTCACATCCCTGACAGAAGTTAGGTGACTCAGAGAGTCCAATCAATCAAAGTTTTCTCATGATTTCCATGGCTGTGGGTTATGGGAATCATAGCTGAGTTTAGAGCACTTCCTTCCAGTTCATGAGAATTCAGACTCAGATATGGCTACAAACTTAACAGCTGCCCAAGGACTGTCTACAAAACTTGAACACCCTCTCTCAAAGGGCAACTGGTGTAATTGGAGCCCAGTGTGAAAAGGGTGACTTATTCACCGGTGCCTTTTGTCTGCAGTGTTTGGAGTCAAAGGCATGACCAAGGAAGATGTCCCATGGAGTCCAGATGTCTGGGTTTGTGCCAAAAATTTACATTTGCTTATGTTGCTTATGGGAGAAGGGGCCGATATAACCTGTTATGCAAAGTGCATGGTATAAAGAGAGCTTGTCAGAACACAATTTCCTTTGCCTTGAGGGGAAAAAAAAAAGGAATAGCAACTATTATTTATGAAGTATTAATAAATATTTTTGAAAGGTTTCTGTGTTTTCCAGGTTATGATTGCGAAACTAAAAATCTATTGTCTGCTTTTCTTCCTCCCAGCACAAACCTGCAAATTTACCCTAATAGGGACCTTCCATTTCACAGAAAACAGCTTTCCATCAAAGCAGAGTTTGAAAAAAATTTTAACTGCGTTAATTAAACTCCACCAGGAATTATTCTAAACGTCTTCTATCTGCAGAAAATTACATTAATGAACACTTGGATGTTGTAGTTCTTTTCAAACACCCTCATATGCCCTCAGTGAAATAAGAGGAAGTTTTTATTCTGTCACCTGTGCCTACGTATGTCTACAAAACTAATTCCCTCATGGTGAAAAAATGCTATGGACATCTAGTTAGAAATTGGTTTTAGTTGCTGGACTTCTTTGGCCAGATGTTAAAAACATTCTGACTCCAACTAAAGGTCTCCAGCATCCAGTGGTCAGTTCCCAGAGATGATAACGGGAGAAGATACAACGCCAGAGCAGCACCCAGACTCCAACGTTCAGTGTTTCGGTGAGCCAGATGTGATATCTTTTACAACTTGAAAAATATATTTTGTTTCTAATCGGACGGCTTTCAAGGCCCGATAGCAGATACAGAGCCATGGAATGGCTGAGGTTTGAAGGGACCTGTGGAGGTCACCTTGTCCTACCTCCCAGCTCAAACAGGGTCCCCTAGACGTGGTTGCTTCCACCCTCTATATGCTTCCTTTTTGTGTTTAAGTTTGGCCAGGAACAACTTGTTTATCCGTGCAGGCCTCCTGGCATTTTTGCCTGCCCTTGTATTTGATGGAATGGAACTCTGTTTAACGTGGAGGAGGTGATCCTTTAATATGATCCATATTTCTTTGGCCTCCCTTCCCTCCAAGGCCTCATCTCATGCGACTCTTTTGAGCAGATCTTCAAAAATGCCGAAGTCTGTTCTCACTAAGTCCATGACTGTGAGCTTGTTTTTCATCCTCCTTTCTGCCCTCAGGTCCCTGAACTCCAATCAAGGCTGTCTTTGACCTTCAGATGTGCCCAAAATCCCCCCACTGTTGGTGCTTGTGGGGTTCAGCAGAACTCCTCTTCTCTATGACTTCTCTATCGCTTGGAGAAAGAAGTTATGATCAGTATAATCCAGGAACCTCCCGGGTTGCTTATGCCTGTTGTGTTGTCCCTCCAGCAGACAACTTCTCAGCTTATATATTCTCTAAACTGGGGTTATCAGACTGTCAACTCTGAGGGTGTTTCCCTGCTAAGGACAATCTTTTTGTAGAGAGACGTCAGAACAGGAAGTTTTTTGTCTCAGTTTAGTGAAAGCAGTACACTGACAGTTTGGGAAAGAGCAGAGAAGAACTAACCCCAATTAGCAGGCACAAAAAGTAGTCTAAGATGGGTAACACAGGGGGGATGTTATTTTTGATCAGTTCAGTAGACAAGGTAATTTTGCCCTCATCCAGAACTGTAGATAATTTTCAGTTTGTGCAGATAAATGGAGCAATTGGAAAGTTCAATATGAACACCCCAAGCTTTCTGTCTTTTGAGGCATCTTACAGACAAAGTGAACATCCTTCTAATTGTGTCCAGAGAAGACCAAAAGCAATTAAATAAAATTCCAGTATGATTCTGGCAATAAAGTTATGTCAAACTCACAAATAGCCCCACTAGAATGGAGTAGGGGATATTAGAACCCCTAGGCAAGCCTGGGTTACATCTGAGTGTGATTCAAATTCAGAAAACTTGGCACATCTACTGCGAGTCTTTAATGGTAGGAAAAATTAATTAACGAGGGGAAGAAATACTAATGATTTTCAGAAAGTAAGTATTTCTCAGCAGTCCTGATTTCCAGCCTGTTGGACTAGCATGTGGAAAACAAGACATTCAGTCAAGCACTGTTATGTAAGTGCAGCTCTTTGAGAGCACTCCATATACAGTATAAGTTCTGCAGGCAGAGTGTTTTAAGCTCTTGGAAACTGCAGAAGATGGATATGAACTCTTTCTGAATCCATATACCTTTGAAAATAGGAATAAAAAGAAGTATCAGTGTAAGCAATGTTAAGAGGTGGGAGGCAAGGTTTATAGGGAGAGGTAATATCTTTTATTAGAATAACTGATAGTGTTGGAAAAAAACAATCTTTCCAGACCAAAAGCCCCTTAAAGCTTGTCTGTTTCTTTTCACTTCTAATAGTTTGTTTCAGAAAAGACATTACTTCTTCCTGCAAGTCTCATCTCTCTTCTATGCTGACAATCACTTAAAAGAAGGTATTTCACTTTGTTTAAGTGTTTTTTAACAATCAAAGCTGTATCCTGATTGTCCGGGGTGAGTAAGAGTTTAAACTTAGAGTAGTCAGTACACAGAGGGTTGTCATTTGAATAGGACTGAAATCTGCCCTTTAAAGGGCAATGGGGAAAAAAGAAAGGTTAATATGAATTTAAGAAAACCTCAGTTTTTCAGGACTAGTTTATCTGCCTCCAGGCAAAAAAATAATTTTCACATACCTTCACTCATCTTTGGAATTTCTTTGGAATTGTGGAGTCATTAAATTGTTAAGGTTAGAAAAGACCTCTAGAGATCACCAAGTCCAACCCTTGACACAGCGCTGCCAGGCCCACCCCTAAACCATGTCCCCTGGTGCCACATCTACGTGGTCTTCAGGGATGGTTACTCCACCACTTCCCTGGGCAGCCTGTTACAAGGCTTGACAATCCTTCTGGTGACGAAATTTTTCCTAATATCCAACTTAAACATCTCCTGGCGCAGCTTGAGGCCATTACTTCTTGTACTATTGCTTGCTGCTTGGCAGAAGAGCCCTCCTCCCACCTGGCTACAACCTCCTTTCAGGGAGTTGTAGAGAACAAGAAGGTCCCCACAGAATCTCCTTTTCTCCAGGCTAAACACCCCCTGCTCCCTCAGCTGCTCCTCAACAGGCTGGTGCTCCAGATCCTTCCCCAGCTCCACTGCCCTTCTCTGAACGTGCTCCAGCACCTCAATGTCCTTTTCTGAAGTGAGGGCCCCAAAACTGATCACGGGATTTGAGGTGCAGCCTCACCAGTGGTGAGGACAGGGGGACCGATCACTGCCCTGGTCCTGCCAGCCACACTTGTTTTGGGTACAAGCCAGGTACAAGAAGGTACTGCTCCTCATGAGGGAAGGCCTGAGTATCTTTCACCCAGTGAAACTCAAAGCGTTTCGTAGAGATTAATTAATTGAATTCTGATGCCTGTCGCAGGTTTACAAGTGTTGTGTAAGTGACACCATGGTAACAGAAGTGCTGAAACCCATATTTCAAAGAGCGTTACACAAGAGCAGCAGAGTACACAAGAGCATATTCTCCTACTCACATGGCTGGATTAATTTTCCTGAGTTTTGGGGAATACAAAATCAAGCTTCTCATAAGAAAGGAGAAACTTTTCATGCTAGAATTTTTCCTGCATTTATTTTCTTTAATTTTCTAAGCGAACACAGGATTTCCTAAGGCTGGGTTACAGCATCAAGGCAGGCTGAACAGCTACCAGTTGATGGTTACTGTGGTTGGCACACATTTCATTTGCCTTTCCGTATTTATCTAGCAGATGTCCACATCTGAGCTGTCACCATAGACTCTCTCCAGATTTAATGGTAAGGAACAGGTACTTTTAGGCTTCAGCTAAAACGAATCTATTTTAAAGGTTTATTTTCAGAAGAGTTAAATTGTGCCTGAGGAGCATATTTTTCTTTGTATTCTGTAAGGGTGGCGAAGAGTGGGGATGAATAGCTGAGATGCTTTCTATACACTGTAGATGCCTACACTGATCAGATGAAACCCATCTTCTACTGCCAAACTACATCAGCCCATCAAGGAACGATTTCTTCTTTACAGCTCCATCCCTTTTCATCTGCTCTGTCTGTGGTATTCAAATGTTTTATGCACACTATGTCATCCCTCTGAAAACTTCATGAATGTTATCTTTTATTTATGCCTTCAGAATTGCTGCTGATTATATTATGGCAATGTCTTGAAGGCTTAAACAAGATCAGGGCCATCTCTGCTAGTCACTGTCCAAGTAGAGTGGCTGCGTCAAAGGCAGCCATCCAATATTTCTGAGCTCAAGGTACGTCCCCATTTCACACTCTGGCAAGATCCAAATATGTATAAAAACCCCTCCCCACATCTGCTGCCCTGGTTTCTGTAGACAGGAAAGTTTGGGGCTAACATGTCCCAGCCAGGACCCCAAGGTATGTGGTTGCAGGTAACAACCTTGGTCTGCCACAGCACAGTTGTGCACAGCAGCTCCAGTGTGGTTGGAAATGAGACTCTGCCCAAGAGAGAAAATGAACAAAAAGATTGGATTATGTCACCCTGCTGCTTATGAGTAGGAGAAGAGGAGGCACAGACAGATTGATCACCCCACAAAGTTGTTAGAAGGGTCTAAAACAGAGTCATCTTTTAACATGCAAGACATTCTTTGATCACACATACATTATATTGCTTAGTCTTAAACACTTTGCCCACAACCACAGAGCAGCTGCGAGACAAAGCCATAACCCAGGAATTATGACACAGAGTTTTAGCTGAGACTCGAGTTATAAAATCTGCAAACCTTTGGGAAAAGGATCTAAAACATATTGAATGCATTCAATTCCTACATTTGCTTTGAGAACTGCAAGTTGGAACAGAAAGAAATACTTCAGTAAGTTCCTTAAAAAATAATGGAAAAAACCTATTCCTTTAAAACCTGTGCTGGTATATTAAAGTGTGGAGCTGAGATCTGTAGCGTGATGTATAGTGCACAGACATGAATGACTCTTGATATTTGATTGTTTTATTACTTCCATCCGAGCTAACCTTCATTACTTGGATTTTACAAATTTAAGGACTTGCCAGTATGCTTGCCAGTTAAATAAAGGGCACGGCTAAGGTCTCCGAACATCTGGTCCAAATACTTAATCATCTTGTTGCATGAAGGCTGGTATTTTTATCTCATACCCTGATTGGGTCTGCGTAATTTTTTTTCACAAATTGGTATTTAAACCTCAAAACCTTTAGCTAACTACATCTGTCATTGATATTTTATTGTTTAATTTCTTTTTATAGAGCCAAATTACATCTCTCCCACATACAGCTTGCACTTTACATGTCTAATTTGTCGACATGTTCTATAATGATAATTTCATTGATTTAGAAAGTGACATTATGAGCAACATATGCTCAGTTTAGCAGTAAACCTTGTTAAAGCAATAATGTCCCATTCTTCCCCCTACTCTCCCCAAATTCAAATATAACCCACATTAGGAGGCAGCTGAATCATTTAACTGCTTTGATTCTTGTAAATATAGAACCTGCTAGCTGTTTAGGTTTACGCTTTTGGCTGCATATATTTCCTACTTTGGGTTGCAAGGAAAGGACAGTGCAGAGATTAATTGCACTACAGTACTTTGTCTAAAAGCACGATATGTGTTCATTTCCTTTAGAAAAGATACTTGGAAGGCAAAATTGCTCCCTTGGAAAAAGAAAAAAGGAAAAAATAAAACAGGACATGCACATAAAAAGGATATAATTGAGGAACATCAATTCATAGACAATAATGAGAAGATGCCCTATTACTTTCTCCCAATTATCCTTAATATAATCATCAAGAAAGAGACCTATTTTCATATTAGTTGTGAAACAGCTGAGTAATAAAAAGGAATTATTTTTATAGACTCTAGAGCTAGTTGAATGTTTTGCCATCTGTACTGGTGTAGGGTCTTTCCCCAAAGTGTTTAAAAGCTGACTACATTTTTTATCTGTTAAAACAGAGTTTAGTGATTTCAGGATAAGTCTGAAACTTCACACTGGAATCTCAGCTCAGTTTTTGCAAAGACATTTTACAAATACTTTACAAATAACTACAAAGCCCGCTGAAGCCTAAAATGCAATTAGCTCAAAAACAGACAGATCTCTTCTGAAGAATGTAAAGAAAGGGAATAATATTACCAAGGAATTTAAATTTAAATCTTGTGTCAATTTTGAAAAGGGAATCCACATTAAAAATAGCTACAGACAACAATTCTTGCAGTGTAGTGGTCTGAGAAGGGGTCTGAGTCAGGAGACTCATCAACAGAGACATTATCTCCATGTTGTGAACACACTTGACCTCAGCAGATCATTTTTACCCACAGGTCAAGTGTCAAGGACAGATGATAAGAGCCCTTTACCTCTCTTGACTGTCCCTCTCTCTTTGTCACAGGTACAAAAAGAAACCAAAACAAAAAATTTCTCTGTCCATTTTCTATATACAAATTCCCTTCAAGGGATTTTGCAAGGATCAATTTTGGAATATACTTTAGAGGTGAATATCTCTTTATGTATTTATGAAAGCTTTTGCTCTGTGACTATATTTTTCACTCCAAGTGGGTTGTTATTAAGTGAAACAGGCATGACTATGCTTCATTCACCATCTGGAGTAACATCATAAGTTCTCTTCTAAGATTTTATAATTTTTCACATTACATTTGAATGGACTAATAACATATACGGGGGGGATATTTCTCTAGATACGGTTTTTGAAACTTTATTCTTGCTACTGTATTTTCAAATACATGAGATCATTGCACCTTAAAGTTTCCTTTTTCCTTTTTCATTCACTGTCTTTCTGTTTTTTTGTCTTTCTGCTTGCTTATTTTTCTTAATTGAATAGGAATAAAAATTCTAAATATTTCCCTCTCCCCCCCTCCCCTGAGAAAACAGTTCCAACTCATATATATGCAATATCTATTTCTGTGAAGAGAAATCTACAAATTCTGGAATAAATCACAGATTTCTTTTCACACTTTCTCGGAAAAGAAAGATCTTGTTGGTCTGGAATAAAGATAATAAAACATTTCTCCACAATGAAAAGAAGTGACTTTCATTATTTTAATATTAGGGGAGAAAAAGTGGTTTTACTTTATGGTAGCTAAAGAAAAGCAAAAATCTCAGAGGAGACAAGGCAGGCAGTGATTTTCACACTGAACCTGTCAGGCTGCTATCTTGCACAGAGATGGATGAACAGCCTTTTTCTTCATAAATTCATCTCAAATTAGTTACCACATGTTAGCAGGTTTGGATAAAGCATCCCTCTTCTTCCCGAGGCCTTTGAGAGCAGAACATTTTTCTCTATTTAATTCAGGAAAGAAGAATAAAGTGACTTATTTGAAAGAGAAAACTGTGCCTATATCTCTGAATCCCTGCATGTTTCAAATATTGGTCCCTAATAAACAGGGTTAAGTCTTACTCTGAGGCAAGATATGCTGCAGTATTAGCAATATGTTTGCATCCAAAATGCTTGCAACTCTTTGGATGTTTTGCTCTTATTTATCAGTGCTCTTGATATTTTTCCCAGACTTTAACATACAAGACATTGAAGTCACATTGGCTTCTTTCTATTAGCATATATGTCCTCCCTTTAACACAGAACCAATACTTCTTTACTAACAAAGTGTCAAAATATAACTTTCTGCCTGGTTAAAAGCTTAATTATTCAGATGTATCTGAAGGGTCAAAGTTAAACACGAGGGAGATGATTACTTATTTGTTATCATATAGGATGATGGATGTAACAAATTGATGATACTGATTTCATAGAATCAGAGAATAGCCTGGGTTGGAAATGACCCACAAGGATCATCAGTCCAACTCAGGGCCCTGAACAGGACAGCCCCAAGAATCACACCTTGTGCCTGAGAGCATCGTGAAAATGCTTCTTGAACTCGGACAGGTTTGGTGCTGTGACTACTTCCCTGAGGAGCCTGTTCAGTGCCCAACCACCCTGTGGGTGAAGAACCTCTTTCTAATACCCAACATAAACAACTTCAGGCCATTCCCTTGGGTTCTGCCACTGGTCCCCACAGGGAAGAGATCAGTGCCTGCCCCTCCTCTTCCCCTCACTGTAACTGCAGTGAGGTCTCCTCTCCCCTCAGTCTGCTCTTCTCCAGATTGAACAGACAAAGTGACCTCAGCTGCTCCTCCTATGCATTCCCTCAAGGTCCTTCTCCATCTTCATGGACCTTCTGTGGACACTTTCTACTACCTGTATATCCTTCTCATACTGCCTTAATGGACAGCAATCTACAGTGATGCAGAAAAACAACCTTATGGGATCACAGTGGACAAATTGCCTCAATTTTTTATTTTGAATTCTATAGGGTGCCATTTAACAATGTTTTGGGATTTGTGGGCATTCTTTTGCAGGACTCTCTTTAACCAGAGTTCTGCAAGTCTTTCACATAATCTCACATGCCCATTCATATTGCTCGTTTAAGCCAAATGAAAAGTTCTTTCTTCTTGTTTCAGCTAGAAGAGCAAAAAAACTGTGAAAGCATGTTATTTTAAGGGCATGAAAGCATGTAATTTTTTGAAGGCATTGTGTCAAGTACTGTAATCCATCTGGGGTGCACAAAACTCTCTTGGAAAACGCCAGGTTTGTATAGCAAACCAAACACTTCACTGGGAGACAGATTAACATTGGCTGTAGCAAAACCTTTCACCCTGAGACAACTGGTTAAAAACTTGGCTTGATAATGAAGAGGATACATTTTCACCTGAAACCTGTCAGTGAGGTGTAAAATAAGTTAAATGTACTCAAAAGGAGTTTTAACAGACAGTTTTCCCCATTTCAAAAATACCACGATACAAAGAGAAAAGCAAATGGATCTAGAATCTGAGTTGTTTTCCATGAAAAGATGTGATCCATTAGTTCAGGCTTGAAGAAAACAGTTTGGGACAACAGTTCAGCATCCAGTTCTAAAAGCATAGGG
This sequence comes from Myiotriccus ornatus, assembly GCA_036023395.1. Lineage (NCBI taxonomy): Eukaryota > Metazoa > Chordata > Aves > Passeriformes > Tyrannidae > Myiotriccus > Myiotriccus ornatus. Next base: position 4,553,810 of record JAYRBT010000042.1, on the reverse strand, counting down.
GTACTTTACGAATTATCAGTAACTTTTTGCAGCCATGAGGACCTGGATACATAAATGAGGCCAGGTATTTAGAGAGAGACAATATTTTTTTTGGTCAACTGATGTATTTCTTCTCACCTTTGGCTTTAACAACTCTGTAGAATAATCTTGCCATTATAAACATATTGAATCTTCTCATAGATTATATTTTGCCAAGCATAGGGGCAGCTGTATACATAAGTGTTCACATTCAAATAAAACAGCTGAAGGCTGCCTGTCTTACAGTTCTTTTTTGATTAGGTGTGCTACTGAACAATCAACTTTTCCCAGAGTATTATGGTCATGATTCTCTTCCCTTCAGGAGATTATGCACTGACTTTTCTTCAAGTGATACATTTCAGAATCAGAAATCTCATCATCAGTCAATGGAACCACTTGTTTAAACTTTTTCATGGTATGTAGGAGAAATATTTAATGGGCTTACTGTTTATTTGCTGAAGTTGTCTAAATAAGATATCTAGTCATTATCCTTTGAAGAACATGGCTCCAACTCTCCATCACAGATCTTCAAAGTGCTCATATGATGGAGTGCTAGAGGGGGCTCTTGGGAGCCCCAGCTTAAGAAATCCTCCTCCACCTCAAGAGTAGGTGTGAGTTTTTTCTGTCTCTGATGGAGTCCACCCCCTCTTTGTCTACAGCTCACTCTTTGCCAGAGAAGACTTATCCTTGGGGTTTTGAAAAATACTTCTGAAGAGCAAATTGGTTTTGCCTTTGGAATAACCACACCACAAAGAAGGATTTTTGCTTCCTACCTTGTTTCAAAGTGCATAAGTTAATTAAGCAACATGTTTTACTGACAGGCGAAATAGTTATAAAGTGCATGGATTTAATCAGCTTGGGAAGTGCTGTTTTTGTATCATAGGTCTACCTCAGTTAAGAGACATTCTGTGTATGCCTGTGTGCATGTCTGTGTAGAAGACCTTTAAAAACTGGCAGGACACTTTCCATAAATCTGCACCAGCTTGTGCTGTTCAAAATTTTTCTTTGATAGAACTATAATTCTAGTTCAAAGATTCTTCCAGCTCCAAGAAGTTCGCCAGTTTTTCATATGTTGTATAATGAAAACACTAAAGGCTAATAGCTGTATAGATAACTTACATGCTAAGGTCTTGTGGCATCTAAGTTACACTGTCAGCAAAGTTTGTATCACTTGGAATCTTTTACAGAGACTCAGCATCCATAAAACATTTCAGACAAAGCATGTTTTTATTAAAAAGATTACTAAACATATAGAACTTTTTCCTTGAGTTTTTAGCCAAGATCTTGTGTAATGGTTAGCTCCAATCATCTAATCTGAATGCTTTTAAATGAAAATCCTCAGTCAGATCAACTTGAACTTTGATTTTCCAAGTCCTTCCAGCTGAATTCATTTGATGCCAGATCACATTTAAATAAGAGATTACTAAGAACAAACGAAGTAATTGAAGAAAGGTGTAGATGTTTGAGTACTTGCTATTACTACTTTCACCCCTTACCCACTCCTGGCTGGTGTGGAAAAGTCCAGTAAGAGATGAGGATGTCTGAGTCCTTCTGCTGCAGGACTACAACATACCATTTCTGTGTGGAATTTTTCCACTGGTCACTAAAAGTTACAAATGGAGTTTCAACACGCAGCTGATGTTTCAGGATCATGACGAGATGCAGTGCCTGGTCCTGCCTGTGGTTAGGCTGTGTATTAAGTTCCAAGCTCTCACAAAGTAGCTTTTATTTAAAAATCCATAAGGATCATTTGATGCAAAGCATCTGCTTGCTTTTCAGCAGTGCATAGCTCCAAAAAAAAGGGACACAAAACCAGTTTTCCACTTGTGAAATCCTTTGGCCTCTTCATCCTCTTGTGTCATTTTGGGCAGTTTCTCTGCTGCTCTAACTTGTCTGTGGCTGCAGTAGGACCCTCATGGTATCAGCAGACTTCCATTACCTTACCCGCACACCCCATTTCCATGTAATCTTTTGTTCTCATAAGATGGGACAGTTCCTTTCTCAGCCATCAAAAAACCTGAATGGCATAAATAAATTATCTGTGTGCTTAAAAGGAGAAGAAAAATCATTGTAGTGTACCGGTTTAGTTTCAAAACTTTGACACAAAAACTTTAGTCCAAGCCTGCAAATAGCAGCTCCAAGATATATTTATATGCATATGTATATGTATTTATGTAAAGAAATTGTGTGTGTAGACTAAATGTTTACTGTTTCATGTTTGGGCATAGAATACTTTCAACTTCCCACTTATTTTGTTGTGAATTAACACAGATACATTACAGTAACTACAAGTAAACACATAATTGATACTGTAAGAGTTGTGCACGTTTGAGACTGGACTAGGCTTGCCTCATGCCTTCTAAATGGAAGCTTTGTTTTACATCTTTGACAAGTGAAATATGTCAGTTTTCAAATGAAGTGATTTTTATCAGATTTTTCCCTTGTGGTCTCTGAGACAGCACAAAACACTTAAAAATCAGATCCAACAGAGTGGTCTTAAAGATTAATGTTCCAGCTCTTCTACTGGAAGTGTTCAAGGTCAGGTTGGATGGGGATTTGAGCAACCTGGTCTAGCAGAATGTGACCCAACCCATGGCAGTGGAGATTGGAAGTAGATGATCTCTGAGGTTCTTTTGAACAAAAAACATTCCATGATTCTATGAACTGTCCCATCTCTCATGATGACAGTGGTTTGTTTGTTTGTCTTGCATTAATTGGTGCATTCTGTGCACCTAAATTAAATTTCTAGAAAATCTAAATTTTTAGGTGAAAAGTCTCAATTCCTTACACAGCCAGGACAAAAGTAGCACCTTTACCTGTGAAAGGCTGTTTCACCCTGGAGCTGTGGCTTTGCACATTAAGCTGCCACACTCTCAGCAATTCCAGCTTTGTAGAAACACGGCTCTGCAGCAGGGACACCTTGATTTTCCCAGCTAGGGAAGAAATAGCAATGAAGAAATCTGCTGCTTCCTATGGGAGGGAAACCTTGTCAGCAGATGAAACACAGTGACAGGAACTGCAGAAATTAACACCAAGATGAAAAGGAAGTTGGCTGTGTCAGCATCTGGACACACCAAACTCTTTCAGTCTGTGGGTACTTTGCTAATGAGCAGCGCAGAGCAAGATGCTTGAAGCAGAATGTGAACAGAAACCACAGCATATATCCACACCTACAGCCTGCAGAGGAAATTGTCCTGGTATTTCTGCCTTTCCAGCTGCACTGTTCCTCAGGGAAGAGTAGTCAGAAGGTTCCCATGCCCGCACTGCAAAGGGTGGGAAACTGCACATGGGTTGTATATGGGTTCCCCAAATGCATCCACTGCAAGTGGGCTCCCCTCTATATGGCTGCGAAGATACCCCTCTAGAAGTTAGTAATGTTGCATGTAGCCTTCAATTCCCATGAAGATTGCTGTCAAATTTGGGACAGGACCTTGGTGTGCAGACAGCATCTCATAGAATCACAGAATCACAGAATGGTTTGGGTTCGAAGGGACCTTAAAGACCATCCTGTTTCACCCCCCCTGCTGTGGGCAGGGACACCTTCCTCTAGACCAGGTTGCTCAGAGCCCATCCAACCTGGCCTTGAACACTTTCAGGGATGAGGCATCCACAGCTTCACCTGTTCCAGTGCCTCACCACCCCCACAGGAAAGATTTTATTACTCATATCTCATCTAAATCTAACTTCTCTCCATTTAAAGCCATAACCTGCCCATCTCCTGAGCTGGGCACACCTTTCCTGATCCATCCCGCTGCCTCCTAGGCTGAATCCATGGGGAAGAGCTGAAGAAGATATGAGGACATGATGGTGCCCTGCTTCCATCAGCTTTTGCTTAAATGCTACCCAGTGCTTTTTCATCATGTTTTCCTTCTGTTTACTGTCCATTGAAACATACAGTGAACTTGTTTTCTACAGATGAAGATGCTCATTTATTAAATGAGTTGAATTCCTTAATTTTAGAGTAAATTGAAATAATGTCCTGAACATCAAGATGGATTTATACCTGTAGGAGATGATAAGGAAACCTAGTATTACTCCTTGTAATACTGTAATCCCTGTAGATGTCAGGTCCTCCTTCTAAAAATATGGATATACTTATATTCCTCATACATATTGTATATATCTGCAGCTATCTAAATCCTTGGATGTCTCTTGAATTAAACAGTCATTTTGCATTATAATTCATGTACATTATACTTCTTATTCACAGTGAAAACTAAACCCTCAAACCACTGTGAGACTCCTACCTACCAGGGTATCAATGTTTTCTACATATCCCAGTGGAATATGCTGCAAAATATGCCACCATCTTCCAAATGAATAGGATGAAGCACAAGATAAATGATGTATTTACCTGCATTTCCATAAGATAGAAAGACATCATGGCCTGAATTCTATCTGTGGGTGCTGTACAACCCATAATGAAAATTAGTTCCAGGCCTGCTGAAAAGGGACAAAGACTTAAAAGTGATTTTCTAGACCGATTTATTCATAAGTTGCAAACACTCTTTTGTCAAAACTAGACAGATACATTCTTACAATCTTCCATCTTCCTAATCTATCATTTCTTCCTATAATAATTCCAGCTGATTTTATGAAGAGCTTCCCAGCACTTCCCTGGTATTGTGCAGCCTAGGAGAGAGAGAACTTCTCCGCACTGCAATGTTTGCAGATCACACTTGCTGCAATCCGGTCTTGTTTACATATTCTACATGAAGTTTAGCACTCAAACAGTCTGAAACAAGGTGGCAAGACTGTATGCAGATCACCCGGGATCCTGCAAATGCTTAGACATGTGGAAGCTTTGAAGATTCACTTTGATCAGCACTTTAATACTAAAGCTCATAAAAGAAATACTTCCAGCATCTGGACTGAGTCACTTCATGCATCAGAGGAGCGAGTGGTTACAACGTTTACAGATGATGCTCTATGAAGCTAATGCAGATATTAAGAAGTATTTATGGATTTTTTTTCATAGATGGTAGACATTATTGAGTTATGACTTGGCAGGCACAGTCTGATTTTGGCATTTTTATTTTCTGTACCACAATTTACATTTGCAGAGTGCCTAAGGTCTGAGACTGAGACCTTAATAAGTCAGGGAAAAATCCATGTGAAATGAATGGAAGCCATAAAAAGTAATGTAAGAACGAGATAGATCATTAATGATATAAAATCCTGTCTATGTAGCAAAAGATAACTTCAAAGCACTGCAGAAACATGTTTTGAAAGGCGATGTTTTGTACGTTTGGCTACAATTTTTGAGAGTGATATGTTTTTGATAAATTTACTGACCAAAATTTGATTATGTACCACTCTCCTTCTGTCCCTCCAGCATGGATAAAGAAAGATTAGGTTTTTCACCCCTCAAAATTGGTTGAATCATAACACCCAGAGTGGGACAACAGCATGTTATGCTATTTCCAACATCTCCAGTTACACAGTCCAGAGTAGAGAATTTATTTTCAGGAATGTGAAAATTCGTCAGTGCACACTTCTGAATATCTCAGGATAAGAATAAATAAATACAAAATATTTAATCACTCTTAAGATTTAAGGCACAAATTATTGTCTGAATATTATATATGTGCTAACATTTCTACATACATCTTACATAGAAGTTTCAAACCATGAATTGGCGTGAGTGTAATGTTGTTCAGGATGTGATTTGCCATTTATCTGGAATGCTGAAGGCTACAAATTGGAACAGTCCATCTCTTCCTCCCATCACCAACTCAACTGGTGTGTTCCCACCACCGACATGGTGAGCAAGGTCAGAGGGCGAATTTTAAACCAAACTGACCTGAGACAAAGTTTTACATTGAATCCTCTCTCCATACAAGCTTTAGTCAATGAAGACAGAGGGGATTTACTAGCGACAAAGCAAGAGGAAATGACCTCAAGCTGTGCCAGGGGAGGTTCAGGTTGGACCTCAGGAAAAACTTCTTCACTGGAAGGGTTGTCAATCACTGGAAAGGGTGGCCCAGGGAAGTGGTGGAGTCACCATCCCTGGACGTATTCAAGGAATGACTCGATGTGACAATTAGTGCTGTGGTTTAGTTGGCATAGTGGTGTTCAGTCAAAGGTTAGACTTGATGATCTTGGACATATTTTCCAATCTTAATGAATCTACAGTTCTGTGAATGCATGATGAAAGAACAATGATCCCTTGTGGTAGCAGCCCCAGTTTAATTATTATATCAAGTCACACAAAAGTTAGCAGAGGGCAAACACCTTGATTATCGCTTAGCTGTGTAACAAAGCAGTTGCAGCTAAGACAGAAATACAGTCAAATGCACAGTTTCCTGTAATATGTATGAATGTAGAAGGGACATAATTTCCATTACTGTAAATTTAAAAGTGATGCCCAAAAAGGCAGGTAAAAACTGCTTAGAGACAGAGTTTTATGCCTTTAAACAGCAGGTATTTATTGAGCGACGTCG
>JAYRBT010000042.1:4467818-4525112 GCA_036023395.1 Myiotriccus ornatus | reverse complement strand
CTTCCATGGGAGAGATCCAGTCTGTGCTCCAAGGCTTGTCTCTATCCATTCCAATATCCTTCATTACACATGTCCTAAGACAGCTGAATCTTAAAGGACAACCTGCCTTTGTGTGAAATCTTTTGCTCTGCAGCAGCAGGAAACCCTGGCCTACACCTAACCATAGGCCAAAAAGAAAACAATATTGAAATAAAAGCCCATATTGCAGCAATTACTGGATTGTGTCACATTTGACTGGACTGTGAGCTGCCTGGAGGGTCTGATTTAGACATGAGAAGGCAGAAGTGTTTTTCCTGGCAACATCTCCCATGAGAAATTAAAATATGACTTACAAATAAAACATGCAGAATTATGCAGTGACTATCCTGACCGTAACCTATCTTTCTACTAACCTAGATGACTATTTGATCTTTAACTTACGTTCTTTACTGAATACATATATAATGAGAGTGAACAGGAAGGGGAAGGCCAGGTGAGATTTGGTCATATTTACTAACACATGAGTCACTCAGATGTAACTGCATTTGTGTGTTCTCTGGCAGAGTGGTTCTCTGATGTTCTAAGGACTTCTGAAATGCAGAAGGGCTCTAATCCATATAAAAATAAGCTCCATTAGTAGGTAGGATAGTCACAGGATAGGAACTGTAAGAGAAATCACAGGGCTTGAAAGGTAATGCTATTGGAAAGGACTTGCAAGGTAGGACTTATCAAGAGGAAATTAAAGGTCCTTATTGGAAAACTAAGAAACGAGGAGATGAGAAATGGTACAACATTAGGCAAGGATTCATAAGTAAAGTAAGATGTTGAAACTCTGAAGTTGTTTTACTGGATCAGTATTAAGGTGCTATCTGAGCAAGGGAGAGAAGACAGTTAGGGATGATTTCCAGATACAGACATGAGAGATAAAGAGGGATTTGGCAGCATAATCTTGGAAAGAAAGTGAATAAGGGGAAGTGTCTGGAAGCAACTAAAAAAAAAATAGTGTATGTAATGCTTAGAAATAGTTTACCATTCACCAAGAAAAATTACCATTCATGTGATTACTGGGAAAAATAAAAGTGGAAAGCAGGAAACAGAGATGGAATGGGTTAATATTTTTGTTATAAGAGCCACTGACATATTCAGGGGGATTGATTTTATTTCTCCAGGAATACCACTGACGTTTTTATTATTAAACATTAGGTAAAACTGAAGTTTGCAGCACAAACAGAAATAGAGGAACTGGTTTCGTATAGGTTATAAGAGCACAGCAGAACAGTTTATTTTGCGTAATGACACAGCATGTGGGTACCTACAGGGACTGCAGAAAGAGGTAAAAACTCATGATTCCCTTCCCTTCCTCAAGACTAAAGGTTGATTGTTTATGGTACTGGTGGGATTTCTTAAAAAGTCAACATACATTTAAAATGAAGTCTTTTTGATGGCTCTTTCTTAAATTTAATCTGGACACAATGATGGGGGGAAAGATGCTTCCTCATACTTATGAGTGATCTCATCCTTATGCTATTCCAACTGGACTGTAAAGAGCTGCTCCTCAGACTCCAGGTAGTAGGATGGATTTAAGTGGAGAACATTGAGTTACAGTGCCTGACACATCCCTGTTCACAACAACTCTTTTACAGAGGTCCTTCACTGTAAGGACGAAAGAGGTGCTGAGAGGACTTAATCCTCCCTGTGAAACTGCTGAAAGTTTTTTATAGTGTTGTTTTTCCATGTGACACTGAAACATTCACTGATCATAAGACAAACAGGGAGAAGTGCAATTCCTGCTAATGAGATAGAGCCACAGGAAGTGGAATATGGAGCAATTTGCCTCGAAACGTTGGATTGGGTCCATAGGTACCCTGGAGCACAGTATCCTTAACCATTCATGGTGCCTAAATCTGCTTCTGAAGTTCTGCATTGACCCTTTGGTGTCATTTGTCACCATAATCATATGGGAAAGTTCACCCCACTCAGGTTCTCAGGTTCCCAGAGAAAATTATTTCCCACGCACTTCGTAGTTGTAGGTTGCTGCAGAAATCCATCCTGACTCCCTATAACCTTTTCCAGTTCCTTATTAAACCACTGTGTATCATCCTCTTGCTTCAGCAACCTCCTAGTTGAAGGCAGTTGATGAAGAAATAGTATTATAACTGAATCTTTCACAGCAGTAAATTTCACTGTTTGATACAAAAGGCAATCTTATGCAGTTAGAGAATTATGTCAGATTCTGATTTCTTAATAGTTGCACACAGTGTTTCTCCACTGCTCCACAGCAGTCTTGAAAATTGCCTAAAAAGTGTTATAGCTAAGGAAAGATAAAGAAAATGCATTTCTAGTTCCTAAAGGTGAGACAAACAGGTCTTATGTAAAATTTCTCTACCTTCAGATAAAACAAAACCCATCAGGAACACAAACAGGGATGCACAACTGCATGTTACCTTTCCTAAATAAATTACCAGCTACTTAACTGCTGATTAAAAAGAGGAACAGACACAGCTGGGATCATATATCTTGAAATATATATATAATATATATATAAAAAAAATATATAACTTGAAATTTCATTTTTATTGTACTGTACACACTTTTTAAAGTCCTAAAACTCACATTGTTTACCCTTGACCTCTGGAGTCTGACAAAGTTTGGCCTTGAAAGATTGTTTCTACTGGAGGGGGCAAGTCATTATATGGTTCAGAGATATTTTTAATGCTAATTTGATTCTTTCTTTAGAACTATGGACATATACGCTCATTTCCAGGACATAAAAAAGTAAGACTAATAAGCATATATTTTTTTCTCTGGAAGTCTACCATTCCAGATTTTTACCCACAAAAATCTTCCTTGTTTGTGTTTCAAAAAAAGAAACAGAGCTTCTCTATATACAGCAAACAGATAATATAAGAAAAAAAATCCTATTGGATCAGTCAGTTCATTGATTGATTGATCTGTCTTCATGTACACACACACACACACACAAACACATATATATGTATATACAGTGTTGGGGTTTCCACATAAAGTACAGCAGCAAGTGTTTACAGAAATGTGCTGTTTGGTGGTTAGAGCACATTATTTTAAGGAAATTAGCTATGATTTATAGCAGCAAATAAATAAGACAAAGCCTGTTTAACACACCTCAGCATTAAGTATCTGCTGCATTAATTGTCTCCAAAGTCTGTTCCATTTGTTATCTAACAAGGTACGCTCCATTATTATTTTTATTCAGTTCATTGCTTGATTCTATCTGTCCTTTCAAAATTAGCTTGTCTAATGAGAAACCACTTTGGCTGGTAGTTCATTTCACATAAAAATGTGGAATTCTTGTTTACTGAGAAAGTAATTGGATTATAATTTTGAAAAGAAAGAAATATGAATTGTAATAAATTATTTCTTAAAAAATACATGGGAGCATGAAAACTAGCAAACCCAAGACAAATTAAAAGCTCTAATGAATGAAAAGACTATAAATAGAGTATGAAGCTGGAAAGAATAATTTATCATTGTAACTTACCTACTCCTTGTTATTATGTTGAAAAGAGCTGAATACCTAAGGAAAGAAGAAAAGGTTTATGTATTTACCAAATGATGGTCAAGTAAATATTTATATTAGCTGCCACTTTTCTTCTAGCTTTTCAGACCTTATAAACCTAATTAAACCTTTCTTACAGAAAGAATAAGTATAATTTAACCACAGTTGTGAGCCCACAATTTCATTTCAGTTATTGATTAAATTCTGTTGATGAAGTTTTCATGATCACAGGTAGACTATACTAAAGCTGTATGCATCTGTACATATTTAAATGAAGGGGAGAGAATGCAGAAACTATATTCAAAACTGGGCAATATGCTGGGAATGTTTATACAGCTGATCTATCTTGTATATTTTACTGCTTCTCAACATTTCAATTTCAATTCACATCAAACTGTATGGTTTTTTCTTTTTTGTTTTACCACTTAAAAAGATTTTATTGCTTATCTTGTGTTTTTGTGGTTTTTTTTTTTATTTTTTTTTTATCTAAAACAAGAGAACGAGTATTAAATATACGAGAAATAACTGAAATGAACCATGAAAATTGTCTAAAAGAAAATAAAACACATAGAAAAGTATGTGCAAAACTATTGTAAATAAAATTACAGAAGTCAGAAACAAGATCTGATAACTAAATTATAATCTATTATAACTTTATTATATTATTATATTATAGAAAGTAGAAAAATAGAGCAATTGTTATGAAATTCTGAAGTACTAGGGAAAAGCTGACACTTAGCTGTTCAGCTGATTAACACCTTGAGCTTTTTCTATTTGTAGACCTAACAAAGAAAAACACAAAATTAAATTTAGTGTACTAAATTAAGTGAGCAAAATTTTTATACATTGATATACATTGATGTAGCCTGATTTTATTTTATCTGAAAATCATCCAGGTTTTCCTTGTTGTTGAATTGCATTTATGATACCAGTTCAGGCTTTGATCTTAAATTACACGTTTGAGGCCTGAAGTAAAAACAATTTGGGATTAAAAGGATCCAGTTCTTATCTGCATACCAAACAGGTTGTTTATAGTGCAGTTTGTTCAGTGAGGATACTCAGATTTAGAGCAGAGAGATTGATAAAGGTAAGCACTGAACACTGTGTTGGCTTAGAAAAAAGATGAAAGCAAAATGCACCTGACTCAGTAAAGATAGGAGTTAAATGCCAGATTATCCATATAAGTGTGTCAGTAGGAGGAATTTCATGCGTGACGGATGCTAGAACGGTCATGAAGATGGTCAGGACAAAAATCATTGGGACTTCCATAAAGCACACTGCTAAAGCATATGTAGAGTGTCATGTTAAATTCTCTCCAACTTAAAAAGGTCTATTTGCACACTTATACCTGAGAAAGATGAAAAACATTGGGGAGTTTCTTAATACTCACTCAAGGCATCTGCTCTACATTTAGAAAGCAGAAGTTTATCATGCTACCGATACCATGAAAGTCAGAGGTGTTATAAAGTGACTGGACTGAGTTTTGTTTCTTTTGGTCCCCAGTTTGTATGTAGCTGTGGAGGATGATTGCTATAACCCACGTCCTAGGCAGGCCTGGCCTGTCCAAGCTGCATGGAAAGAAAATTACTGATGTACTAAGAGGTATGTACTGTTACTATCCCTGTGGTGATTGAGTTGGTGTTTCACTGCAGAAAATGATATTATAGAATCATAGAGTAACAGATTGGCTTGGGTTGGAAAAGATCATTAAAGTTCATCTGGTCCAACTTCTCTGCAATGAGCAGGGGCATCTTCAACTAGATCAGGCTGCTCAGAGCCCCATCCAGCCTGGCCTTGAATGTTTCCAGGGATGGGACATTATCCCACTTGAGAAACGAAGTTTTGATCAAACCTGAGCCAATGGCTACTTATAAGGATTGTTCATGTAGGGAATGAACAGCATTTGGATATGAGTGACACAGAAAATCACTTTGTCCAGTCAGCCAAAAATATTTAAAGTAGAGTATTTCCTTCTGTTAATCTGAATACAAAGTAGTGTTACACCTGGTCTCCAGCTTCAGATCATATGAGGAAGAAGTTTGACAGTCTTGTAGAGTTTCTCAGGCTGGCCCAGTCATATGCTTTGTGTTTCTCATCCAGGACACTTAGGAAAGCATAATCCTACTTGAATATGCAGTCCATAAAAATCTTCAGCTAAACATTGGTGATAGGAAAACCCCAAAATGCAGACAAGGTAAACCATGACAAGTGTCATAAATGTTTGAAATTTTGCTGTTTGTGTTAAAGGGATCCAACCTGAGCATGCTAAAAGCAGGGGTGGAACTACCAAGGATTTTGTTACTGAATAGGTAATATTAACCTCAAAATTATTGGGATATGTTTCTTGGATTGGTGTTTTTGTTTGTTTTTGTGTCTGGATATGCATCACTGTGGCTTGAAAGACTCACAAAATAAAATTAAATATGTCCTTTTTAAAGTTGTCAAGCAGCTTATTCCCTTCAATTTTAGTAGTTTGATTATGATGTTGCAACAATTTAAGCCTGTCAAGGGAACTCTTTACCAATGTTTCATCTTCTATCCCTGCTGCTCAAGTTCCATTCAGATTTGGTACAGAGACCACTCAAGGACAGTCACCTGCCCATCACAGTAGGTATTTAGACAAAATATATGTTAGGGATGAAGGCAATTCTTACTCATAACATAAGAAACTCCCAAGTGAGATGGGAAACTACTTCTGGTGGTAGTGCCTATGAGTTTTTTCCTCCTTTATTAATTAAGCAAGCCATGAATCAAAAGTCCTTTTTGCTCCCCCACTGGCTGTTCACTTGATGTGTATCCATTTCTCATCTTCCCCATTTGCTTCCTCCCTGTCTGCTGTGCCCTGTGACCTCAAGTAAGGTCCATCCCCTTCACTGCCTGCCCACACAGAACCAGGCTCTCAAAAGGGCTCTTCAGGAGGAACATAATGAAGATTAAACTGAGATAAATACCATCCTCCCCCAAACAACTGTGAACTGATTCCTTCGCTGCAGTCCAGGATTTTGACCAGCTCACATCAGAAATTGGGTGAGAGCATAATTTATATCTTTAAAAAATTTAAATTAGATAATTTTTTTTAAAAACCCTGGATAATATGAGGCTCTGAGGATTCCTTGAACAGCAGCTCTGCTACAAATTGACCTGTCTGCCTACTACATTCAAAAAATTGATTTCCTTTTCCTGAATGGAGACTTTTCTTTGAAAAGAAGGAATTCAATTTGTGACACACACTGTGAGCGTTCTGCATGTGATTCTGAGGTTTTAGAATTTTTAAAATCAATAATAAAACCATTTTAACTTGTCTTAACTTTGTAGAGCATTTATACTTGTAATTCTCAATGAATATGAGATAAGGAAGTGTTACAGGTCCAGGACTAAGTCCTCCAAGTCATCTGCCTTCTAGTTTGTCTGTTTGGGGCTTCCCAGTCTGTCTGATCAGAAAATTCCTGAGTTTGAATCAACCTCCATAGTTCAGAGAGATAGAGTCAGACTTTTGCTCAGAACTGTCAGAGGCCACCAGTCTATGAAGAAAAAGCATCATGTTATTATGAAATGGATACAGTCCAATAACAAATCAGGAGATTTAAACCTACAAAGCTTGGGGCTATAACATATGTCCCTATAGCCTCTACCTCACCAATGAGTTCTGTAATATTCCTATTCCCACATCTCCTTCCTCAACAATCTATTCTTGCTCCAGGTAAGCTTTAAGAGATTCTTCAGCAGCACAAAAAGCTACATGCAGTTCAGGGACATAACGGGGTAGCTAGTCTGGGCTGCAGGTATTCCAGTATAACCCTCTTGTGCTGGCACCTTATTCACTGGTGCCTGAAATACCTTTCCTTTCAAGTAAGAGTTCCTTCACTTGAGAAGCTGGCAGCCCATGACTTGGACAGGTGCACTCTTCACTGGGTTAAGACCTGGCCCAGAGAGTGGTGGTGAATGGAATTAAATCTAGTTGTTGGTCAGTCACTAGGGGGGTTCCTCAGGGCTCAGTGTTGGGGCCAGTCCTGTTTAAATCTGTACTGATGATCTGGATGTGGGGATTGATGCACCCTCAGTAAGACTGTGGATGAAAGTTGAGCAAAAGTGTTCATCTGCTGGAGGGTGGGAAAGTTCTACAGAAGGATCTATCTGGACAGGCTGAGGCCAATTAGATGAGATTCAGTAACGAATGTGAAGTGCTGAGTTCTGCACTGGGGTCACGACAACCCCAAGAAGTACTACAGGCTGGCACCAGAATGGCTGGAAAGCTGCCTGGCAGAGAAGAAACTGGTGACAACAGCTGAACATGAGCCAGCAGTGTGTCCAGGTGGCCAAGAAGGTCAGTGGTATTCTGGTGTCTACCAGCAATAGTGTACCAAGGCCAGAAGGACTAGGGAAGTGATTGTCCCTCTGTACTTGGCGCTGGTGAGGCTGTAGCTCAAATCCTGAGTTCAGTTTTGGTCCCCTCACCACACTACACACATCGAGGTGCTGGAGCGTGTGTGTCCAGAGAAGGACAATGGAACTAGGGAAGGGTCTGGAGCACAAATCCTGTGAGGAGTGGGTGAGGGAGTTGGGGGTGTTTAACCTGGAAAAAAGGAGGCTCAGGGGTGACTTGATTGCTCTCTACAACTCCCTGAAAGGAGGTTATAACAAAGTGGAGGTTGGTCTCTTCTCCCAGCTAACAAGGGAAAGGACAAGAGGAAATGGCATCAAGCTGTACCAGGGGAGGTTCAGGTTGGACATCAGGAAGAATTTCTTCACTGAAAGAGTGGTCAAGCATTGGACAGCCAGCCCAGGGAAGTAGTGGAGTCACCATCCCTGGAAGTATTCAAGAAATGACTGAACATGGCACTTAGTACTAGGGTTTAGTAGACATGGTTTTGTTTGGTTAAAGGTTGGACTTGATAATCTTGGAGGTCTTTTCCAACCTTAGTGATTCTTTGATTCTAAGACGCATTTTAACATCAGCATAGCGACAATTACTCCAGCTGAGATATTTTTGTTACTTTTGGCCATCAGAGTTCACTGTTTGCAAGTCTTTGATCCAATTCAGTCACTAAATTACATAATTCACAGAACTGCAGAGAAAAAGTTAGGTTGGAAAGGACCTTTGGAAGTCATCTAGTCCAGTGCTCACATGTTGCTCACTCTAAATGAATGATCTTTGATAAACTTGCACTGATTTTGACTCTAAAGTGCATTTGTCATCTCTTGTAAATGCAAATTAAAACATGTTGAAGTATCCTGATTGTGATTTAGGACTATTTGCCTTGCTTTACAAGACTGGAGCATGCAGAAGGTCAGATAACGTGGGTCAGTTGGCAAGAATTGTGTCAGCTGTCTGCAGTTGCCCAGGCACAGGCAGTCATGTGAGCGTGTCCACAGCCAGCACCCAGGGAGTTTGAGGACGAGTTCTCAGGCTACACACAAGCAATTTCGTAGTGCTAATAATTCATAGCTGTTAAAGGTTAAATGCTGAAAATTGTTGTGATACAGTCCTTTGTACTTTACTTACCTAATTGAATTTGTTTAATTAACAATTTAAACACCTGGAGAGATCTATTGTACTGTTTGGCATTGTGCTTAAACTAGGAACAGCCTTTACATCATCTGGTGCATATTAAATGTTTTTTTTTTTGACACAATTGCTGTTAACAATTATATAGGTGTTTGGTTTTTTTTTTTTTTTGGTGACCTCCATTTTCTAGACTGACCATTTTTATTCTTACACACAACTGAAAATTAATGAAATCCAGAAAAGTAAGACTAAAGTATTTTTATTATTGATTTAAAACTGTGCATCTCTGTGCATAATGTAAATTGTCACTCAGATACAAAAGTGAGAGACAGAAACATTCAAGCCTATTTCACATTCGAAGCATACACACCAGAGTCACAAAACCAGATTGTTTTGCCCATAACTGGAAGGCTGAAGAGCAAAATCTCATTAAGATCGGTATGTGGAAGGAGGTTTACAAGCCATGCATATCCATGAACAGGTTAGTTTAAATGCCTGGGAAATAGATGGCTTTTCAAATATGTGGCTGACAGTCATGGGTTCAGAAATACAAACTAAGATGAACTCAAAACTTGATACTCAGAAATAGATCTGTCTGGAAAATGGTGCTATGGAGAAATGAATCCACACCCTAGGAAGACTGCTTCTTAAAAACAGTTCTGATCTTCCCATGATTCAGCAACACGCGTTTATCCCCGGCATTCTGGGTGGATTTGGGTCTGATGCATGTGTTCTCACATGGCAACTCTGAAAATCTGATTTGCATGAAGTAATGCTTGCCTAAGGTATTTAAAAGATTTGTCAACAGGAGGAATATTACTGCTGAAGGAATATTCAAAAGGCTTAGGCTTTCACCCAGTGTGTTCCATAAAATCAGACTTACATGCTCATACAAGTAAAGCACATCTTTCCAGTGGTTATTTGCAACAGCAGCTAGTTGGTACCATTTTCTAGTTTTGTTTGGTTATAATGGTCTGCTATATATATTTTTTTTGCCCCTCTTGCTTTCTAAACCTTCTCAGTGACATGTAACTCTGCACATGCAGAGGAGAGGAGGGAAATAGAAATTACCCTTGATGTAAAGGAAAAAAGCCCAGGACCAGTTTCTAATGGCTTTAGTTTTATATTTTGGACTGGTATCTCATGGGTGGTTACTGCATAAAAACCATCTTGAAAAATGAAGAATTCCCTTAATAAATCAATCTCTCAGCAGTTAATTGTGGGTCTGTATCCTATGATAAGACCACACTGGCCTTGTCTGGATACTGAAAACAGCACAAATGTATGAATTCATTTATGTGTTTATTAACTCAAAGTTAGAGCACTAATACAAAAGTCAACACAGGCTATTGCTATGAAGATATTAAGCAATCAAAATACTCTAGTTTTATACTGAATCAATTGCTAATGCACAGCACACAGGTGAAATACAGAAGAACAAAAGAGGCAAAATCATAGCAAATTAAGCTTATTTTTCATTAATTTTGTCACATATGAACTCAGGTAGGTTTGAACCTTTTAGTCATTGTACTACATTCAAAAAATAATAATGCAAAAATTTCCATTACTTCAATAGAGTCCCTCTTGTATTAGTAAGTCAATTCTCCAGTGGCCAAAATAATATGTGTAAATGCCCATGAATTTAATCCAAAATGTGGTAGCCTGGCATGATTAAAAGCTTTAGATTCTCAAAGAGCAACATGATTAAAAGAGGACTGTAGTCTTGAGTGGCACCTCACTGATTTCATTTGCCAGTATTGTTATTTTCCACGGTAATATTTGATTTACAAGAAAAATGCTTTTAAGCCCCACAGTAAGTCCTACAATGTATCCACAAGTATAAAATCGTCAAATTGCCTTCATTTGTCAAATGCTAAAGCCCTACCTGAGACTATTCAGTAGCAAAGTAGGAATCTAATGATGTCAGTGGGAAGGAGGGAGGTTAGATTTATAGAGGTTTTAGAGGCTGTACCTCTGGTCTTTCCTCTTTTGTCCCTCTCCTGACTCCCTTTAATTCAGCACTTTGACCACAGTAATGCAGTTAAGCTTCAGTTTATGGCACAGATGTCTCATAAGTCCAGTCACCATGATTTTATTGAAAGCTCTCTCACGTTAGTAATTTGAATTGATTTTAAATTTCGAAGTATTAGTGAAGACGATGAAATACCAAGCTTTAATGTTAACCCAATTTCCTCTTATGCTACATTTTCCCTCCCAAACTGTCATGGTTTTTCCCTTGCTTACACTATAGGTGCCTCCGTTTTGTTTTTTTTTTTTTCTCTGCATAACAGATGTTCAAACAGAGAATGAAGGCATTTTTTGGACAGAAATAATAAAGAGTATTTATTTAATAAAAGAAATATTTTTATTCTTAGAAAAATAAATTTCAAAAAAATTAGAAGTGAATGTGAAAAACATTATGAGTAGGTGATTACCCCAAATTTTTACTTATCTAATATAAATCCAAACTATCAAATATTGTCAGTGAAAAAATTTAGGTGGTCATACACAGACCGTGATCATCAGCTATTCTAATGCATGTCAGACTTCTGTTTAAGTCAGTATTGTACAACAGCTATGGACTGCTGGGTTCAAAGGTATCATTGTCCTGGATAAGCCAAGTGTTGTTTTTAACAGTGAACTTCGTTTTGTAAGGAACCTAGCTCAAGTACAAGGAAGTTTTTGTCTACCATTTGTTTCAGGAATCTGGATCAGATCCTTAAATCAAAGCCAAATGTGAATAAAAGCAGTAAATTCTTTGGCAGTAAATCCTCAGTAATCTGCATTACTCAAAGATGGGACCTGCTGGAACATCTTCATAACATTCTTTTTCCTTCCTTCTCCTCAAGTGCAACATATTGCAGTAATCAATTAACATGATGGAATATTCCTGTGCTGAGACCTTCTTGTAACTCCCATATGGTCAGAATTTAGTCTTAATAGCTCCAATTTTTTTTTTTTTTTTTTTTTTTAAGAGGCTGAACTCCTCCTGTGCCTTAAAGATCATGCAAAAATAAGCTTTCAGAGTGGTTTAGTGGTTTTCAACCTGTTGGTATTGAGATTGAATATTTTGGGAAGGTTTGGTGCTCAGAGAGGACTGAGCACCATTTACCTGCGTGTAAAATACCAAACTGGACAAACAGAAATGGAGGTGCCCAGTTCCATCACTTGCATTTGAAAACATGGGCCTTATTGTACCTCATTAGAGCAAACATATGAGCAAAGTCGTTGATTTCTTCATCTTATTTAAATAATATATCCCTGCCCATCTTATGACACCCTTTATTTGCCTTTGTAACTCAAAAGAGTGATTCCACTGCAACAAAGTAGGAAATCCTATATAACCTAAGTAGTACCAAATGGACTGTGGCTCATACAAAGAAATGGCAGTAGCTGATCTTATGTCTCTTTCTGATTTTAGGGTTCTCTAGAGGGGTTTAGAAGTGTTGCAAAAAGTCATAACTGGAAGCTTGTTTAAGTCTATTCATAATGATTATAAAGTTGAAGAAACCAAGATATTCCCAGAGGTCCAGAACTCTGCAACCAGTAAACACCAGATCTCCCTGACCAAACTCCAAGAAAATTCTCCATTTGCCCTTACTTCCTCTGGAAGAATTGTAGGAACTGAAATTTTAGTATTTAGTACAAAATAGTCTTGTAATAACAGTTTATTACAAACAGACTCAAAGCCTCCTTTTTTTTTCTTTTTTTTTCTCTTTTTTTTTTTTTTTTTAAACATGATGTCAAATTGGCCTTCCACATTCTTTAGTTTTTTCCTATATTGGACAGGAAAATACCATACAACCCATACTGTTCTTTCTGAATAGACATGAGGAGGTGGAAAATTACATGGTCCATGTATATTCCAGCAGAGGGTGGCAGTGCAGTACCACACTCCCACAGTAAAGGAAAAGTTGTTCAGTAATATTTATGCCTTCTATCTTCAAGGGAAGAATACATCCTGCAGATGAATATGTTTTGGGCTTGAGATGGGAATTGGACTGGGAAAGTAATCCCCAAATCACTTCAGTGACCTTGCTCAATCCACTCAATCTCCATCTATCTTTCATCTGAAATATTTTTCTCCAGTAATTACCATCAGCTGATGACTACAAACCATTATAATGCTCCAGAGGGTAATCGTCTATGAGAATGAATACTAGGATATCTGAAAACGGGAATCTCTCCTGATTAACTAATAGTACCAGAACTATTAATGTTGTCACTAACAGCAGAACCGTCACCAACCGTGTGAGGCAGGATAAACTGTAGAAGATGAAAAGAGACACGCTGTGGCAGGATGCATTTTCATGGCATTATGAAAGTGCTAAATGTCTCCTTCCTTTCCTCAGTCCAGTTTTGCTACTTTGATAGCAATTCTTCAAAATTTGAAATACCTTGTTTTCTCTTCAGTAGAATGTGGATTTCTCTGACGCTTTCTTAGACTTCCCTTGTTTCTTAGTCTCGTTTTTATTTTCTTCCTTCCTTGTAGAAAGCAGTTGAGAAATTGTACGTAGGCCAGCAAAAGAGGCAAGGCTGCATTTTTTTCCCTTTGGAAATCTTTTGTAATCTTCTGGTTGATGGTAAAAGTAGCAACTGGCACAGCCTACTTCAAATTACTCCAGTAAAATTACTTTAACACATTGTCAAACTTTAGACCTTTGTGATTCGAGGTCATGTGTTTTTTGGATGTGAAGAAATATTGCAGTATAAGAAGAAAGCAATGCATAATAAGAAGGAATACTCCTTCGTTATGCAAATAATGAAAAATTATTTGTATACAGAACATGATTTCTTTAATGCGCTTTTATTTCCCCTCAAGAATTCAAACCAAAGGATTATGCAGGTCAAGAAGAACTTGAAGAACAAAGGCCATTCATGATCAAGCTCTCAATATAGACTTACATTAGTAAAAACATTTGAATAACATTTTTATAATAGTAATCTAAGTAGCTTATGTTAACTTCTCTAGCAACCAAAGCCAAGCATAATTTTCAGGCATTCTTTCAGATGACATTCATTATTTAAATATGTAAAATATGGAAGCAGTGTTCTGGAACTTCTTTCTATTAAGAGGAAAGAAGCTGGAAATGATGCCAGGAACTTTAGGTGAGGAATGACATGCACTTCTCAAAATAAGAGATTTTTTTTCAAAGAATTAAGAGAATTAAATATTTCCAGTCAAAACTTGTCAATAATAATTCCTCACCTTAATCTACCTTAGTAGATTTCAAAGTGTTTGCAACATTTGACAGTAACCTTCTCCCTGTAAGCAGCTTCCTCTATAACTTCTTGTAACATCCCCAGCTATTCCTCCTGGATGTGACATGCTTTTCAGCAGGCTTTTTAACTAGTAATTAAAAATTATGCAGGGTGATCAGAAGCTCCCAAGCACTGCCTGGTTATCATTTAGATTATTTCATATATCGGTTTAGAGGAAATACATTTCCCACAGGTAGGAAAACACCTGTCTTTAAAATCCCTCCAAATTTTTGGCTAGTTTTGTAGAGACTATGGGATAAAATATCATCAATCACTGAGCTTGCTGCTAGCAGAGAGACCTGATTTCTCCCATGGGAGTAGAAAGGTGACATAGAGGGATGAGCCATACTCCAGGCTCCTTTGTCTTTCAGATGTGCATGAGGCTGAAGAAGCCCTAGTAATGGATTCATCGGGAGAAATCTCTTCTTGGCATCCTTCAAGTATCTGACAGAACAGGAGCCAAACCTCAGATGTTTGGCAAGTGTATCAGTCAAGGTAGAAACATATTTGCTCTTTGTAGTAATTTCACCCCACAGCACTAATAGATTTTATTAGGATAATGCACCTTTCGCAATAAATCACCAGATGAATGTCATGGGGGATGATCTGCAGATGGTCCAACTGCTTCCCATCAGGAGGTGTCTCCTAGGAAGACAAATGGCACAGGCTGCCTCTACAAGAGTAGTCCATGTCCACTGACAGATCAGCACATCTTGGACACTTTCCTGGATCCCTGTTTTGGGAGAGGGGACCTGAAGGTGTCACCTACATGAGAGGTTTTGCAGGAAACAGGTGGAAGAGAGGTGATAATATTTGCAAGATGAAGTCAGTAGTAGCAGGATGATATTTTTAGATCTATATGTGGTGTTAGAAAGTTATAGGGGATTTTGAGGGACAGGGGAACAGAGCGTGCGATGTTGGTGTGCTGGAGCCCCAAATAGTCAACCCACATTATTGAGCCCTTCCTGGTTAATAGAAAACCTTGTAGCAAAATTTTATTAAAAGTTAAACTGGATTATAAGAGAAAAAGGAGTTGTTTAGAAGATCCATTTTAAAGAAAGGAAAATAACAGGGAAAAACTGAGATTTTCTTGAGAAAAACCATCCTCTCTTGGAGCAGAATAGATTTAAAATCTGCTTCACTGATATAACTCTGAAAACCCATGATTGAAAACTCTAGCCTCGAGAAGTTACAATACATCATAAGAAAAAGGTGAGGCAACATGTAATGTTTCAATTATAGGCTTCTCAAGAGTACACAGGTGGTGTAATAAGTAAGGTCATGGTCTTTCCATCAGCATCTCCCCTACTTCTGCAGTTGCTACGAATGGGAAACAATAATATTTGTGATTGTTAAAAGACCAAAGTTCAGAGCAGTTTGATCTGATGTTCTGAAAGGTAAGTAGATAAATATTTGCTATGTAACTATACCTATGGTATTTATACTGGCTGGTCTATCTCTGTGTGATGGTTGTTCAGACCATGAGGATGATCAATATAGGCAACAGTGGGTAGCAATGGCATTTAAAACATCCTCCTCCCTATCTCCTCACCCGATTACATTATTACTTTAAAGAAGTGGTTTTAAGCCCAGAAATTATTTTTTAAATTTGTTTGTTTGTTTGGTGTTTTTGTTTCTTTTTTCTCTTTTTTTCTTTTTTTTTTTTTTTTTTCCCCTGCCCCCTGTTGTTCTTGACTGGCTTGTGAAAGATCAGCAGATTGAACAGGTTCCCAGTATGGCTATCCACCAAACCTGCTAGATTATGCCCTGAACTGAGAGTTTGTGAAGCTGATTCTATTCCCAGCTTTGTCATCATCTTTGCTAGTTAGGCTGTTCCCCTCATCTTTCAACATCTGTATTCCATTTCCCCAGCTTTTTTTCCCCACTTTCCGTTGTCTGTTTAGACTAAGCTCCTACAGGCTTGCACTAACTCTTGTCTTTTGCTTGCTGTTGTGGCTTTGGCCTGAGCCAAAACTAGTGTTCAGAGCCCTGACAGGAGATTTCCATTAGGAAGAAAAAATGATCATGAGTTCAGGTGCTTCCTTGATTTCTTCAGCTCTTGTGCATCCATTACTAATGGCATGCGGAGCCTCACAATGTAGTAACCAATGTGATATGTATTAGTGATGAGACAGAGATTTTTCTGGCACAAAACATATTAAAGAGTGGTCTGTGCTCCAGTGGTACAGGAATGTGACTTTGAAGGACGCTGCAATAAGAGAAGCATTTAGAGAAAACATCTGCTTGACTCTAGAAAGGTAGGAATAAACTGAGAAAGGAAGAGCTAGGGAATCTTCATTTTCCATTCCTATCTCAGACTTCTTTATTTCCTAAGCGCAGAGGAAATTCCAAAAAAAACCCCACTGATAATAGGGGAGTAACAAAGCTGGCATTGAAGGAGCACAAGTTCACTTCAGGCCCAAGCAACTCAACAAGGAGCCCTGCACTGGTGGTTCAGCCAATGAGTCTGCAGCAACCTTGCCTGAGGGCTGTACATTCCAAGCAGGAGGCACTCATAGTGCCCATGACTATCCATCCACCGTGGTGATCTATTTATCTTCTTTCTCTGAGCTCTTCTGCATCTCTTAACTCTAGTGCTAAACTGGCAAATTCTTTGAAATGCAACCTGTTCCTCTGCTTTCTTGATGTCACTTCTATGGGGAGCTTCTGGAACGTGACTGCTCCATTTTTTCAGTGGACATGACATGGATAAACTGATCCCAGAAGGTTTATAGTAGGACATACACCAACTTCAAGGAAAAACCACAAGGTCATTTCAATTCTTTCATTTTCAAAATGGTAAATACAAAACAAATAGTATTTTCAAACTCCCCATACCTAATCCGTTCCTAGCAAATGTAGTTGGCCCGTTATTTTGAGAGGATTTAAAGTGTATTCAGATACAACATTTATCACTCAGGTTACTCACTGAAAACACACACATGATATGGATTATTACTAAAGGAGCCTTAGCTTTTTCATTTCCTGATCTTGTGCCTTAAAATTCCTAACTTTAATGTTGTATTAAGGCAATTATTTTTTGCATTTTAATATTTTATCTTAATTTGAAATACAGTTAAGTAAGTCACTGGGATTTATACAGTAAGCTAATAATATTGGCAGATACATTCAGTGTCCTTTTACCTCTAGGGCTCTTCTGAAGTGAGTTAGCAAGTGAGAGCTTACTTTCACCACCTATTTAAAGCTAGCAGAGTATTCTGAGACTTAAGTCCTATTATATCCCCATTCAGAACAAAGAAAAAACCAATATTATTTTGGAATCATTGATCTTCTATATCACTAAATCCAAACACATTCTTAATTAGGCAGAAAACTAGACATGGTTAATGCAGTGTGGCAGCTACTCTTCCCCTGCAGAAGGGAACAAATTTTTTCATTCAGTGAAAAATGCCCATCAAAAGTCAGAGAAAACCAATAGAGATGCTGTTGTCCAACTTTATCTACCTGTCATTAAGAGTTTTGAAAAGAGACAAAAATGTTGAATTCCCTTTGACATATTCTAAATCATTACTGATTTGTTGACACTCACACGGTTGCTTTGGTGGCAATAGAAGAAGATTTTCAAAGTGGTTGTCAGACAAGAGGAAGATGTATTTGTGAGTGGAAAAGACAAAAGGGAAAATAGATTTACAGAATATACAGAAAGTTGCTTTCATTTATTTTTTCTCCTTTGTGTGTGTTGGTTTTTTTTTTAACTAAAGAAATGCCACATGTATTAAAGACATGCATGAGCCAAATACAAGCAATCTGCTTATAAAATTCCACTTTTTATATTTCTGTTCCAGAGACACCTTCCTCATCACAAGACTGTTAATTTCAACCTACATATTTAAGCAATGAGAACAGAGGTAGGAACAGTCACACAATGAATTAAATTTTCTATTTGAATCTAAAATCTAAGTGCTGTCCCTTTAAAGGAGACCTTGCTATCTTGATAAAGAAAACTAATGAGGTGGCCTTTCTAGGGCTAGTCACATAATAGCCATGGTGACAAGGACCTCTATCACAGAATAAAGCAGAAGATAAATGAGATTTTTCTAATATCCATTCCACCCATTGTTCACAAGTGTCATGCGATGCAGCTTCTATTTATCATGAGATAGTAGATACTGGGCACTATTTTGTAAAGGAAGCCTAAATTGCAACATTGTGTTATTAACAGCCCTTAAATACTCTTTACTCCTTCCTGTTCTTTTTGTAACTGTGCAAAAACAAGGGGATTTTGTTTTATTGGGTTTTTAAAATTTATTTAGTGGGCCTAAAGGACTTATATTTACACTGGGTGTCCGCACAGCTTTTAACAGTAAAAAGAAACTACACGTTTCAATCAGCTAGCCTGAAAACTAGTCCCACCTACCCCAAGAAGAAGGATATTTCACCTAGACCTCCTCTTGTCAGCTGTTCAGCTTCCTGTTACAGAATCACAGAATGGGACCAGAGTGGGTCATCTGTTCCCATCTCCCTGCTCAAGCAGGGTCATCCCAGAGCACATTGCACAGAATTGTGTCCAGACAGTTCTCCACTGAGGGAGGGAGACTCCACACCCTCTCTGGGCAGTCTATTCCAGTGCTTGGTCAGTAAAGAAGTTTTTATGTTCAGTTGGAACTTCCTGTGCATCGGTTTCTGCCTGTTGCCTGTTGTCCTGTTGCTTGACACCACTGAGCAGAGCCTGGATCCGTCCTCTGACACCCTCCCTCTAGATATTGATAGACATTGATGAGGTTTCCTCTCAGTTGCCTCTTCTTGAGCTTGAACAGGCCGAGCTCCCTCAGCCTTTTCTCGTAAACTAAATGCTCCAGTCCCATCTTTGTTGCCTCCCACCGGACCCACCCCAGGAGTTCCACATCTCTGCTGTGCTGAGGAGCCCAGAATAGACACAGCTCTCCAGATGTGGCCTCACTAAGGATGAGCAGAGGGGCAGGATCCCCTTTCTCAGCCTGCTGGCAATGCTTTCCCTAGTACATCTTCCAGGATCCCATTGGCCGTCCTGGCCCTCAGGGCACACTGCTGGCTCATGGACAACTTGTTGTCCACCAGGACTCCCAGGTCCTTCTCCACAGAGCTGCTTCCCAGCAGGTCAGCCCCCAGCCTGTACTGGGCCTCGGGGTTATTCTTCACCAGCTGCAGGGGAAGGTGTTTGTGTTACACAGCATTTTTAATCTCAAACTCTGCTGTGGCTTTCACTTTTCTTCCTGTTCCAACCACAGCACACAAGGCAGGTCAGCATCCTTCAGGGACATTTTGGAGTGTGGGGAATGTGGTCAATCTCTCTGCAAGTGTTCCCACTGGGTTCCCTTTTTCAGTTAGGAAAGACCTGGTCTTCCCAGGTGTACCTAGATGCAATTTATAATTAAAAAAAAGCTTAGAAAAAGGATTGCATGCTATGATGGCCTGCTAAACAGGGGACTGAACTCAATTGCTGTGGATGCGCCCTTCAGATCCCATGTTCCCACGGTACTATTTTCCTATGGTGTTCAGAACTTGCAGGTATTTATTTCCTCCCTACTCCTCTATGATATGGTAATATTCTGTTCCCAGGGGAAGTTTAAATTAAATTTGATTTCCCCCTCAAAAAAAAAAAAAAAAAAAACACAAACCAAAAGCAAACAAACAAACAAAAAACCCCACCAAACCACCCCCCCCCAAAAAAAAATTCATTTCACAGAAATAAGATCAAAGAATGGCTGAGATTGGAAAGGGCCTCTGGACTTCCCTGTTGAAAGCAGGGTCATCTACAACTGATTGGTTGTTAAGAGACATATTGAGTTGGGTTTTGAATATCTCCAAGGATGGAGGCACTAAAACCTCCCTGGGCATCACGTTTCAGCACTTGGTCACCCTCACAGTAAAAAAGCTTTTTTTTCTTATGTGTAAACAGAATTGCCTCTTGCCCTATCACTAAGCACCACTGAGAAGAATCTGTCCCCCTTTTCTTTACTGCCTACCAGCAGATATTTACACACACTGATAAGATCTCTTTGAGCCTTCTCTTCTCTGGGCTGAACAGTCCCAGCCCTCTCAACAACTCGTGTGAGAAATATTTCAGTGCCTCAATCAACTTCGTGGTCCATTGTTGGATACACTCCAGTATGTCCATCTCTGCCCTGTACTGGTGAGCCCAGAGCTGGGCAGCATCTAACACACCCCAGGAAGTCACTGGTGTCATTTCTTGGCATTGATTCATGGATAGTAGAAACACATTACACTGAGCACCCAGACTTTGACTACTATGAGAGCTGGGACAGAAAACCTTTGATGAATTAGATGCATTTGGTACACATAAAATGCCATCCAAAATTTGTTTCTAACAGAAAGAACATTCATAAAATGTTTTGTGAGCAGAAGTGATCCCACCTGAAATTCCTGGCCTAGATCCAGTGATGTACTCTGTTTATATGGCCTAAAAGACCTAAGGATGCAAAGATAATGTAACTTTCCATAGAAATCAAGTTTATGATATTCAGTCTGTTGCAATTCAGGCACATAAACAGCCTGAAACAGTGAATCAGAAGTATGAGGACCTCAATTTTAGCTTAATCTGTGCAAGTGAAGGAGCTATAGTGATACTTCAGTATCAGTGATATTATTTAGCCATTGATCATTTTGGTGAATAGAATGGGGCTCAGCAGTAACAATCAAATCCCACTGCATTTCAAAGGGAGAGAAGCACCACAGAATGAAATATGGAAGAAAAGAAATTCAGAAATAAGGGAAGTAGGGAGAAAGAGGTGGTGAGATGAAAGAGTAACCAGGAGGAACTAAGTGTAATGCGGTAACAGCAGTAAAATATATAATTACTACATTATGCCAGATTTGCCCCTTGGTCTCTGTGCAGAGTGACAAGTAAAAGAAACTGCTGTGCAAAACAGGGACGATTTATACCCCAGTCCACTGACCCAGTTTCAAAATTTGATCTTTCTCATCTGAATGGGCACGCTTTGTCCCTGGGGCTTTTCCAAACCCTTGGCACCTTGCAGCATGTACTGTTTCCTTCTGCTGCACCTTCCATTCAAATAAATGGTTGGAAAAGCTGTGTAAGATTTTGATTGCTGTTTCAAAGGATGAAAGGATCTGTATAATTTACAACCTGTGCAGCTTTACTTTTCTACAGTCACCTCTAGGGTGTCAGGCAGGCCAGCAAACTATCAGCAAACAGTTTTCTGCATAACTTGAGAGGAAGGTAAAAATGCTAGCCATGGATATTGGCACAAATCCACTCTGTCATGAAAACTCCCACTAAATCTTTAATGTCCAGGGAGAACACCTGAGAAAGCATATGCTTAAAACACTGACTTGCAAATTGGATCCTTGATTTAGCTACAAATTTCCATTGTGACCAGAGGAATAGTGCTTGATTTGTGTGTCTCTGCTTCTCTAGAATGAGGATAAAGCTTTCTCTTTCCTATTTGAAGTTGCAAGCTGTTGACAGCAGGGGTGGAAAATATTTTCCCCAAATAAAACACTTATAAAGATAATAGCAATAGCTGTCTCTCAGGAAATGCTTTTCATCTGCAGATATTAATGTAGTCTGCGAAGTATCATTATTTCAATTTATAAAAGCAGAAACTGAGGCACAGGAAGGGGAAATTACATGTCCAAGGTCATGACAGGAACATCAGTCTGATCTCCCAAGTCCCTCATTTCTGTGCTTTACTATGTCCTACAATGATGCCTTTCTGGGGGACATGGAGCAATAGTGACGATAATGAGCTCACAGATATCTCCTTCGAAAGGTCTCATCATATATCTGCCTGCACTCTACTCAATTTATACACCTTGGAAGGATGAAGGGCTGAGTCAATATAGCATAAATGCAGTACCCTGATGGCTGTTGGCTTCAAAGACACCTCGCCCCACTTTTCATGAGAAACAAGACTTTGAAAGGAGAGCAGTCATGATGCACAGAAGCGCCACCTTTTAAATTATGATCAAAGTTGAAAAGTGTTGTAAAGTCGCCGAGAGACCCATATATTGGTTTATAGATTGTATTTACTAGATCCCTTATTTCATGCACGGTGTTTCCAGCCTGCACACTCATGGGAGAGGTTGGCAGAAGAGGAATTTTCTGTTTTTCCTATTGGGATACAGAATGGGACAAAGGGCAGTGATGCAGTTCAGATGCTATAATGAACAGAAGAGAGTTTAGTAAGTTCCTAGTACTGACCTAGACTTGCAGGGAATTGCTGGCACATCTGTGGGTGTGAGATTCCTGACTACCTTTTGGATCTGGACCTTAGCAACTTCTTTGTACCTTTACTAGAGGCACTTTTCATTTATTTTCATTAATTTCATTAAAAAAATTGCATGATAGTACTTATCTTCCTACTAACAGGCTTACTGTGAGGACACATGCAGTAGTGTTTTTGTAGGCACTCAAATTCTACAGTACTGGAGACAGTGAATTGTAAAAGTATGTGGGAAATGTCTTTTTTCTGAGTTGAGACCATCTTCACTTTACATCTTTTCTGGCAGACACTTGTCTGATGTGGTGAGGACTCTACCCTCTTCCTTCTCAACTTATTCCAGAGCTTTGCTGTCCTCATTAGAAACTGCTTCTAATGTCTAATCTGGATCTTTCTGTCATAGTGTGAGCCTGCGATGCCTTGTTCTGTTCTTTGCATCAGCTTCTGTTTCCAGTAGTCTTTCACAACTTTAACACTTCCCATATCCCCTTAGAATTCATGGGTTTAGGTTAAACAAACCTAAATAAATATAGACATTATTATCACTACCCTTTGGGATCTTTCCTGAAGAACTAAAACTGGACAAAGGACTGAAATTGAGATTTTTTTAAGGTTATTATGTTATCCTTTAGAGTGGTTTCTGTCCCTCAGGAAGCTGTGTCATCTGTAGTTTTAGTGGACAGTCTTCAATCCCTTGTTGAGGTTCTAATGGAGAGTCTCAATATAATCTAAAGCAGAGTTGAAATCCTTGGAAACTCTGCTTGATATCTCCCTCTAATTTGATAATAAGCTGCTGTTGGTG
The DNA here is from genome assembly GCA_036023395.1 of Myiotriccus ornatus. Taxonomy (NCBI): domain Eukaryota; kingdom Metazoa; phylum Chordata; class Aves; order Passeriformes; family Tyrannidae; genus Myiotriccus; species Myiotriccus ornatus. Next base: position 4,501,824 of record JAYRBT010000042.1, on the reverse strand, counting down.
AATAACTCAAATGATTTTGCACCTTCCCTCTCCTAATTTTCCTTGTGAGAGCATCACACAAGGCAATGTCAAAAACTGCACAAAAAGTCAAAAGATCTGCCTTCAACTTCTTCCCCTCTGTCCCCAAACCTTCCCTTTCCAGTGGGTGGCATCCAGATTGTTTTGACACAATTTCTGCTTGGTGAATTTATGCTGACATTTCTAAGTACCTAGATGAGTGTGTTTCCATTAAATAGTTCCTGGAGAATAACGATGTGGGAGATATTGTAGGTGTTGCCTTCAGCAGCTGGGCCTTGGAGGTTTTTAAGATTGTTCAGAAAGAGAAACAAATAGGAAGGGCGGTGCCAAAGCACTGAAGAGCGGCAGGGGAAAGCAGGGTTTGCCATTTGTCCAGACTTAATCTGGGTAAGGAAAAAGGATGATGGAAAGGACATCTTGGGCTGCTTTAGCATAATAAATCAGGACATGTTTAGCTTTTCTGAAGAACATTACTTGAAAGATAGTGACCAACAAGGAATGTGCTACGAGACAGACTGTGATTGCCAATGATGGAGTAAGTCTGAAAAGTTAGAGCTTGTGGCTGCATCAATTAGATGGAGCTTCATTACTGTTTAATATCCGAATCACAATCCCACGTGAACAAGAGCCATTCCACGTGCAGTGTATCTTTGTTTGAACTGTCGTCTTCCAACAAATGTATCGTATAAATCATGTTTTCTGCACATGCATGCTGCAAAGCATTCTACTGCACATACCTTTAATTCTGAGAGAGGGATGAACACAAAAAAATACAGAAAAAGTTAGTAATATTACTGCATTTGGGGCTGGAAGACTCTCAGATAGTGTGTTAGATGCATGGAACAGGGGTGCTGTTTACATTCCACTTCCAAAGAAAACTTCTTTGAGAAAAAAAATTGATGGCTAAAATTATTTGCAACTAAGAGAGTTTGGAAGACCTTGCCATAGTAAAAAAAATGCAACATGTGAATTGAAAATCATATTAGCCCTTAAAAACAAATCAAGATATTTAGGTGTTATATTTTGTTACTCAGTGAGACTTTCATAACTTTCATGCCAATCACCAAGAGATGATACAAAGAAAGTAATATTTGCTTCTAGACAATACATATTTTAGTGGTTTATGACTAATTATAAACCAAGAAAGGTCCTGCATGTAACACTATTAAAGTTTATTCATCATAACAACATCAGAGAAAGCAATTTGTGGAAATTTAGTTTGTTATTTGTTGTGTCTTGAGTTATAAAGTGGAATAGATAACTATTTCAGACTCCCTTCAGTTTGGACAGATTTCTGCTGAACACAGCAGAAATATCATTATGATTTACATGTGCAATAGGGCCCAGAGAGGTCTCTTGGCAGGGCAAATGAGCTCCAGGCCACTGCTGTAGGGCTGTTATGGCATCAAATGATCCATTTTAAAGCTACCTCTTGGATATCTCTACAGTAGAAGAGCATTGTGCAGTTTCCTCTCTGATCACAAGGTACACAGGAGTTATTGGCCTTCCAGAGTGCACTACTGGTGAAATAAAACACTATATATTGACATTTCAAGGTAAAGAAACACTTCTAGAAGGCTGCCTGGAGAATATTTTGTGCTGTCTGCATGTGCTACTTGTTTCCACAAGTGGCTTACTGGGATTTGAGTATTGGATGATCAGAACTGAGAACGCAAATTGCACTGGAGGAGGTGTCAAGGCAAAGCTCCACGTGTGCTCTAGCACATGGAATCATGGAATGGTTTGGGTTGGAAGGGACCTTAAAGAACATCTAGTTCCAACCTCCCTGCTGTGGACACTCTTGTCTCTCTATAGGTCATAGTGCAGCATTTGTTTACATATAGGTTCAGTAGATTAAACAAATATGCACAGGACAGTAAAAAAATGAAAACAGCATTCAGGTGGAGTTTTGTTTGAGCTCATCACTCCAGGTGAATTCAGAGATATATTGCAAAATCCCAATTAGAGTGCAATAAGAGAGAAAGAGCTCTTTCTGCAGAGAGTTTGAGGCTGAGTGTCTTTTGAGAACTGACTGTTAAGAGAAAATAATGCTGTGTTAAAGAGGCAAACAAACTACACTGCTAACTCTCATAGTTTTTATCAGGTCTTGCAATATTTGATTTTTTTTTTTTTTCTCCTAGCTTAATGACTCCAGTGACTTGAAAACAATATCTGTTTTCATTTCTTTATGGTTGTGGGAAAAATCTTTTCCCACCTCAAGAAACTTTAAAACTCTAATATCTCAAGAACTGGGCAGGGAGCAAAAAGCCTGCAGACAAAAAGACTATTAAAAGAACTTTTTGGAGTGAACTCATGATTTTTTATTGCTTGGAGTCAGCAACATGGGGAGGTATTGTGTGCTTTTTCAGTACTAAAGAACGATTTCTCTCTGTACTAACCTGAGTGGTTTTTCAAGCTGCTGTGTCTGAAGCTGCTAATAAAGCATTATCCTCAAAAACCAAGTTAACATGTTCTAAAACTCAGCGGCAATTACAGTCTTGGGGTTTAGTTTCTCTGAAAAACTCCCCCAAATTTTGTTTGAAGGAGTTAGGTGAAAACCACGGTGCTGGTGTTTGGTTTGGCAGTACAGTGGCTGAGATGCAACTCGTGTCTCTGTTGGGGAAGGGTCTGCAGCCTCCCCAGAGCAGCAGAGTCAGTGAGCTGCTGTGGTCACAGGGAGAGCCTAACAACCTGAAATCTGCTACGCATGGCTACATGGATGTTGTGAGGATTTAATTAACACTTGGAAAGCGTTCTGAGGTCCTCAGATGACAAGGTTTACAGAACTCCAAATGACTGTTATTATATCCCCTCTGTGTTTGTGGTGGCAGATAGCCAGCAAGAAGAAACGTTCAACCAAAACCAGGCATTTTTCCCAAAACCTTTGTTATTCTAGGCTACTGTTGGAAAAAAAGGTGGATCTGTATCCAATTTAGTGAGTGCAAATTACAAGTGGCTTTGTTGGGATTCCTCTGTACTTTTGAGCACTATACATGTAGCCAACAGCAAGCTGTCTTGCTGCCTGAGTATATACTTATTACCCAGCTAAATCAGAGAACTGGTGGCAAACTCCAATATTTGAGTAAAACCCATCTATCTGTGACAGTTCTTTGATAGCAAATACCATAAACAAATAATTTCCTCCATCTGCAACTCAGCTATTTTTGAAAACAGTGTTCATCTTGTCAGACCCCAGCATATATGTCGAAAACAAAACCCAAACAAAATAAAACCCTCTCAAAACAATGCACTGTATGTCACACTCGATTCTTCCCTAGGAGTAGTTGAACTGTAAATTGCAGATCTTAATTAGGACCTTTAGGGTTTGATAGGAAAGTGCCCAAATACTGGGATGACAACAGCATTAGAGTGCCTGTGTAACCAGTTCTTCTGCTCCATATGCATTTTCATGTATATGATCCTTGTGGGTCACTTGTGACTCAGGATATTCTATGATCTTTTGATATGTGCACAAAGAATATACACAAAGACACTTAGGCATTCTCTTTGAGTGGCACAACTGTATTCTCCAACCATAGATAGGGTTCCATAGTTAGCAGTTATTTTCAGTTCTGCTCCTTTTTGCAGAGTCTCAGGGGAAAGGCTTAGTTAATGCACAAATATATGTCATTAGGACATGTATGTGGAGAGCATTAAATCCTCTTTTCCAGCAAACTTCCTCTCACAATTTATCCAGCTTAAGTGATATTGATGTGACTCATATATTTCTATTGTGTTTTTATGCTAAAAACATTTCTGCAATGTAAACACACACAATTATATTGCAGATGACTGACTCACTGCTTTTTACAAATTGATCTATACCATCGCCATGCAAGGCTATTAACATAACCAAACTCTGGATCTGATCTTATTGCAGAACTCAAAGCTGCTTAAAAAAAGTAGATACAGAAATGTTAATATATTCAGCAGAAGGTATTTTAAATAAATATCTGTCAAATAGTTAAATCTGTGTCTCCCCAGTGTTAATTATGGAGCAATCAGAAGAGGACAGGCAAAGAATATTTATTGCAGGTTGAAAAGCTAGTTATTAGGTCTGTATCACAGCAAGCCATGTGGACTTACCTGCAGAAACTGTCTTTCTGATGATGGATTGAGCTCTTTATAAATGTTTTTCAACTCATATTTGAATTAAGGATAGTGATAACTGGCAGGCAACAATTCAAAAGCTATTAAAAGCCATGGACAGATGAAATACTCATCTAGGGCAAAGAATGCAACCATTTGCCCAGCTATAAACTCAGAAATAAAATCTATCACTGTCAATGAGAACACAACAAGCTCTACTTTCATACAGCCCAAACACAAGGCATTTAGACAGCTAGATCCTATTGACTTCCATGGAACTTATGACTCCAATGACACGCATAGGATCCTGGCTTGACACTTTGCTAGATCCGAGGTTACAAATGTGTTGGCTAAAACAGAATTTTTCATCTGTTTCTAGGGGATTTTAGCGTCCAACTCCCACTGAACCCTAAGAGACATCAAACATTAAGTCACCATCTCTTCTCTGAAATCCTGGCATAAAATGCTAAGTTATGCATGGACAGAATTGCAGAAAAAATGGTTAAACCTTCCTGTCTATCCTTACATGACATTTTTGTATACATATCCCAGTGAACCCACAGGAATTAATAGGAAAATGCTGTATGCTAAATGCCACTTGGTTGTGCTCTGCTTGTAGTTTATTAACAATGGGCTCTCATAATGTGGAAAAATCCAGTGAACAGCAGAACATGAAAAAAGCAGCCAGCAAAGGTGGCTCTGAAGCAGATATACCTGACTCATCTCATTTTAGACCTACCGCTCACTAAGAAATTCACCTCTGCATGAATATCCATCACGTAGGTATCTGCTTGACCAGAACCAGATTTTGGAAATTGGGGGCAAAGTGGTGATTGTTGTGTAGTGTTTGTGATGAACAAAACTGGTAAAACTTCTCACCTGCTCAAACAGAATTTCACTGTTACTTAACAAAAGGAGGCAGAATTGTGCAAAGAAAGGTTCTGCATTTACAGTCCCAGAAGTCCTATATGCTGCCTATTTCTCCTTGTATAAGCTTCCTACCATTTGTCCTGAACTCAATGGGAAATCTGAGGATCAAATCCAATGAGACACAAAAAAATAAACATTTCTGGCAGAATTGCAGGAAAAAAAAGTACAGACACAGGGTTTTATTTTTGGAGGCTTTGTGGTTTGTAAGAAATCAAACATTAAAAATGAAGTTATTATAATTGCTGTCTTCCTAGAGCAGTCCTGGTTGCAGTGAAAAGCAAAGTGCCCTGTTCTTGTATGGTTAGAACAAGCACTGATATTAACAGGAAATGAAGTGCTGTCTTTGCACCCCAGTTCTCACCAGAAAATGAGTGTGGCTACAGTGACAAATGCACTCTCCCACTCCTCCACATACATGTTTTTAATACCAAAGACATGCAGTGAAAAAGACCTCCTTTTGCTTTCCCACTTCCATTATAGAAAAGTGTAATTCTTGAGTATTCTGCAGCATAAGAGTCACGAAATTCGAAAGTACTGTATCCAAACCCATGAATATAATGCATAGTGATTTCACAGTGCATCCACGCTCCAAAATGCTGATGCTGACAGAAAATACTACACATATAGAAATGGACCAGACTGTAGGGTGCCTGATAGCAGCAACATTTGATGATTTTGGTCTTTCTGAGCACAGCTTATCCCAGCTGATACATTGGTAAGAGCTTTTTACATTGGTAATGGCAGTGTCTCTGTATTTTCTACATAATTCTCTCTTTCTCAAGGTAGAGGCCACATTAAAATAGACATGGAGATTACTATCCAGGCTTACTGTTCTTTTTGTATGACTTTTTCTCCATCATATTATCACAAGCCACTGTTCTCCCATCATGAGCCTGTATTGCAGTTGTCTGCTGATGGACTTCAGAACTCAAGGACTAGCAAAGCTCATTGCTCTACAGAGGCTGATTTTCCAGGTGTCCATTAGACATTTAATCTGATTTTCCAGGTGTCCATTAGAACACTGGCACTAGAATGCTCCTACTGAAACTTTAATTCACTCTCTTGGCCAGAAAAGAGACTGCTAGGAAGACGCCTGGCCACTTACATTTAATGTGTAATTCTTCTATGGTTAGTTGAATCTTTGCTCGGTTTTTCTGTCTCATAAATGTCATAGTTTTCTATAATGTGAGAGAAGGGGAGTTGTACGTCTCCAGGGCTGTCTAAGTAAACAGTTTGGGTGAGGCTCTGTACATCCTGGTCTAGTGAAACATTTCCCACTCTTGGGAGGGATATGGGAACTAGATGATCTCTAAGGTGTCTTCCAACCTAACCCGTTCTATGATTGTTATAACTGTGTGGTCACCTAAACCTCCAGAAGCAGGACCCTACTGACGGTCTGAAAGGGGGTTACTTTCTAAGATGTTGCTGTGGTATCCACTAGACTAAACCAGAAATGTCTCACTAAGTATGGCAAATCATATTTGGGCCATGAAATATTAGGGCAAGCAAATGGGAAAATATCTGCTCTTCCACTTGGCTACTACATCAGCTATATGTAAATCCTAGCACTGAAGTGAGAGAGAAGTTAAACCCCGTTTTTTCTTTGCTGAAGTACTACAGTCTCTCACAGAGTAGCAGCAGATTCAAGTCCCAGATAGGGGCAGAAACTATAATACAAGGAGAAGGTGGGGTTGAAGACCCTCAGGAACTTCAGAGTTACATGAACATATCTTGCCTATTGCTTGAAATTAATCAGTTTGTGTATTTCAAAGCCACAGAAGACCAATATGTTTAACTAGTTCGACCTCTATCTAGCCTGAGTTCCTGCATAACACAGGCTGTACTCCATCCAAGGATTTCTGTCTCAAGCCCAGCTATATGTTGTTAAACTAAGATGTATGTTTTATAAGCATATCTGATCTTGATTTAAGGGCTACAATGACACATGGTAATTTGCCCCAGCAAGTTAGCTCATTATACAGTTAAAAAATAAATGAGTTTCCCTTTATTCTCGTTTGAACTTTTTTGATTTCAGCATGCAATTACTAGACCTTTTCCTGCCTCTGTCTGCCAGATTAAAGACTCCTTCAAACCCAGCATAAGTACTTGTGCAAATAGAGACTGTGATTTAAGTTACTTGTAAATCTGTTCATTTGAGCAACTAAACAGAGAATTCCTTTGCTTCCAGTATTTAACTGGTTCCTTAAGTGCTGTGGAGATAAGTGATTTTTTTATGAGGCATTTCGCAGGCAAGATATTGTTTTAGGGGACAAGCTTTTGCCCCATTTACCAATTTTTTAAATTTTTATTATTTTTTTTTTTAAGGATAGCTAGATTAGTCCAGCAGCTTTCAGAAGAACTGTCACAGTCACAGGCAACCTAAAGAGAAATCCCTAGATTATCTTATCCCTCTTCTAATACTGATATTGAATGATACTAGAATATATTTAGAAATGTGGACCTTGTCTGTAGAGGATTAGATGACAAGCAGCTTGTGTTATGCAAATCAAAGTTCAATCAGCTATTATATTGTATTTATCCAGTTGCAGACCGAGGCACTCAGATGTGCATTAGTTACCAGATCCTTCAAGATAGTTAGTGGAGATGTGACTAACAAAACCATTTACCTAAGCTGGGATTCACACGATGACATGCAAGTATTTAGTGTGGGATTTACTCTATGACTGCCTGGGCTCCAATGACTGTATTTATTAGGAGTGGCTTGATCCATCTGCCCACACATTGGCATTGAGGTTACTGGGAGTATCACTGGTGAGTCATTGCTCTTCAGCTGCCAGTCTGCTTGGACAAGGATCTCTCCTAAATCCTATATCAAAGCCACTGACGTGTAAATGTCTAAGATACACCCCAGCAGCACAGGCTGCAGAAGATATGTAGGTATGGCCACTGGTGGCCATGAGAGCTCAGCACCCATCTCACAGATGCACAACTGCATGCTGACACCTGAATTTCAACATCTTAATCTCAAACCTGCTGAATCTGAATTGCCTATCAAACAGTGCTCTGTGGAGGAAGGATAATCCTTTACCCCCCATCCACATGCTGATGTCTCTTGGGGTGGAATGTACATCCCCTGAAACCAGGAATAGAATTCAGATACCTCAAACACACATTTAGGGCTCATTATGCGTTGTAGATTATTTTGCTAGAATCTTGGGGATCTTTAGCTAGAATCATAAAATCATAGATTCATAGAGTGGTTTAGTTTGGAAGGGACCTTAAAGATCACCCAGTTCCACCCCCCCTGCCACAGGCTGGGGCACTTCCCAGTGGACCAGGTTTCTCAGGGTCCCATCCAACCTGGCCTCGAACACTGATAACTTCAAAGATCTTGGGGCTGCTGTGGGCTCTGCATCGTCTCTGCCACCCCATGTGCATGTCTTGGATGCCAAAGGGCATCTGAAATAACCTTGGGGGTCTATTTTAAGCAACTGAATACTATCCTATGTATTTAAGAAGTGTGTTGTAGAGGTCTGAGCTGGACAATATAGGCTCTTTCTGGAGTCATCAGAGAGAAATGGGTGCCTTCAGAGGATAATCACTTTGACTTAAAAAAACTGACTGTTTTAAAGAAAATAACTAACTCTTAGTAAGCAATCCTTTCTTTTTGTAGGCTATGCAGGGAATATGCATAGTTCAGGTTTAGAGAAACAAATGGTAGATGCCTAATTTAAGGCACATGAACTTTGTCCCATGTGACCTTTACTTGTGCCCTTTGAGATAAAATGACATGCTTTATTTGGAAGTGGCCCTGAGCAATTTACAGAAGGTTTCTTTCTGTCCTTTCATGAAAAAGTGGTCATGACATTAAATGACAAACACAAGATTTGATTACAATCCATATTTGACATACATTAAAATCTAACAATAATAATTTGCAAGACAAATCATGTTATAATAGCTTGTCAATATATTCAGTTTAACATGTACCACATATGACCAAAGAAAACCACCCAGGGGATTATGCTGTCTGAATTCCTCAATAAAATGGCAGCCTTTAGATGCATTAAGTATTACATTTTTTGGGGAAAAAAAGGGTAAGAATGAAAATCTATAGCTATGAGAAACACAAGCCCAGAGGGAGAATTCAAGATCTGTTTGTGTGTAATTGGGTTTTGCTTTGTGAAAATCTTGACAGCTAGAGGAGCTGCCTCACTTGCATGAGACTGTTAATCACATTCATGGATCTACATGCTGCTAACTGCATACTAAATTCCTGAAGATTTACAGCCTTTGCTCTGGTTTTACCCCATTTACACCACACATTGCCCTATAGATGCAGCTCACCACATATGGGGGATTAAAATTTGAACATTATCTCCGTATCTTAATGACTAATCCTGAAGGATAAACCTGTGAGTCCGAGCACTGTTGCACACTCTGAAGCAATTCAGGTTGTGACAGTCTGTAATTCATACTGTAAATCAATGAAACTAGAGACATATTTTATAATTTGGCTTAGGCACGTGTGTATGCCAGATTAATAAAAATCAGTACAGACAGATAAAATTTTGCATTAACATGTTATTTATCATAGTTTCATAATCAGTAGTTTACAAGTTAAGTTATGGCACATTTGTAAAGAGAAGTCTGCAGCTTGAGCAGGAAATTAGTAGTACTGTGAAATATCAGCATATTATGTTCCTTCTGACTTCAGTAGCAAAAAAATAAGAGAACATCAGTGAGATCTGGATTAGACACCAGTGAGCTTCCTCCTTTCAGAGTCCCACTGAGCTTCAAATTTGGGCTCTTCCCTTTCAAATTCTGCTGTGGTTTGTATCTCTGTTGTCCTTTCTTATTAGTATCTTCTTGCTCTTGCCTAAAAGACATTGCTTTCTCACCACTGCCTAATCTGATAGTTTGTTCCCTAGAATACTCCGAACCTGAATAATTATGGTGTTCTGCACTGTAGATTTGAAATCCCTCAGGCTGAGGTTGTTTAACCACATTCTCACCTCCAAAATTTCTACCCAAGGCTCATCTTTAAAACCAGCTATTCCAAATCATTACTTTAAGAGCTGTCAGCAGACAAAACCAGAAAATAGCAGATGATGGAACTTGAGATCTGGGGACTCATGATGGATATTTATTGAGAGAATTTCAATGTCAAATATTAGCACTGTCTTATCAAACATTTGAGAAGGTAAACCTAAGGAGAAAAGGAAGTGGAGAAGAGCAGAAAGAAAGTCCACCTTAGTTTGTACCTGATGTGTATGATTAATGGGGAGAGATCATTGCCTCTCAAAATGTAGACCCCAGTTACACTTTAAATGCCAAATTTTTAGAGTCTGGAGTGCTCTGAGTGAGAATATCATGAAGATGAAGCACTTTATGCCCATTAGTGCAAGTCATGGGCCAGAAATTAGAGTTTATGAGGCAAGCTGTCTGAAAGTGGTTAGGCAAGGGATTTCCACCTCGCTTTGGGAGTTGTTCTTGTCTTTTGTTGTTACAGTAATGTAAATGGAACAATGGAAGAAATTCTCATCCAGAATGCTTCATGCCCTAATATTATGCAAAGCTGTGCAGCGCCCATGCTACTGTAGTCCTGTCTGTTTCCACCCTGGAGGCCTCTCTAGGCACATCAGCACAGAGTATTTGATTGATAAAATCAGAAATTACAGCAAGAGATATCTTCCAACCCTGCACAACAAGCATTTCTGAGCATATTTGGGCAATTAAAGTTAGGTGCTGAGTAAGGAGATGCCTAATGAATGTGGGTATCTTTACTGGTGGACTCCCTGGACATAAGGAAGACTGGATCACTGAGCGGGATTTACATTTTCGAAGTCTTAGTCCCAATTTAGGTGGAAGAGGGATTTAGGCATTCCATTTCACACTGTCTGCTTAGGCAGTAAGCTCCTCACAACAAGACTGATTTCCAGATCTGAAGACATCTGTCAGCATTTAACAAATAAATAGGAAGCTCTTGGTTAAAACTGGAGGGTAATAATAAATCCAGGATTCCACACTAGATGAGAAGGAGACTTATAAGATGTTGGATGTATATTCTGCCACACATCATCTGCCCAGCTTTAGAAAAGTCACTTTTCTTTCTTATTTCGCAGCTTCTATGTAGAGACTGAAGAAAAAATTTCATTCTTGCAAGTGTTGTGTGTATAATATATGTATTATTCTTTAGAAATACCAACACACTAGAGAGAAGCAGCTAATATAAAACCCTGGATGAAAAGCTTTTATGCTAAACAGAACTTCAGATTAGCCTCTATGCTTAAAATTCCAAGTGTAAAAAATGGAGATAATACTCTTGCTTATAGTCTACAAGGGATTTTGAGGTCTGTAGAGGATGCCAGCTTATATAAGTATGATATATGGGACATAAACAGAGCCTACATAGGTCTTTATGAAACACTTAGACCTACACACAGTAGGTAGATGGTGCCTTAATTTCCTTTTCTGATTTTCAAACCAAACTGTATAATTGGTGCCAATGCAGATTAAAATATTATTTTCCCAAAATCCATTATAAAACTAATTAAAAACTGGAAAAGACTTAAATTGGAGAATCCTTTAATGCAATCAATTAATAAAATAAATCCAAAAGCCGTCACTGTGATCGAGGTTGGCAGCAATCCATCAGCTGTGTCTTATTTCAAACCATACAGTGTATTTGCTCTTTATCTCTGTTTTAAGAAGTGGACACTGACATTAAATCCTGTTGCAGGAAGGGCGGGCAGAGTTTGAAGTAGAATCCAGTGCACTGCCTAACCCAAGACTAAGAAGTAGAACAGTGTTGATTTCGTAGCTATAAGCTAACACAAAAAACCCTTGCAAAACCCCAAACCAACAAAACCAATAAAAAAACCCCATAACAAAAAAAAAAACCCAAACAAACAAACTCAATTTTTAGGGAATTCAGTGCTTTGAGATCATGAAAAGAGTAAAATAAAAAAAAAAAAAGTCATAGCAAATTGTCTGTTTATCATAAAATAAGAGCGACAGTTTCTACCTGAAACAGGATAGTGGGAGGAAAAACATCTGTAGTTTTGGGCTTTTTGTCAGTTATAGAGGGAGTGGTGTAATGCAAATATCTAATGAATATGTAAATTGTGCACGTTTCTTGTTGGCTCTTTAACTCAATATACACTTAACATTCAAGATGTTTACATGTAGCTTTTTCTCCAAGTGAATGCATCTTAACTGTATTGTTAGTAAAGTCTGAAAAACATTCCTGAATACGAAAGGTTAGGAAAATGTGATAAAACAGGAGAAGTGTCTATGGTGGCTTAAAAGTCCTGTCAGAGTTGTAGGACAGCGCTAGGGAAGACTGCCCTAATGTCTTCAAAAGATATCTCTAGATGATGAATCCTATCTCCATATTAGAGTTTAAATGATTTGTTTTGTTGAGGTGCTTGTTGCTGACCACTGAATGCAAAGGAACCCCTACAGTAACACTGTGTGTGAGTTTTAAAATATGATGTTAACACCTGAAAGTCTAACTCAGTCCATGCTCTGTTGTGTTAGTTGTTTTATAAGGACATACAGAACACTGAGCACATCCTTGCTTCCCCAGAGAGTTTGGAGGATGAAGCCAGAGAGATATTGGGAGATATCCAACTTTGAAACTGAAAGCTGTATTGCTGAGCTGGTTGAGGATCTTCCAATGAAATAAGTTTTCTCAAAAAAAAACCATAGAATGCTTGAAATACACAGCAATTTTAATAGGAAATGTGCTCTCACAAAGCAAGTAAAAGTAAATGTCACTCCAAAACTGTTAATAATTTGGTGGTTAAGGAAGGAATCTGAGTTGTGAAAATTGAAGTTCAGATTCCTGATCTGAATTATGAATAAGGAAAATTTGCTTTTAACACCCTACTGAAATGCCCTATTACTGTCCTATGAGGTCTGCCTCTGTCTCTTTGAAAATCTTCACAGTTTTAGTTTAATTCTTGTTTGGAACACATAAATTTCTGGAATCTCATAACTTCTTTTCCCCAAGCACAGCTCCTGCTTGTTGTAGCCATAACTTATCAGACAGCCAACAAGGAAAAAAAACCCACCCAGTATTAAATTCTGCAGCAGCTAGACAAGAAATGTATACTGGGACTGATCCAAAAGCCACTTTTAAGCATGAAACATTTTATGGGGTTGGATTGTGCCCATATAAATTTCACATATATCCATATAGTGCTTATAGATATACAATATGTAAGCTACACCGATGTTTCCTGAATATTGAGATATATATCACTCTAACGGAACCATTCAGAATAGAAATAATTTCTTTTTTATGTTTAAATATCTCTGCACACCTAAAATACCATTCCAACAAGCAGAGATGACATGTTTATGTGCAGCTATTTATGAAAAGAAGATGCCATTTGTTTATGCCAATGAAAGACAGGGAGAAGTACACATATGAACAGGTATATAAATTCATTAAACTGCTTTTTATGTGCACATCCTCGAACGTAAATTTGCAATTTGCCAATCCATCTTCTTCCAGACTCCCTCCAATATTGCAGCAGCAGTGAGAAATCCAGAAATCATTATCCAGCCTTCAATCAGTAGCTTACACGCCGGGGTAACTTGCTTTATCTTAATAGTAAGATAGTGACTGGCAAGAGCAATAACACTGAGATAAGACTGGATTCATATCGCTCCTTGTCAACATTCTTGGCACACCACTCGTTTTTTATTCTTGAATAGAGACCCAATCAATCCTCACTCACAAAATTACTAGTGGCAGTGCCTAGAATGTTGTAGAAGCTCTGTTTCAGAGACGTTTGGCTCTCATAACTTTTTATAGAATGGTTTGCTAAACGATAAGCTTATTTAATGCAGACAGAGAAACATATTTCATGAAGTGTTCCCACATCACTGAAGACGTGTGAAAGGCAGTTTGTCACTGTCATCTCTGCTTATTCCATATCAGGGGTAACACATCTGCCCTGTGTGTGATTCTGCCTTGAGGGATGGTCCAGGGGGAGAGCGAAATATTTGTTAATAAGATTTAAAGGTGTGCCTAACATCTAAAAGTGAGCACCTAAAGGTGAGCACCAACATCCTGAGGGATATAAAACACCTCCAGCCAAAGCAGGCTGCTCTGCAGTCTTGCAGCACGCCAGGGTTCTGCCCCCAAACCAGAGCAAGTCTCCAGCTCTGGCACATTCCCTGCACCAGGCTCTACTGCCATTGTCTCTGGATGTCCAAGGGATACTTGCACTCTTAGAGAGGTCGTGCAACAAGCCCAGTCTACGGGTGCTGGTTGTCAACTTCATTAAAGTACATTGTTTTTTTGGGTTTCCTTTTCTGAGGAGGAGCCAGGTACATATTGCAGACAATCTGAGAGTGGACATTTAACGAGGCACCCATTAAAGGGGGTGGAGACTTACTTGGCCAAATGCAAGGAAAAGAATAATTGTTAAATTGTTAAATAAATGACTCAAATGGTAGCCAAAATAAGGAATAGGAATACAGCATCAAGCATATATCTCATAGTTATCATGCCTGACTATTTTTTTGCTAAAAATACAAGGTATACCCAGTTCCATTTACTTCAACATCTTACACTTGTTTTGGATTCTGGAAATACATGCTAATAATCCATAAAGGCAAACATACTACTCATATTTCTCACAAGGATTTTAGGATGGTAGATTCCCCTGGAAATTTTTAGGATGATGTTTTGTTTTATATATTCACCTTGTATTTGTTAATTAAACTTTTTTTTTTTTTCCTGGAAGAAAAAGAGTATTAATGACTTTTTAGTAGAAGCCAGTATTAGTCTTTCATCTAGGGAGGGAAGGGAAGGGAAAGGAGGGAAGAAGTACCTAAAAAAAATAAAAATGGATACAAGAGTAATCTTCCTAATTAAACAGTAAGACTGCAGTATAGAGTCTGAAACCACATTGTAAATATGAAATTAGGGATCCTAGATGAAATGTCAGAAGCTTTTTCTTATGAGTTTATATCAGCAACTTGATTATCATATTGATTCTGCATATCAATGAGATAACATCCCACAGTGTTTATTCTTCACCCAATTGCTTTCTTGAACATAATAAAATTAAATCCAATATGATATTAAATGTAAACATACAGTGATATTATATGTAAATATCCATTTAAATATCTCTCTGCTTATTGATATTCAAATTCTCTCTGCAAGTGTAACATTGCTAACTACAATAATATATTTTTCAACCTTCATGCAGGGACTGGAACTAAAAAGAGGATAATCTATTTCTATTCCTTTCCATAATAACATTGCATTATTTATGTAGGAGAAAATGAAAATAGTAAGTCTATTCTGCCCAAACTATGCTTCTTAGTTGATCCCTCCTGATTGGTCTTGGAAAGCAGAATGGAAAAAAGGATGTGATGCACATGCTAAACTGGTGCTGGCCAGACTGAGCAGACAAGTTTTACCCTGCCCTCCACAAAACCTGAGCTATATTTAGGCTGTAAACTCCTGACCCAGGCAGCCTCTTTGTTCTGTGTTTGTACTGAGACCAATACTGTGGGGTCCTGTCCTTGTCACTGGCCTCTTGTGTAACACAGTTAAACAAATAAAAACCACATACTTTTTGTTTTATAGAACTGGAGGTCTTGGTGTTACGGGTTTCATTTGTGAAGTGATACTGTATATTCTCAGTATTCTCAGCAGTGACTCAGAATATGATCCTGTGCCATTAAGAAACCATCATTACTGGTGCTCCTTGTACCCACAGGTAGGAGCCTGAATCCCGTTTGTTTTTCTGAATTGGCACATTTGTCCTGTAATTTCTCAGTGATTTTAAGTATTTACAGTCACCACCCTATGCCAGCTCCCTGCAAAACCATGTCTTTGTTCCTTCTGTGTTGATTTGGTTCAAATAGTTACCCTGATCTTCCATGACTAAAATAAAGGTAAAAACTTCATAGAGTCACAGAGGGGTTTGGTTGGAAGGGACCTTGAGGATCATCTAGTTCCAACCCCCCTGTCATGGACAGGCAATCTTGCACTAGACCCAGTTGCTCAGAGCCCCATCCAACCTGGCCTTGAACACTTCCAGGGGTGGGATAGCCAGAACTTAATTTTTTAAATAAAATATATATAAGCCAATAATGACTATTCAAATTAGCAAAATAGAAAATATTGCCAACTAGTTAATAAGGGGTAGATTTAACGTTATATCACTCCAATTTAAGGTAAACAATTCTCAGATAGTTTTATGATTGTTGGAGCTTTCTTAGACAACAAAGAGATCAGAATAAGTAATATTGAAATCTGTAACAAGCTTTCACTTAATTAATAATAATATGTATGCAATTGTTTAGCCAAATGCTCAAAAGAGCACTCACTAAAAATCTTGTTCCAAATAAAACAGTTTATATTCCACTTTAAAGGATTGAATCTTCCTTACTCGAATTCTGCTTTGTGTTTCTTTGCTTGTTGCACGGATAAGGGGAAAACTGAATCAATTCATCAAAACTTTACAGGGCAAAACTAAGCAGCAAAGCTGTGGAGTAAATTTTATTTCCATTCAGAATTGAACCTAAAGAAAGTTAGTGATTTAAGAAGAACTAATCACAGGGCTGCAAAAAAAAAAAAAAGTTTCTTTTTTTTTTGTGTTCTCGTACGACTTCATGTAATTACACATCTGAAATAAAAATTACGGCTGTGGCCTTGTGTTTGGTACTTTGCCTCTTAATACATGATATTACACTTGACTTCTCCTTTTGCAGTTGTCAGTAGATAAGAACATAATTGCTTTCTTTGTCTAACTTTGTGCTCCAAGCTCTCCATTTTATATGACTGTTTTCCATATTGTAGCAGTCTATGTGTTGTTACTTTACCAGTCCTCACAGTTTGCTATCACTTGCTGCTTCATAACTACTGAATATCACTTTCTTTCAAATTCTTTATTTGATTAGTTACCTCAATTAAATCCTGTGAAATTAATATATAATCTAGATTTTGTTGTTAGCCCTGATGCAGTGATTTTTTTTTAGCCCAAGAGCGGTTATTTTCCAAGAACATTTTCCCTATTAGAGACACTTTCTTGGTTATAAATTGCTCCTTAAAAGTATTTGATATTTTGTTTTAAGACATAGCACCCTGTTTGTAAGTTAATGGAAAATGATAATGAGTACTTACTTACAGCTAATTGCCCAGCTCATATGTTATATAATACAGAAACTCTGCTACAGAGAATCATTATTTGATGTCGCAGATTGTGTAGAGAGTGTTTGCTTACTTTTTGATATTTATCAGAAGAATTTGAGGGGCAAAGGTAAATTTATTTTCCCAGTGTATAGTTAATGTAATGTGGGATGCTTGTTAAGTGCTGAATCTCTGAAACTTAAAGAAAAAATAAAATAAAATTTAAGATGCTTCCGAATATTACAGTTTACTTTTTGTTTACTACTTTACTATGTAAGATTAACCAGATGAAAATGTATAATCTTTGAGGGTGATGAGGATACCTTAAATGACTGAGGGAAGCAAGAAAGAAATATGTCAGTACTGCAATGTGAACCACACAAGCTTAAAATTATAAAAATCTCATCTCCTATGTCCTAAATTTATGGTATCATATACCTATCAGAGGGAAATTTATAACGAAGAATTGATCCTAAATACTTTAGCTATAAAGAAGAAGTGGAAAGGGATTTAGTTCATGGAAAGCTTTGGTTTCACATTTTGATTTCAGCCAACAAAATAACCTCACCTGAACCCTCCACTTTCTCTGAAGAAGACCTGACTTCCCACAGAATTGTGAGCATTATTGGAGGATTGAAACTTGATAAGGTGTGGGGGCTGGGGGCACGGAGTGTTTGTCTGAGGAATATTGTGTGCTTAGAGATTCAGCTCAGGGTGTCTGTGAGATGAGGATTGCTCTAGAAAACAGCCAGAAGTTTTGTCTCAAAATCTCAACTCTTTGGACTACTGAAAGGTTGTGACCTTTTATTTTCTCCATTCCTGTCTCAAAAGCAGAACAATTCTTTTTTTTTTTCAAACACATACGAATAGGCTGCGAGACTGGCTAAACATTGATGGTTTAAGCTGTAATGAAACTTAAATCTGTTTTCAATTGCACCCTTTTCAGTTTTAGGAAAAATGGTTAAAAAATGTATTGAAGTGTTTGGAAACTGATAGGCACAATTTTAAAAAATGAAATTAGGCTTGTGAAATATGGCAAGACCATTGAGGTCCTCAGGAATGTAGAGCTGAAGGAAAAATGTGAGAGATACCTTGTGAAAAATAAAACATCGTTCCACATTTCAACTTGGGAATCCAGATCACAGAAATTCCTGCATAGCTCTGGAACATGAAGAATGCTTATTGATTACTGATATTTCCCCTCGTCCCTAATGCCTCTCTGATGACTTCTCTGACGGCAACTTAAGGCAGCCTGAAAACAGATAGCACTGTATGGCTTCTTTCCATGCAGATGAACTCTATTACCCTCCCAAGGCATCGTGGATGCACCTCAGCATATCTCAGCACAACTGTGTGCAAGAATTGCCTTTGCTTGGAACTGGACTGAGAGGCCTCCCAAGTAGAGAAATTAAGGGGCAGATTTGAAAGCTAATATAGAGTATTCTCTAAGCGTGGCTTACTGGCACAAGTTGCACTCACTGGCCTGTGGGGTATAAAACACCACCAGGCAGCTGTTAGACTGTGGTTTTCATCAACAAAAAACAAGGTAGTTTGGGAAGGAGGTCAGCCATGGGAAAGCTGAGGTTGGGACATCAGCTGTGTGGTACTAACTGATGTAGTCCTTTGGATGAAATCCTTTGCTTAGATTTAAAAAAACCCAAACAAACACAGGGAAAATAATTCTCCCTGCAGTCTGTTCTCTTTGTTAATTTTTTCTTTTGGCTTTTCAGTGTTGTAGGAAAGCATCTTGGCATTTTCAGTATGATTAACACAGACACAGAATGTATTCCAAGTCAGAGGGTGGCTTGGCCTAAGGTTGCTTTTAAAGCAGAACATGTATTGTTTTAAGGTGTCAGCAATGTTGTGCATCACACACTAAGCTCTTCCCTATCTTCCTGTGTTTAAAGGGATTTGAGACTGCAGCTATTTTAACTTCAGCTGCAGAAGTCAGAGTTCACGTGTACAGCAAAGTAATAATTTGTTGCAAGATGGAAGAAGCCAAAATTTACAGGGAGATACCTTCTGGGAGATTTTACTGGATCTTAACAGATGCAGCGGCTTTAAAAGGTGAGTGTAAAGTAGACATACTTGGTAGGGATGGTACAAGAGCACCTTGGTTTGTACTCTGTTTCTACTCTTTAGTCCAGACTACAGTCAAGTGTATAACTTGACCTTGTGCACATTCTCACCCCATGTCAAAACATGACCAGAACAGCTGAGAGTTTTTCATTAAGACACTTTGGGAAAGATGGTAAAATATTTCCTGTTACAAACATTTTAGAGGGAAAATTCTGCCCCACCGTACAGAATGATTTTGGATGATGCCATTTTTATGCCTTCCTTGAGGTTTATGGCAGCTCTCAGATGAAAGCCTTAGAAGTAATGATTTCTATTGTAACGTCTTCATTATAAGTAACATCGATAACTCCACTATAAGACTGAGCAAACACAAATAAAAACTGAGAGGAAAAGCATAGCTGGTTTTGCACTACAGACCATATGACACCGCATAAATTAATGATTTTACATGTGTTCTGTATTACCCACTTCACTCACCAGTAATAAAGGTTATAGATTTCTAAAATTGATTTGGTGAACATTTTATACATAATTTCTTGGACATTAACAGGTATGAAATTCCACATGATCCAAAAATCCAAGAAAAACCTATTGTGTTGACATTAGAGTCAATCAAACAACCAAACAATGAATTTGTTTGAACACTTACAAATATAATATTTCCTTTCAGTTGTTTTTATTGTAATAACCTTTTGTGACTATTAATAGCTTTCATGTAACATCAGTTTCAGCAGCCTGACCTGACTCTAGACACAAAGCTAAATGTAAACTAATGAGCACTTAACTTTCCATTACATAAATGGACATTTATCAGATGACAAATTAAAACCAATAAGACACCAAGACAAATGTGCTGTCAACAGCATTAAGATGGGTCATTTTCACTACTCCCCTCAACTGCACATTAATAAGCATTCCCTATTGCAGTACATTCAGCACTCTGATATTGATTTTTACAGCAGTCCGACACAAGTCAAAGTTCCTCCACACAGCACGATGTCAAGTCCCTCATGAAATATGGTAAATGTGAGTGTGTTTTTGAAGCCATGATGACTATAGAAGTCAAATATCTATAAAAGATATTTCAAGAGAACATATAAAAACCACGGGGTTGTTTGTTTTTTTTTTTTTTGCACGTTATGTTCATTTTAAGGAATATGTCACCAGATATTTCAGCATTTTGAATACACTAGATATTCAGGCAGCACAGCAAGCACAAAAGTGAGACTTTGTGTTCTATTAAAAGAAACAAAAACCAAAACAAGATCGTTTAAGATAATTTGCTTTAATTGGCTTTACAGCTAATTGATTTAATGCATTCTTGGTATGGCAGTTTAACTGCTAACTTAGAAAGTTTACATTTTTATTTAACAAAGCCTTTTATTTCTTCAAAAAGCAAATTTCTAACAGGAGATGATCAGTTTAGTCATGCCTCTGAACAACATTTTTACAGAATGAGGATGCAACTCCTACCACCATTAACCCTTGCCTGAATCCTGG
Source organism: Myiotriccus ornatus (assembly GCA_036023395.1). Lineage (NCBI taxonomy): Eukaryota > Metazoa > Chordata > Aves > Passeriformes > Tyrannidae > Myiotriccus > Myiotriccus ornatus. The sequence continues at coordinate 4,481,081 of JAYRBT010000042.1, read as the reverse complement.
GAATAACATCTCAGCCTTAATGAGGAAATGCCACATGTGATAAGAAGCCTCTGATGATGAGCAGTAAAATATAAGTGACTAGGTTATAATTGAGTAGTGAGATCTAACAGAGTGAAAGACATTTGTGGAGCGGATTGTGGATGCAGTTAATGATTCTTAGTGTTCACTGCCTGTGCTCATCGTGCCATGAAGAGGCAGAGTTCACTGGCTGTCAGAACCACAGGATGGAAAATGGAGATATGTGGGATTTCTGGTAGTAACTCACTAAATGAACATGTGAAATCGCTTAACCTATAATTAACAAGGAACCTGCATGAACAGCCATTGAAATTTTGTAAGTGTCATAATTTAATACAGGGAATTACTTAGAAATCTACATATTGGGACTAGAAAAAGTGGGGAGAAGAAAAAGTCTGTAATCAGCCTACATGATACTGAAGGACAGGGGCAATTTTGCTGTGTGGATGAAACCTAGGCACACTGAACAGATGAGACATGAAAACACACAAGGACTGGTGTATCCATAACCAGCTACGTCTGGAAACATAAAGAATTCCCTTGTAAAGTGGGCAGGTTGAATTTAGGACCAGAGAAACCTAACCCTGGGGAAACAGAATAAGTTCTAATTTATACAAGAGGTAAAAAAGGAATATATATATATTTTTTTAATTTTAAAGATTGTAAGTACATTAATTTGTAGAGTCAGAAGCACAAACTTGGATTGATCTGACCAAAGGTGAGTGTATGTCTGAGCTCGCTCTTCGGAGCACTGAGAATCGAGGCTCCATGAGAGTCAGTGCAGACTAGGGGTAAGACTTATATAATGAAATGTAGCTGTCTAAAATAGGATGAGACATTTGGATGTATTGACTGTCTCTCTCTCTACAAAGCGAGTTTGGAGTTACCTCGTGAAATGCTGAAACCAATTTGTCTGTGTACATCCAGAAACGTCTGCATGGTTGGATGAAATCCACCCTGTGCAATACACACATGGTGGAAAAAGCCCAATGTTTTTCGTTTCCTTTGTCCTACAGATAACCCTGGAAACATTTTCAGGAGCAGCTTGTACTTTTCAATTAGTATTTACTGTATTCAACCTAAGACACTTCAGTGAGTCCCAATCACCAACGCGTGGAGACCCACCGTCTGCAGAAAACCCAACTCTTTTAAGACATATAAATGAAGACAGTCCAGATTTTACAAGTGCCTGCAGGTTTACACATAAACCCAATGAAGAGCATAAATATAGCCTTGAATGAATTTCTCGAGTTTGAAACTACTCCCAGCTTTGTGTAGCTACTTACAGTACGAAAATCTTCCATGTAATTTCAGTTTCAAAAACCAAAAAAATCCTTCTTTATATTTGAACTTCCATAGGAAGAGATTGGTTTAATCTTAAAAATATCTGAATGAGCATTCACAGAAAATAATGCCATTGCTTGCTATGCATTTTTAAGGACTCAAGGTCTGTGTTTGACATGTGGGGATAGTGGGAAGTTTTAACCTTTTCTCTCTTAATCCCCCATAATAGTGAATGTAGGAAATATTTCCTGCTCTCACCTCAATTCCTGTCAAACACCTCTCCCTGGAATTAATTAAGCAAATGTGTATAATTAGCCCCTGCTTGATATCATGTTTTCAGAGGAGATGCTCATGCATTTGTTGCTGATGGGACAATGTGATGATGTGACACAGGCTGGTATCTGGGTGGCTGTAGTGCAGTGGACACCATGAGCATTGCTTTCAGCATCAGGAGTTTGTGTTTGCATTTCACTGTTAGCTGGTTCTTTCATTTGGAAATATTTAAAAGAGACATTAGACTGAAATCAGTTTTTTTCCAGATTTTCTCATTTGTAGAAATGTAAGAAGTTGCTGACTGCTGCCTTTTGTCCTTGGTCACTCCAGAAAAAAACTGTGAGGATGCTGACAGTATGAAATGTAACACATTAAAATGAATATTTTTTTTCTTTTACTTTATTTGGGAAAATTACATTCTGCCTAAGTGTTCCTTTATTTGGAAAAGTAGTCAAGTTTTTTTAAGGAAAACCTCAGAGTAGGGTAGTTCTCGCCTCTGTTTTACATTAGAGACCAAGAAAATGTCTATTCTCTAACTATTCTTTAAATGTTTGGTCCCTTCCTTTGAAGCAAGCTGTTTGTGTCCTGCCTTATTGCCATTCACTACACTGGCTGAAATGTGCTGGTGAGTGTTCTTGGAAAGAGCTTGTAATATATTTGTTTTTTTAGGCAAAACAAAGGCAGTGCTAGTGGCCTTTCTAGGGATGACACTCAACTCTGGGAGACGAGAAAAACCCTTCTGAAGAACAAACATTTACCTTCCATATAGGCCAGACAGCACTAGGAATCAGGCAGTTTTAAAGATTCCCTGAGGGAAGTTTTTTGGGTGCTGGGACTTTGCAGAGCACTTCCATTTCAATGAACACATTGCATTCACATTTGTGACCAGGAAACCTGTACCTTGGAATGCCCCTGGGGAAGGCTGAGATCTCATGAAGGGATGTCTCACAGATGATTTCTGCATCCATGCAGAGAAGGTCAAAAGCTTCAAGGCTTTGCATGGCTCTGCACTTTCCCAGGAATGCTTGGCATGTCCCTGTTTGCCTGTGGGGGAGGTCTGGAAAAATAGATTTTTCTACCTTCTTCCCCTGCCAGGATAAACAAACCTACTACATGGAGTGCACGGGGGCACGAAGGAAATTGGGCAGCTTTTTGCTACAGCTGTGGCAGAGCTCTAGTGAGGGCAAGGATTTTGCTATTTATCCAGGTTCCACATCCTGTACTGGGCTCTGTACGGTCTGTCAGGGCTTGGGATATGCTGCACAAGAAGATCAGAAACTACTTGCCTTGCTCCTGAAATACCTGCTTTCACTGGCTTTTCCCTGAACGGTTTACAAATGTTCACAAGGTTTTCTTTGAAGGACACTTTAATTCCTCAGTTGGCCGAGACAGCCTTTGAAAGGAGGAGAAAACCCTGCTGTCCTCTGGCTTTCAGAGTTTTCTGCTTCTCTCTTCCCTCAGCCCCTTTTTGCCCTCTGTTTTTTGCTAAGCTGTGTCACAGCCAAAAGGATCACTAGCACTGAATCTCTCTTTTCCTAGTAACATCACCTTTACTGTAGAAATGTCCTGTTACTTGCTAGATCTCACAGGCACATCTTCATGGGTTATTCTGAGAGTTGATGGCTCATCTGCACCATGAGTCCCCTCAGCACAGGGTGACTGACCGTTCCCAACTGGCCATAATTGAGCAGGATTTGAGATTATGGACCAGTCACTGCCCTTCCTTTGGCAGGCTGCCTCACAGAAATGTCAATTATCCTAGACATCTGTTTTAGCACCCTGTGTGAAACCTGGAGTGACGTCTTGTCAGTGGAAAGACTGATTTTGATGATCTGAAGACCATCTCCATCCAGACATTAGTGATGCAACAAACCAGTCAAACAGGCAATGTAACATCTTAATTGTAAGTATTGGCATGAATCATCATGAACTCTCATTAACCACATACTGTTAATTAGCTGTGACCTCCATGTGGCATAAACACAGATATCTCTTTTTCCAGATCACTCTCCTAATAATCACAGAATCATAGGATCATGAAATAGTTTGGCTTGGAAGGGACCTCAAAATTCATCTGGTTCCAATCCCCCTGCCATGGGCAGGGGCACCTTCCACTAGACCAGGTTGCTCAAAACCCCGTCCAGCCTGGCCTTGAACACTTCCAGAGATGGAGCATCCACAGCTCCTCTGAAGAACTCGTTCCACTGTCTCACCACTCTCTGAGGAAAGAACTTCTTCCTAACATCTGATTTAAATCTCTCCTCTTTTAGTTTAAAACTGTTCCCCCTCATCCTATCACCTGCTGATACTTCTGTTTGGTGAAGCACCACTGATTTGTGGGGTGTTCAAATCTCCCCACACTGGGCATGAACAGTGTGTCAAAACCAGAACTATAACTTATCATAACCACGTATTTTTGTCATCCTCAGCCTCCACCAATGACCTGGCTGTTTGTTTCTGTTCTCCAGGAAAAGCTTACTAAGGAAAGTGTGTTTGAAGGCAAGGCAGCAGAAGGGAATACAAACCTTAATGGTTTGAGCTTAAATCTGTATAATTTGCTGGATGTTCTGAACTGGCCACCAAATTGACATAATCTAGTATCTTGTCTTACCAAGACTGGTCTTTGACAGCTCCCCTGGCAGCACAGGAACAACTTCAGAGAGAAATGGGAAATGAAAAGTAATTTACTTTGTCCCAGACTCATTAATTTGCAAACAGATCTCCATTAGTGATGCCCGAAGCTCAAGATCTCCTCACCTCTCCCAAATACTGTTAGCATTTATTATTATTATTACCCTAGTTATTCTTGTTGGTTTAACACCATATCTAAACATCTCAAGTCAATTTTGGAAGGAGTGAGGATGGAAATGTGAGGGGTTTATTTATTTTTAATAAGGATAAGCTCAGGCTCTAGAAACCAACTGTGTTTTCCTAGTTTTCGTGTCAGTCCCCAAGCATCCTCCTACCACCATCTTACAAACTCAGACTGACACTGAGCTGATAAATTGACAGAAAGTATCAAATGTCAGCTAGGGCTCTGATTCCCTCTGGAGGCTCTTGGGAACAAAGTATGAACAGATTGTTCATGCCAGAATACCTCATTATTTTAAGCAAATTGACTTTCTTATTGACTACATTGAAAGGTTGTACACTAGTTATAATTACCAGTTCTACTTAATTTTCTTTTATAAAAAGGTCTGTACTCTCTACTTGACAGTATTATTTTGATTAACCTACTTTTTGCCCCAAGAGACCATTTAATATTTAAAAAAGAATGGCTTGATTGTACAGATGTATAGCACACGCACATGATTATTGTTATAATCACCCATATCTAATCTGAATGGTGAAGTGCATTACACTGCATTTTGCAATGAACTATGAGATTTTGTAGTGATGGTGAGGTTAACAGCAATATGCACATTAAAAATAAAACAGTCCTGCAACTGCAGGAGCACAAAGAGCATTTTGCACAATCTACCATAAAATACAGCGGTGTGATGTGAAGCAAGAAGATTAGAGGATTTGTTTCACACCCCTTGATTTTTAGCTCGTGACTATTTTATGATCAGTATATTTGGCTGCTGTTTTATTGTTAATAATAATATGATATATTAATTTTTACATTCTCTCCTCTGCTGATCTCATATCCAACTTTCTCCCACCTCTAGTTTCAAGATGACAGAGTAATATGAACTGCTTACAGTTTGGCCTGCTCAAGGTAATTGCTGGAAACAGCTTCTTGGCTTTTTGAGATATGAGAGAGGGATTGAAAAGAACTTGCTGATGCAGAAACATCTACCTGGAATGAGGGCCAGTGAAATGTCACTTACAATCCCATTAAAGTGATCCTGGTTGACTACCCCACACTGCCCTGAAGGAAGTGTTTGCTCTCCACACTGGTTCATTGAAAAAATAGGGGGAAAAAATTATGACTGGTTCAATAAAAGTGGTGCTGTCAAGGGTCTAAATGCACACATTGCACTTTCCCGTGTTCTTAAAAAAAATTTTTTTTCTTCTAGATTTTTCTTTCCTTATATTCTTACAAAGCAGTGTGACTCCCTGCTGGCATTTGAGTCCAGTTTTGATGCTATTTCAAACTGATATTTCAAGCCAAGGAATTCAAAACAGAACTTTGATATCTTTCACATATCAATTTTCTCTTGACACATTAAAAAATCTCTGTGAAATGCTGTTATACCATGACACATGAATTCATAAAAGTGACCTCTTCTTATTCAGATATTGGCCCTTACTATGTTTATCTTGTTGACAGGAAAAAAGTCTCAATATGATTAGAGGAATAAAGTCAAAAGTGAAGACCAAATTAGAATGTATTCTCATCATTAGGAAGGTAAAACTCTGCTTGCAGAACCTTTATTACTGATAATGAGACAAGAAGTAAGAAGAACCCTGCTTGGTTTTCAGATCACAGGCTGTATTTGCAAGTGGGGAAAGAGAAAATAAGCATCTTTTCACTCATGAAGTGAGAAAATTTGATTTGGAATCCATTGGGAGAAGATATATAGGAACCTACAATGTCATTTTACTGTCACTTTTCAGACAACCAGTACTTTTGGGGAGCTCCGGTGAGAGCTGGAAGGAATGATCTAATAAAGCACATACACTCTGTGGGGCTGTTGTGCTGGGGAATGAGTGACTGCAATTAAAATGACCCTAAGATGCTTCAGAATAAGATTTCAGAGATTTATGGTGAGAACACTTAGAAATGGTGGGCTGCATTTCCTGCTGCAGAATGATTAGCTCCCTCCAGAGAAATGAAGACACGAGTATGCCCTGTTTAAGTACAGGATTAAATGAAGGCAGAGGACTGTCAATGAGATGCCAGAGATCTGTAGCCACTGTACTGGCACAGACTTATGAAACATATTATTTTTCTGGAACTATTTTGCCACAAAATTCTAAAAGCAAAATTTAGGAAAATAATCGCTTTCTACTAATTCTTCATGGAAACGACACAAAATGGTAAGTATTGTACTTTCACACACTGTGTGCATTTGATTTAATTTTTGCAGTCACCTAATAGAAAATGTTGAGATGATGCAAATATGGTATTTAGTTATAACACCTCAAACATGAGGATCATATGGGCATGTAGGGTAAGATTCAAAACAAGCTGTATTAGGTTGTGGGTAAAATTTCTGTTCTGGGATGTTGTAGTTCAGTTGCTGTCTATTTCTAAAGGTGTTAAATGCCAATTCTTTGCAGAAAGTATTTTGCTGAGGTGATTTCTCAATAGCTTGTAATTTTCCTTTTCAAACAAACCAGAAATACCATGCAGAGTTATTTGTGTGGACTGTCCGTTGTCTAAAGTCCATGTAAACTGATGGGACAATGTCTCACCTCCTTCAGTTGCCCAGGTTGATAGGTCCAAGAGGAGTGTATTTAACTCACACTGACATGAGGGGACTCCTCACAAAAATACATTATTCTATATTATTTTTTTTTTTGAAGTTGCTGAGTTTCTTTTATAACTTTCTTTTTTTTTCTTTTTTCAATTTATTTATCCCCTGGTCAATACAGTTGAAAGAATCTGGGGACTAATTCAGCTCACCTGAAAACAGACAAAGACTAGGTTGATTAAACATAGGTTTCTAGTGCCACCTGATGCATCCTCGAGGATCTGATGTGCACCAGGAGACTGGCCTATTTAACACAAAAACATATGATCCCTGGAGCTTTCTGGAGGAGTGTCAGGAGGACAGGCTGGATGTCTGACTCCATCCCAAATAGCACTCACTGTCTCTTTGTGGGCACTGAAGTTGGATCCCACATCTCCACGGATTACAGTGGAAGTTTAGGCACCCAGCTTACAGATAGATGCTTGTAGATCTCTGCATGTAGGACTCCTGACCTGAGCTGAATCCTTCTTGGCTTCTTGGGGTTGTGAAGCTCTGGAATTCAAAATGAACTGAGATGCTTCCCTGCATCTTTTAAACAGTTTTTTGGAGGAAGAGCTCAGTCACATCTGTTAGGCTATGGAAGCTCTGGTAGAAGCCTGGCATTCACCTGGTGGGTATTTTAAGCCACAGAGCAGGAAGCAACATGCAGTGCACTGAAAAGTCTATGCTGAAAATATCCTAAATCCCACTTGTTGCTCTGAGTTCTATAGTGTATCTACGAAATGACACTTTACTAATGCTAAAATATATTCTACAATTGCAGTTATGTTCTAACACATATATAAATATATAAAGTAAGTATATGAAAGCAAGTGTTCCTTATTGAATATACCGGAATTTATTGTCATCCAGGGTGCCATACCACTTGTATCTTGTATGTATCTCTATGTTGACCCATATATGAATATACCTAGGTGTAACTATGTATTTAAAAACAGATAGAGAGGTGTATGTGCAGTTGGCACAACTGTACATAAGAATTCTTATGAGTTATGAAAAAATAATGTAAAAAAAGGCATCTCTACAGAAGCATAATGGAGCGGTAATAAATCAGCTTAGAGCAATTCATTGTGCTTGTATGTTGCTTTTTTCCCAGCAAGAACAGCCCTGGCTCTTTGTGCTTAAAATGTTAACGGGGGAACGATGCTTTTACTACATCTGTGGTCCAAAAACGTGTGTGCAGAGCAGCAGTTACATAACTCAGCAGCTCCGGGTGGGTCTGTGCATTCCAGCTCTGACAGATCTATCTGTGCTCTCCTACCACCGTGCCTGTGTTATACCCACACTCGTTACTTCCAGAGACGTTTAGAAAACAGAGAGGAAATAAAATCAAATTTCCAAGAAATCTGCCGAAGAGACCAAATCAACGCACTTTCATGTGCAAGAAAGATGGGGAGAGACTTTTTGCAAGGGCACTTAGTGATAGAAAGAGAGGGAACGATTTTAAACTGAAAGAGTAGGTTTAGAGTACATATCAGGAAGAACACTGTGAAGGTGGTGAGACACTTGAACAGGATGCCCAGAGAAACTGTGGATGCCCCATCCCTGGAAGCATTAAAGGCCAGGTTAGATGGGGCTCTGAGCAACCTGTTCTAGTGGAAGGTGTCCCTGCCCATGACAGTGGGTTGGAAGAGATGAGCTTTAATGTCCCTTCAGACCCAAAGCATTCTATGATTCTGTGATTAATGTGGAATCTCTTTCATGGACATATAGCTGTACATCAAGGCACTGTACATCCAGAAAATGGGATTCTGTTGTGCATTTGTGTCTGACATTACAAAAGATAGAAGCAGACATGCTGCTAACTTTTGGAGTGTCACATCCTTGCTGTGCTCTGCAAGCCACGTGTATCCTGCCATGTGCACAGTTACCCACATTGGTATGTCAGAGCAACTCAGCCTTGATATGAAGACATGGCCTCAGTGGGAGAAAATTAAGGTCACTTCCATCTTTGAGCGTTGAGAGGGGTAGCAGGAACAACAGCAGAGCACATACCATGGTTACTGGGATATGGTTCTGCCTACAGGGATGTGGAGTGTTTAACTTACTTTCTTAAATGGCCAATAGACAGTAACAACTTCTGACTGACTCATAGCTCTCGAGTTCCAAGTATCAATTTCTTGAGTAGTCTGGTTCCTCATGCATTCATAAAGATGGTATCTTAAAAGTGACTAAAAAATACCTTAAATATGATTTTTTTTTAATTTGTTTGTTTCACTGTCATTAGCATCTTTTCAGAGACAGCAAATCTTGGGGTATCCCAGGGTTTGGAAATGCAGCAATCCCCTTTGCATTCCAAACTTTTCATAGTACACAAAAAGCCTGTTATGGCATAATGGCTTCTTATTATGGGTGCTTTCCCTGTTGCACAGAAAATATCTCGAGGGCTGCCTTTGTACACCTATTTTTGTCAAGTGCAACATCGTGACCTTGCTGTCTGGATTCAGCTCAGGAGCTGGATTGGTATAGATGAATTAACTGTAGCCCACCGAAAGGAAAGTATGTGGTGGAAATATTCTCTTCAGGAATTGTGTAACTGGGAGGTCAACAATAATCGGGCTCAGAAATGGTGTGTTTCTGGCAGGAAAAGAAGTTAGAGAGTACTAGATATACATCTGGACTACAGTAAACATTTTCTAAGGTAGTTTTTGTGGTTCCCTTCCTTTCAGCTCAGTAACTGAGACATCTAATTTTCACTATGAAAGCAGAAATTCCCAGATTCAAATTACAGGTGAGCCGGTTCCATCACAGCTGTCTTGAAGGCATTTAAATATCACATAGAAAAGTGCACTTTAAAATCCTCTGAGCGTTTGCAGGAGCTGCTTATGACCACTGTGATCTCCAGAACACAAGGTAAAGTTCCACCAGAACCACACAGTATTTACCAGGCCTGCTTTCTCTTGTCTGACACAAAATTTCTGTAATTAAGAGCCATTCATGTTCTTTGCCACAGCCATTCCCAATCTCTGCTTCAATTCCTGTGTTTGAGAAATATCCTGTATGGTTTCTGAGCTTGTTTCACTCCTCCTTCTTTCTGTCATTTCATGCAATTCATCTACTGGCTCAATCACAGATAAACTAGCACAAATCAATGAAAAAGATTTCAATCTTAATTGCCACTAATTCGTAATGGACTAATTAACTGAACATACTGTATCCTGCAAAGCTTCTCCCCTTTGTTCTGCAGTTTTACTGTGCCATGTTTAATTGATTCTGGTAGCAGCTTATAATGGACTGCACAAGCTCTCTTCATAAAATAATAAAATAAAAAGAAATTGTAAAAAGACTTACTGAATTGCATACGAAAAAGGCACGTTTCCAGCAGCTGGAAGGAACTGTAACTTGTAAATTTTACCTTGGCTCATAAAGCAAACACATCTTACAACAATCTGCTGTACCACCCCCTCCTCCATAAAGCCAGCAGATAAGATTTATTGGAGAGATGGAAGGAAGAGATAAGGATACATTTAAATAGCTCTGAACTAAACTGTGATCCTAATAGCAATCGTATAAAAAGAGACAAATGCCTGAAAGATGGCCCAGCATCATCAAAAGTACAACATGTTGCTGCTTTAGCACATGCCTGCTCCTGCTACAGAAAAACCTGAGGAATTATTCATTCTTCTGAACACTGAATCAGTGGAAGGATAAATGATGATATTTTGTTAGAGCACTGTGATTTATTAGGGCATTTGGGCTCTTCCATTGCTTTTTAATAGATCACTAAACTTTGCCTATAATCAAGTAAAGTTAGTTGTCAGTCAGCACTGCTTTTTCTTTTGCTGTTTGGCTGGTGCTTTACTGTCTTTGGTTGTGATTTCACAACAGCTTGAAGATGTTCCTTTTTTCCACCATTTTCCACCAAATTCTGCACTCCAAGTTCCTTATTCCTTCCCACGTGTCACATTTTTCTCCACACAACTCTGGAACGGTTGTGGGAAATTTTTTTTTCCTTATTTAATTATTTTATTTTTTGTTTGAACTCAGCTCATTTTGGAAATCTGAGATATGGTGCAAAACCAGCACTGGTAGAACTGAGATACTGACTTATTGTGGTGAGACACTAGCTGGAGGTGCTTGGGGCATGATGGGGTAAGAAAATCTTATAGAGTTTCTTCAGCTAGAGAAAATGTACCATGGAATGACACAAATGAATCAGACAGAAAAAAAAAAAAAAAGACGAGCTATTAGGGCTGTTGAAAGGGAAATTCAATTGACTGTCATCTTTATACAAATTGTGAGAGTCAGGCTTGAAGTTACAGTGAAGAGGTCTGAGAGAGCAGAGATAATACTGCTAAAGTGCAGGGGTTTTTGGCTGCTTTTTAGCATAGCCTTGTTCCATGTGTTAAATTACAGCCCTGTCCTACTTTCCTGTTGAACAGCACCACTGAGATGCATTTTCATTTACTTGTTCTTTTGTAGCGTGTAACATCCACTTTGTACAGAGATGCAAATAAATATAAAAGGTGCAGGGAAATAATGAACCAGAATCTTTGTGCCCTGTTTTGAGCTGAGACCCTCTCCTTTCAAGCTCTGCTCCCTTTCTCTGCATGGCTCCTACCTTGTCATATTCAGATCATGCCTCATTTAGCTGAATTACTCAGGTCACCTTAGATTAATTGTGCAATTTGGCACTGATGCCGCTGATCTATCTCTATCTGAGTGCTGTGTCAAAGAAGTCATAATATAAGCAGGATTTAAGAAGAAGATATCTGCTAGAAAACAAGAACACAGAATAGGAAATCTGGTATTTGTTATCACCTTGTTTTTTTGTGATGAATTAGTGGATGTACTGGAGTAATAATCCTGTGCATCTACAGTTTTGCTCTATATTTTCCAAGCCCCATCCCTTCAATTCAAACTCCCATCCTCATTAATTTTCAATGTGCAGTGCTGAAAATGTTTCCTTCCTACAACAGCTTAGTCTCATAAATCTATACTCCTAATTAAGAATTTTGCAAACAGAGTGGCAGCGGGATCATAGGGTGTAACCCAGTTAAAAAAAAGTCTATCCTGAAAAAAACTGCCTTTCATTTACAGTTAAAATCAACTAATATGGGAAGAGATTCAACTGAAAAGAGATCCCAAATCTCTGCGTTGAAACCTACGCTGTCATAAAAAGACTTTGAATAAGAGAAATTAATGTTATTTAAAAAATTATCTTCTTTTGTAGGCATTGCAAGTTAACCTGTCCCCAGAAACCCTAATCCAGAAACACATTTAAGCATATACTTGCTTTAATCAGCTATGGCAGTGAATGGAATTCTTGAAATGTTTAAATTTCGGCATATGCTTAAGTTTCACGCACAGTTAAATTCCTGGTATATTATGTCAATGTTAAAGAGTGTCACAGCTTAGAAAATCACAATGACATTAAAGCTAGATTCTTTTCTTTGCTTGCCTTTTTATTGTATGTTTAATATGTAACATTAATATTTATAAGCACATGGAAGGCATATTTATAAGCACTTCCCTGTAAATAAGTTGTTTGGAATTACTACGGCATTTCTTGGTTTTATTTTTCTTCATCATTTTATGGTTCCTTTTTCTGCTTTCATGATTTTTCCCTGAACTTTTCCACTCTAGGTTTACCATTCCTTTAATACACCGAAAATAAGCAGCATCATTATTTCTTTTCTAGTTTTGAGCTGTTCCCTCTGTTTGTTTCCATTGACTTATTTAACTTTTTTTTTTCCTTTTTCTTTTTCTTTTTGATTGTCAGTGTCTCTACACTTCTGGCTTTCATTCAGGCTTTCTTTTACTTTCTCTTTTTCAGATCTTTCCCAATTTGTTTCCAGCTCTGTTGCTTTGCCTGGATTCAGATATGCATCAGTGGTGACAAATAAGGGGCAAACAGTGTCTGTGGCATTTTCTTTGGCAAAGACCACTAGAAGAAAGTCCAGTCCCTCAGTATTTCTGACACATGGGGCTTAGAAAGTGAAATGCAAAGAACAACGTACCCGAAGGATACTTTTCAATGTCAGACTTGTAAACAGCTGCATATCTGAAGGAGTGAGGATTTTAATTTCAAAGCAGAATCCTTACCCAAAAAGAAGCACAGAAATTACCTAGCAGTATATATACAGTTCCTGGGGAATGCTTTGGAAACATTAGCACCCACATCCACTGGTTTTACTCTCTGCTGCTGGAACTGAAACTATGAATGTTAAAAGTCTTAGAGTGACAATGATCTAAAAAAGAGCTTAAAAATCCCCAATGTGGTGAAGTTTGTTGTCTCATTTAAAGCTCAAACATCTATAGACTA
>JAYRBT010000042.1:4391394-4467718 GCA_036023395.1 Myiotriccus ornatus | reverse complement strand
GATCTAAAAAAGAGCTTAAAAATCCCCAATGTGGTGAAGTTTGTTGTCTCATTTAAAGCTCAAACATCTATAGACTAGAACCCTTGTAAGGTAGTTTAATAGATGTTTTCAATGCTTATTCACTTGTCCTCTTAAAATCAAGGAGAGGAAGAGGTTTTTTACTATCCTTCATGCAAGTAGAAATTTTTTGGACAAAGTTAACACAAAGAAATTAGCTGTTTCAGTGCAGACACAGCCCTCTGTGAGCCACCTCTGGTGCTGGTTTAGCTGTGAGGCAGAATAGCACTTAAATCCAGACACTGCGGAGATATGAGGTCCTCACTCCTGGGCCAGTCTTCCTGGGTGATTTGCCCTAAACCCAGGAATTTTATGAAATCTCTGCTGCAGTCCTGTAAATCCGATATCCTTGTAGAAACACATGCAGCCAGGCTGCCAATTTCAATGTCTCTTGAGAGCTTCTGCTCTGCAGAAAATTCTGGCACGAAACATTTTCAGACCAATTCAGTCTTTAAAAAAAAAAACAAGGATTTTTCTGCAGATTGGAAGCATTGACTTTTGTCTAAAATATCCTTAACACCACCCATTTGGAATCATATTAAAAAAAAAATAAATAGGAGCTGCAGATTTCTCATGCTATTCTTAAGGATGAGATGATAATTATGTATATTCCCCTAAAAACACCCAGCAAACCTCTTACATTCCAGTCCTGAACCTCCCTTTAATATGTCACATTTCCTAGATTAAATTGTGTAAACTCTCTGTCCCTTGGATTAGCCTTCTGCAAAAGTATGGAATATGATGCCTTGAAATATTTTTCGTTAGTATCTAATGATGAAAGTATGATTTTGATGCTTCAAGTTTCATATTGTTTTTTTACAAGGAAAGGAGAAGAAGGTGGGGGAGGGATTTTTTTTTCAAATTGACGAGATGGCAAGACTTTCAGTGGAATCCTAATCTAAAATACTGGTTCTCTAAAGGGATCACTAGCTGCTGCAGCAAGCCTAATTAAAGCAAATATTGAATCAGACAAGTGTTACATGGGTGTATAGTATATTGGTTTTTGATTATTCAACAGGAAGTTCAACTAACCTTGTTTTCACTGACCTGCAAGAAAAAAAATGCATTCCCTTTGGGTTTATTATATCATAATTCCTCATTTCTACACACGAATACTCACATCCTCCCTGAGAAATCCTTGTAATTTATGTAGAAAAAGGTGCCTTTCAAAGTCTGGGTTGAGACACAGAAGGAATAAAAAATAATATATTCTTACTTGAAAAATATCTTGTGTTCTAGTTATGATTCTGCCTATGCCCAGGACAGCTATAAATGTTCTGACCAGGAATTCGATGTAAACTATGTCTTGAGTTGCAAGTCTGTCTTGTGATAATACCTGGGGCTTAGTCTGCCTGGCAGCTGAGGATAATCAAAGCCTTGCTTTGGATAGAATCAGAGAAACAATCTATATTTTGTCACTGATGCTTCAGTGCAAATAAGCAAGTAGGACATAGAGGCAATGCTATCTTTTCATTTTAAAGGGTCTGCTTTAGAGCTGCCTGACACATCGTTTAACATCCATTCCGGAATGCAGCATTCTTTGCTTAACACTGAACATTCATTTCTGCCTGAATCTGTCCCAGTTCTTTCTTCAGCCAAAGACTAACCTGCATCCCATTGTACTGGGCAAATGGAGAGTGCAGATGTCTCTCCCAAATGGACTCTTTCCTTCAGAGCCTCGTGCACCACCAAACAAAATAATCAGTGTCAGAGGTACAAGGCAATCATTTTTATCTAAAGCCACCCACTCCTCTTTTGTTTTCCTGAGAACATTGTGTGCTTTTTATTTTACATCCTCCTCTTCAGATCTGCAGATGTGAAACTTTAAATGCAGGGTATTAAAAAAAACAACATGAAAATTACAGAGCTTTGCAGTCAAGCACTATGTGTCTGCAATTCTACAAGAGAAGAGTAGAGATAATTTTACATGTTACTTACAGACATCCATGTGATAAAAAGAAAAATAATAACCTTTTCCACAAAACAAAATTCAAAGATTGCTATCTGCATTTAATACCAAATACTAGAAAATGAAAAGTGCATTAGTTCCTACGAAACAGATAAGCCTTTAAAATGAATCTCTAAAGGAGCATTTCTCTGAATAAAGGACACTGTAAACTGAATATCAGGAAATGCTTCTGAGATGTTAGATCCAGCACAGGTAGACACAAGAAATGACACAATATGAACTCTAAACTTATGATAAATGGATACTGTATTGGCAAACCAGCCAGAGGAACAATCCATGAGAAAATCCTCTAAAACCTAAGAAAAGTCCCCTCCATGTCTAATTCTACAGTTATCTGATAAAAAACCTGGTACATTGCACCCTGCAGTCACACCTTGCTCTTTTTGAGTTTAATAATAGATTGCAGTTAAAATTGTGGCTGTAAAACTCACTTTTTCTTCAATGGGCCAGAAATTCTCCCTCTGATACAAAAGTACTCCTGGTATAGGATATATTTGGCCTTATATCTAACATGATCAGGAAAAAAAAAAAAAAAAAAAAAAGACCAGCTTTTCTCTCTGTAAATGTCAGGTTTATTATAAGCCTAATATATTATTATTATTAATTGGTTTCCAACGGCACTTACAAATCCTATCAGAGACTGAAACACAAAGGAAGAGATATTCTTTGTGCCAGAGATCTGAAATGATGGAGATGAAAAGGGAAACAAAGAAAGAGATTTGTCTAAGATTGAAATCAGTGAAAGGTCTTGCATGGGGCTCTAGGTGCCCTGATCCCTATGGATTTCCTGCAAACCGCTACTTTTTTGTAGAAGTGTTTTGTGCCACAGAACTGTGAAACACAGACACTAGAGCATGGTTTGGAGTTCTGGAGAATAAATTTACTCAGGGTTCGGGGAAGACAGAGTCAGATGTACAAGCATTCAAAGGCAGATGTAGCAGAAGTACATTTATTTAGGCTCTCACATCCATTTACATTGGCATAAGACACATGCAGTGTACAACACCTCAGGAACAATTAACACCTTGTACATGTAAGTTTAACATGAAGAAAACTGAATGCATAAGTTTTCTATGGAAAAGCAACTCTTATACAGTGTCTCAAAATTGGCCAGTGCTACCGTGGGTGGTGAGGCACTGGCACAGGTTGCCTGGAGAAGCTGTGGATGCTCCATCCCTGGAAGGGTTCAAGGCCAGGCTGGATGGGGCTCTGAGTAACCTGGTTTTGTGGAAGGTGCCCCTGGCCATGGCAAGGGGGTTGGAACAAGGTAATCTTTAATGTCCCTTCCGACCCAAAACATTCTAGGATTCTATGATTCTACAAATATAAGGAAGAGCATAACCTGCAAGACACAGAAGGGTTCATTTGCCTAAATGTAGGCAGGTAGTGCCATTTTAGACACCCTGAGACACCTGAGACCTTTTTATGGGACAGATAGATGACATAGAGGATCTTATTGGAGTCATTCCTTTCTGAAGAGGAAGATGGGGACTAGGTGAACTAAGCCTATACTCCCTGCTCAGGTGTTAAATGGCTATATGAGAGAGCACACAACTAAAGCGATTATCCTTGTAACCTCTGTTTCAGATTTTGTATCTGGCATCTACACACCTATTGCGCACAAATAAGTCTTCCCCAATACAGATGTTGGAGTTTAGGATGCAATTCATCTCGCCAAGAGCAAGCATCCACTTTGTAATGAAATCATTCGTGCCCTGACCGCTGCTGGTTTTAAGGAGGTGATGAGTTCTCTGTTGGGTGTAGAAGGAGCCTGTGGTGAGTTGCTCAGCTGTAGACAACCACATCATAGAAACTGGAATGAATTAAAGTACCACCCAGTGTCCATGTTTTGCTCACAGGGCTGGGTCAAGCTAGAAAACCTCCAGAAGAGTGAGGAAATATGGTCAATGAGAAATGAGTGAAAGAAATTAATAACCTGTTGTGGGAACAGTAGCAGTCTTCAGATACAGAAATGACTGCTACAGTGTGAAGGGGAGGAATCTATTTCTCAGGCCAGTGCTGGAAAGGATTAGAAATAATGAGTTTCAATCAAAGCAAAAACATTAGGGGAAAAACCCCTAAACAAACCCTCTTTTAAATGTTGTGGATAGAGAAACATTGAGCAGACTGTCTGGGACACTGTGATGATTCCATTTCTGGAAATGTATGAAAAGACCTTAAACAAGCATCTGTCAGGACTAACACATCTGCTGTTGATGCCTCTTAGGGTAGGGGGATACATGGGATGGCCTCTGAGATGCCTTCCAACCGTATGAAGCTATGACACAGAAATTAATAATTCACTTTTTATATTTGCAGAGGTGTGAAAATAAATAATAACTGAAAGTCTAATCTTAGAAAAACTCAGAAGACTGAGAAAAACATATATAAATCATTGGTAATCCTGTAAAATAATTTATACTGCATTGCAAAGGTGCTCAGCACCCAGAAAGTTAGGCAGCTTTTAGTAATACCTCAACTACAATTCAAATGTCAAGTGAAAACAGACTTGCCAAGTTTACCAAACAACAATTTTGACATTTTCTAGGTGAATTGCCATATGAATTTTGAAAAACAGAGCAAGTAAGGGGGAGAAATAGTTCCTTCTAACCAGTAAGGTGTCAGATCTTTGACTGTACGTGATCCATCATTGTGACAAACACAATATTTGATTAATTTACAGTCAGTTTTATTGCTGAATCTACTTACTGCACTGTCTGTGGTAAAATTTAGCATACCCAGGCACCCACACATAGGGAAGAAATGGATATTTGAAGTATCTTTCCCCCAAAATAGTCCACGTTAGTTACTAGTATCAGTACTATTTACTCTGGGAGCATGCACTTGAACAAAACAGGGGCTGCCTACAACAGATAAAAAGCAGATTAAAAACATTTGTTTTAAAAAGGTTAAACTGAGTATGAATAATTTATTCAAAATGCTCCATGTAATTAGCAATACAGGAATTATTTGGTAATAACTAAACCATTACTGTGCACTTTCTGCATTAACATAACAGCCTCTACTGCCAACCTATGAAAATGGAATAAGAACTCAGCAGCAGTTTCTCAGATAACTGCTCTTGCACAAGCAGTTTTGGTGCTACTGAAACTATTTTGGCTCAATTAACAGCACCAAGTGCCCTATATAAAAGTATTACTTTTAATTGGTTTTAATATTTCTTTCACTGATTGGTATTAGTTCAAACCCTTTCCTGAGGGGTTTGAACTACAATACTTGTGCCTAAAGCTCCTTCCTTGTTACCTTCCTTGGTAACAGTTATCTTCCTTGGAGTCATGCCGAAATAATGTATTTCTTTTGCTGTCTTATCCCTGTTTATCTCAGGTTCTGAAATGGTCTCAGTATGAAATACTTGACACTTAAAAGTTTCTTTCTGTGATGGCCATCCACCCTTAAGTTTATGTGGCTTTTACTGTGATACCCCATTAGAAGTGTTGTTTGTTTGCTTATTCACATTCATTCGGGGCATATGTGGGTGAAGGGGCTGATACAGATGTTTGGCTTGTTTCATTTGCTCCCATCTATGCTGCCCAGAGTGCACAGGAGATCAGGGAGGTGAAGAAAGGGTAAGGTCTAGGTACCGGTATGAAAGCCTGGACAGAAATTTCTCAAGAAACAGTAAGTGGCAAAAGCTGAACTAAGGTTCAAGACAAATTCTCCCTTAAATATTTTCAAATAAAACTTCGAATTCCAGCTATATTTTTAAACCTGAAGTGTCACCAGATTACGAATACAGAAATTTCCAGATTTTTTTTTCATCTCCGGTTTAGTCTTCACCAAAATTAACAGAAGCTGTTTGTCTCAACACCACCAAAGTCCTTTATTATTTGAGTGCATATGATGGGGTCTCAGGGAGAGTTTTCAAGATTCTAAATCTCAGATCTGTGGACATACATTAAAGCCTAACTCCTGTGCTTCAGAGGAACCTTATCTGGCATAGCATATGGTTTGAAGATGTTGGAACAATGTCCAACAAGAGATTTAAAGCTCTTGGTTTAACAGTGGAGAGGTCTAGACAGCAACATTGACCTACTAAAGGAAGAAATCTGATTTAAAGGAGTGTGTGGGTGAAAGGGAAAGGCAGAAAGGGAATGACAAAACATGCAGCATAAAATCAAGTGAGATGTGGCAGGGCAAAACCCAGCCAGCTTCTCTGATTTTGATGTAGTGTAACATAGAGGATTAGGCATTGGTATGAAATGCAGAAAAAACTCTCTTCCAAATCAGTCCAAATTGAGACCAAAACCTAACTTTTCACCTTGGAATCATGGAATGGCCTGGGTTGAAAGGTATCTTCAAGATCATTCAGTTCCAGTCCCTCTGTCATGGGCAAGACATCTTCCACTAGACCTGGTGGCTCAGAGCTCTATTCAGCCTGGCTTTGCACACTTGCAGGGAAGGGGCATCCACAGTTTCTCCAGGCAATCTGTTCTAGTGACTCACCACCTTCACAGTAAAGATTTTTTTTCCTTAATATCTTATCTAAGCCTACTCTCTTTCAGTTTGAATCCAATCCCCCTATTACTCCATGCTCTTGTAGATGCTCTTTCCATCTTTCTTGCGGATTCTATTCAGGTACTGGAAAACTGCAATTAGATCACTCCAAAGCCTTTCTTCCCTAGGCTGAACAATCTGCCCAGTCCTTTATCCAAGATGTGAGGACAGAAAAACAAGGATCAGTTGCTATCTGTCTACTAAGGTGCCATAAACTAAAGTGTCCATATAGATACTTCTGAGTAGCTGTGAACTATTTTTTGCTCTTCCATTGTCCATAAACTGAAAACATTTGGTCCCTGTTGTTTGCTTTTTTTCCCCACATCTCCTAAAACTTACTTAAAGGAAACTCTACAAAGATTTAGGATCAATTAGACTGTACATTTTGTCAAATCGTCAAAAAAATTCTAACCAAGCTTATTTAGGAGCTTCCTTGCTATCATCTGTTACTCACTGGCAAGAAGGCCTGAAGAACACTTTGCAAGGATATGAGTTTTGCTGTTTGCAAGCAAGGAGTACCAACACAGGCCTGCTGATTCCAGATGGTGGAAGAACTTCGGTGGTCTTTGAAAGTGCAGGATGTAATTACCCACAGAACATCCCAAAAGGAGGTACTGGTGAGCATCACTGAAACAGTTTTTCTCCCTGTTTCTAAAATTCATACCAATGATGGTCCTCTCTAAGGGACGTGTATTGATGAGCCTAAATTCTAAAATGTAGAGAACTGCAGACAACTATGATAAAAGAGGACCAAGGAAGACACAGCAGAGCTCTCCCTTGGAAATGTGCAGTGTTATTGTGCATTGTATCTTGCTGTCAGCTTTACATTTCAGAACTAAGTATGACACCTCAAGCATGCCCGCTAAGCCAAATTTGAATAAAAATTCATATTACAGCAGTTCTTTTACCAGGAAACCTCTATTAACGATGTCCAATTTTGCTCCAATATACATACCCAATGCTTAAGCGTATTGCAGTCTGTATTATTTCTCTCTGTGTCTGTGTGCCTGCTAAGATTTATAGTGTATAACCATTCAATTGACACTGCATTGGAAAAGAAAGCTCTGCAAATACAATGAATGTACAGAAAAATCTCTCCTGTAAGAAAGAAGAGGAAACGTCTTTTTGCAATATATTGTATGTAAAGCAGATGCTGATGCTGCTTTGAATGTTTCATGGGGGTTTTGATAGCATCTAATTTGCCTGCACTATTTACAGCATCAGTAAAAAAATGTTCTTCATTTTACAAACGAAAAAGCGTCAGAAAACTAAGTCACATGCTTGAGAATTGAGGAATTTTGCAAGTTCAGTCCCCTTGGTATTTTCAGGGAGATGCAATATAAAAAAAACCTTAAGAAAAAAAAATCATGTTCGCAGACTCCTTGTAATCACCTTTTCAAATCATCTTAGCTTTTCAGTTTGTGGGGTACATAAATTTAATTTATCATGTGGGAAGGAGACTTTTGGAAAGAACTTTAGCTTCATTTCCTCTTTATGGTCACTCCTGTTTGGGCTCTTGAGCATTTTTCTGTGCTGAGGGAATTCTGTCTTGTACTAAACATCCTGTTGAGTTTAGTGGGAGTGAAAAGGACTTTCATAGCCCCTTCTAAAACCAGGTTCTTTACATTGGTTACATCTGGGTCAGAGATAGATTTCAAGGCCATGTCACAAATATAATTGTGGACATGTATATATCTCCCTCTAAATACCTCATTATATGTCTCACCTCAGCTGGAATGACTTTCCACATTTTATGCTTAAGAGGTTTTTTTTCCAGATCATATATTCATTGTTAGATGCAAAGAAAATTATAAGAGTAGATTGTAGACAATTACCAGATGTAGTCTGTGGTTAAAATATTAGCTATTAAGTAATTTAAGATTCCAGAAAAAATAAATAAAAAAAGCCTCAACCCTTCCTGCAAAGTGCTCAGTATAAGAAAAACTGAAAACTTGTCTAATACAAGTCATATTTGAGGGATTCTAGAAGTCTTTCTAATGAGAAGCTGATCAGAAATACTAAGTGAAATTGTAATTTCTTCCTCTTCTAATTAATTTGATTCTCCAGGATGTCCTCATACCTTCATCAACCCTTCCTTTGAACTTCATTTAAGGTGTTTCCCTACTTTTATCCCATTAGATAGGTACGAAAGCATAGTATACATACTTGCTTTTTAAAAAGCTGCATATTTGTCCAAAGTAAAATTAATATGATAAGCTCTAGCTCCAGACTCACAGCATGATTTCAATGGCTAAGTTCCAGGTTTTCACTCAGAGCACAAGGTTTCAAACCTAAGTGATAATGGACTAATTTCTAACAAGCATCACCTTTTTCTAAATATTAAAGTATATTACACACAGGGACAAACCCCCCAAATGCTTCATCACGCAAGAGCATTTCACTCTTTTCTTACAACTTCCCCTCGTACTCTTAGTTCTCCAGCTCTTCAAATAGGAACTCTGTTTTGGTAGCAGCTTGTTGAGAGAACTCCGTGTTTTCCCAGTATGTACTTGAAGAAGATTAATGAGTGTCACTAACATGCCAAGTCAATCTGCTCCCTCCTGTCAATCAGCTCCCATAGAACAAGCATGTCTGTCTCACTGGCTATATTTTCATGCAGATAGACTGCAAAAGTTTAATTAAAACACTAACCACAACTGATCATGAAATACACTCCAGAACACTATTTAAGAAATAACTGGATATGTATTAGATAAGCTTTTTTATGAAGAACTTTTCCTTCAAGGGGTCAGTGAGGACAAAGGGAAGAATAAACAACATGAATAGTTTGACAGAGTAATTCTTATGATTGAATTTTGGTTTCTGCTGTCAGCAGGTTCAGCTTATTGTAAAAAATGATATCGACTTGCAACATCCTATTTGACTATTGTCCAAGAATAAATAATTTACATTTAAAAAGAAGTACAGTATTGCTTTTAGCTTGACAACTGGAGGGAGGCGGGGGGAGAAGGAGAAATTTTGGAAGTTAGGAATGCAGATGATAATTTTTGCAAGACTGACTTTTCATGTCAGCAAGCAATAAGGTATCAGCCTGTTCCATTATATCCATTTTTAAAGAAAGAAATGAAGAAACAATATGGGAGTTTCTCATTCTTTTGAAATTCGTGGAGTTCCAGTGTTTGGAAGACACTGTCACCACCGGTGCAAGTGAGAAACTGTGGAGTGGTACAGTGCTGCCTACCCTACATTACACAAAATCTGGAAAAGTGTGGACTTCAGGTCTCAAACAGCTACATCTGACATGTTCCAGGTTAACTATGAGTGATGCAGAGAATGGATAAATTAGCCAGCACAGTTAAGAGCTGACGTGATGATGGGAACAGCCCTTTGAGAAGGCAGTAATGGGAAGCAGGGGAACACGCAAGGGGAAGCCAGTCATGTTAGGGGAAAAAACTGGAGGACTGTAGCAGAAGCAAAGAGAAAGATGAAAATTCACCTGTGGAAGACTGAGGACCACTTGAAGAGGGCAAAACCCTGGAAGTCTGACACTCATTTCTGCTTTCATTACTCAAGTTTTGCAGTGATTAAATGCTATCCTCAAAACACAAAATTAGAATAAATATGTAGATGAAAAACATGTAAATATATATATGTATGTATATTTCTAGAATAGATTGTTAAAAAGTGTAATTTCTCTTGTTCACTGAAGTAGGTCAGCTTCTAATCTGTTTTCTAGTTAGAAAAATGATTCAAATGGAATGAAAATTCAGTAGGGCCCAGAAAAACAAAAAGAGTTAAGGCACCACAGACACTTCTACAGCTGAAACACATTTATTTTTTCATAAACAGCAAATACTGGTGAATTGGTCTAATATGGGAACACTAAGAACAAGGAATGATTACACTTGCAGAGGCAGTACATCACTGAGGGAAAAACAACAGCAGTCATGTGCCCTGTTTCAGAGACCATACATGGAGTCTCCAAACAGTCATTGGAAGAGGAGCTGGAGTATCCCATCCTTTCTAGTGTTGAAGGCATAATCAAAATACTGAAAAAGGTTTCAGTGGACAAAATTCCTGCAGGGTCATGGGACTTTGTCCTCTACCACAACAGCTGCTGGTAGCAGCTCTGGCACTGTCCAGTTGCTTCTCTGGCTTTTTTCCCCCTACATTTATGGGCCAAGAACTTCTGATAAACCCAGCCTGTTGTCAGTGGAATTTATTAGGCTGATCTTCATAGTCCTTCTGGATGCAGGCTCTCACTTTAGTCCTCTACTCATCTTCCAGTTTCTCTGCCATATCATCTGCTTTTGGTGGAACTTGTTTGGAACTTGCATGGTGAAAGCCTCCTGGATCAAGGTCTCTCTATATAGCTCTGAGAGGAAAACCAAACCAACAATCATGTAATTCATTTGCATGTTCAGAAGGACAGAAGATAATACCCCACATCATCAGTATGCACATATGGGCTACTGAGACATCTACCCACAGGTCAAATGTTGTGACTTTGGGGCCCAAACCTGATCGTGTTACCTTGGAGATCAGAGAAAGAACAGGACATCAGAAAGCTGAGAGTAAATGTCTGAAAGTCTACTAGAAATGGCCAAGAACCTCTGGCATTTTGGTAATCTATAGGTTATGCTGTTGGGGTTGGAGAAGGGAGTGATGGAGCTGATCTGTTTTTGTGGTAGGAATATATTATTTCAGGAAGAATCCATGAGAGATGAGGGTGAAACTGTGCTCCTGCCCCTCCTATACCCATCAATGCTGGGCTGTTACCATCTCACTGTTCAGTTGCTCAGTAAAACTACTGCCCAATGAGGGTGCTATGCAGAAGTATTTCCAGATTTAAGGACTAATCTGGATCCTGTCATGGGAAAGGTATGTACAGGGACAGGAAAAATGGAGGACTGTGATCTGAAATGGGATGACATTCCTACTACCATTAACTATCAGACCCGGGAATGTCAGCAGAAGATGGAATTTGTTGTGCTGAAAGGGATACATGAGTAGAGTCTAGACACAGGGGAGAGAAATGGGGGTAAGAAAGGGCTGCTGTTGCTGTGTATTACTGGGCAAGGATCTAAATCTGCAGCTAATTGACTTCATGGTCTTTTGGAACATAGGTTTCCACCTTTTAGGAGCTCTGGAGGTGGCCAGGTTCAGACATACATTTGTTGTTATGAGAGGGAGACCCAAAAGGACATTGCAGTCTGGTGTGTGGGGCTGGCAAAGCTGGGCAGTAACATTTCTAGTCGTGATACAGCTGCTTACTTGGAGAACTTCCACCTGGCTTCATTGATGCACTTCTGCTGCCCAGTGAAATGAAGTTTGTGATTTTAAGTAGTTAAAGGTCCAGAGCAGATTGGAAAAGGCAGCAATTCCTGAAGTGATGGTGGGAAGATTTAAGACAAAATGGAACATACTGCTGGTGCAGCTGCCATGCCCAGAGAGCTACACATGTCGTCTGGATACATGTGCCTCCCACTCATATTCCCCCTCTTCATGTTCCCTCTATCAGAAACTACTCACCAGAGCCATCTCTTGGGATGTGGAGAGGTCTGGGAAGATCATTGTCCTGGACAATGCCACCAGGTCCAAGTTTGGAGGTAGGATGAGCCTGAGGTGTGTTGAGGATCCCTTGATGACGTGGCCTTAGGACTCCTGTTGGACACTCAGCTCTGCCCTGCTGACAAGAGTCTGTGAACACTTAAGCATTCCCTGGTGTCTAGCCATCCAAGTATCTTGTAAAAACCATCTTCAAAAGGAAAAGTGTATCTTACAGTCATAATTGGCTCAGTCCTTTCTCTGAGAGTGTATCTTTCTTCACCTTTTGTTTTTGAGCTGAGCACTGTTCGGTTGATAGAATCTTCTGCCTGGCTTCTCAAAGCAACGTTTAGTTTTCCAGAGAGTTTTTCCATTGGTCTTCTCAGCCAGAACCCCACACCATGGTTCCACCCAAGGGCCAGCCTCAGTCCTTCCTCATGACCTGCTGTAGCTGTAACAGTGGGTGGAGAGCTCCTTCACAGTTACAATTCTTTTGTAGAGGTCTGCTGAAAGTAGATAGCCTTGGGTTGGGGTGACTGACGGAGCAAAAGAACTTGTGATGCTGCTGTTACATCTACAGAGCCTGAGTGTAATGACCCCACCATGAAGAACTTTCCCTCCTAGAACTTGCCTACCTAGGACACTGTGGGGTCAAGATGGAAAGCGAGAAACTGGGGAGTCTGGACTGGAGTGCAAACTGAAACTTAAATGTGTGGTTTACACATGATTTCTGCTACTTGAGAGCCCGGTGGCACGTGTTTATAGGGAACAACAAATGGTTGTGTCCATGGGGAGCAACAAAGGGTTGTCTCTTCAGATGCCCCATGTATCAGGAATGCAGAGCAAGAGGCTGACAAGGAAAACCTTAGAAGCAGCTGCATAGTCCACAGCACTCTGCTGAATCCAGCAAGGGAGAAGTTTCTCTTCTCCAGGATTCCCAGGACTAATTGGGCTAGAAGAGTTCTCCTCTCCAAGGTTTTAATTCACTTATTTCCTTTAATATTAGCAGTCAAAACATCTCTTGTTGAAGATAGAATAACATTTCATGAGTTTATTATGTAGGTGTATGTATATATTTCTTCACTGAAGTTTCACGTAGGACATCCTGAGAAAAGACTTAAGAAATTTGGTTCATTTTTTATTTTTTTTATTTTTTTTTTTAAATATTTGTGATTCTTTAAACTGGGGCTTTTGCTGGCAACACAGGAAATGCTCTTACTGAAAATAATGCCTGATGCACAGATCATTAAAAATGTCATATACATTAATAAAGAGCTTGATAATTTAACTGTGGCATTGAATAACTGCGGATGCCCAACATGTGCCTATATAAAATACATGTTTGTGTTGTACAGTGTGGTTAGGATATATCTGGATGCACCTGGTATGCAATTTTAAAGTATAAAGTGTTGTTTGAATTGCTGGTTATATCTTTAGGCAGGTTCTAGTGAATTAATAGAACTTGTTGATTGATAAAAAATAATTGTGAGTCCAAGTTTGTGCAGTGTTGTCAAACTTAAATATTTGCCTGAAAGGTAGTAAGTTTTAAACAAGGG
Source organism: Myiotriccus ornatus (assembly GCA_036023395.1). NCBI lineage: Eukaryota > Metazoa > Chordata > Aves > Passeriformes > Tyrannidae > Myiotriccus > Myiotriccus ornatus. Next base: position 4,454,113 of record JAYRBT010000042.1, on the reverse strand, counting down.
AGTTAAAAAAACATAAAACAAAAAGTATAATATGAAAAAGAACTAGGAAATCTAGTTTAGCATTAAAACACTCCTAGGAAAATTAACCCTAATTTGTGCTCACACTAATCAACAAGGGAAGGCCAGATGTTTCTCAGTCATACAGCAGGTCATAAGAAGTATCCACTTCTCATTCCCAGACTGGATCTCATTCTTCCTGAAAAACAATTTTTTTATAATCAAGTGAGATCAATACCTTGATTTATCTGAATAACACATTTAAGCAAGGCACAAAACTGTGATAGGAATTAATGAGGACTGACTGTGCAGGGGATTTTTAACATTTCATTTTTCTTTAGGGAGATGAGAGAGGTTCTGATTAATTCTAGCTTTTCCTTCTCTTTCCTATAATAGATCAAATATATTAAATTGACACAGAATTACCTATTCTACTTAAAAAAAAAAAAAAAGTCAGATATATTCTCTATTCACCTTACTGCATGATAAACAAGCCAAAAACAATTCAGATGTGCCAGGTGCAAACTTCCTGCTGCTTTTTCTGTGAAATTTAAAGACAAGACTTTAGTAAAGGCCATTCAATATACATCTGCTAAACCTAATCAGAGCAATTTTAACTCTGAAACTAGCTTTGCATGTCTGCAATGGAACAAACCTGATACCTGCTTATAGCACTCCAGCACTTGGGCTCTAAAAGGCATAATCAAAATGTTCCATGAGGTGTAACTTGCACAACTCTACTTCCTTAATAATTAAAGAAACGCCTCAGACTCTGTGCACATGCTGCAGCAGGAATTGTGCCACTCAGAAATAAATTGCATGTCTGCTTAAGATTCTTCCCCAGCAGTATTAGAATCTGTCCAGTAAAATGATACGAACTAAATTTGCCATAGTGCTAATTTACATTGCCATTAATGAGAACACAAGTTTTAAATCACAGACATGGAAGTACTATTGTGCATCCAGCTTATTTCAGCTCCACTCAGGGTGATAAGGCATTCTCTAGACAATTGTAATTATGAGTAATTTGTAAAAGTAATAAGAACTGCTTTTTATTACAGGCAATAAAAATCAATTCTTCATTCAATTATCTTTCCTGGCTATGATATGATAGCTGCCCTGAGTGAGTGCAACAGGAAAAAAAAAAGCTGAGCTAAGTCCTGAGGAAAAGAGCTATTAAAGAAAAAGACAATAGCATTATTAAAAAAGAGAATCTACCAAAATTTCATCTCCATTTCACCTTCTTGTCATAAAGGCATGCTAATAAATGCCTGGTAATATTGCTATAATCCTTTTTCTTTAAGACTCCAAATTCACATATATTCACATTATTTTAAACATAAGACCAATTTCATTGATTCAGTAGGATAATTCTCATGGTTAAGGTGAAGCAAAAATGTAAATCTTTGTAGAATCAGGGTGGCGGTGAAGAAAAGCATTTTGGATGTGATCAGTTTCCATGAAATAAAATTTGTTGAACTCAAACATTAACTCCAATTTTAACATGAATTAGAGCTTAAAAGCACAGATACCTTGTATTTGATAACATATGAGGCTTATGCAGGAATGTTTTTAACAGAGGAGTGCATCTGGGGATAAGTCCCTGTTTTTGATGTGTATTTTTCTATTTTGTTTCTAACTTTTCTATTCAATTAGAGGAGTCTGGAAAAAAAATCAAACTAGTGAAATTACCTAAAATGCCAGTTTAATAAAATAATTTTTTATACTTTAGAGGTTTTTTTTCATACATTTTTGGTTTTGGAGGAATGCAAACTGAGGAGAAAGGGTGGCAGACTTAATTTTGGAGGTGAAACCTGATTTTTGTTTATTATAATTTCCTCATCTGCCAGAGATGTGAGATTTTCATGGAAGCAATAAATTGAGCCTCCAGTGCAGGAGGATTAGAGGATGGGTCACTTTACCCCACTATCTTTGCTCTCCCTTCTTAATAAAAAGAACACATGGTACATTTGTTTGAATTTTGATTTAGAACATCAGAAATGAACAAAGACTGTTTAATGAACAAACTGTTCAAGGATTAGATAAATTGAAAATGTTTTCGGGGAGCTTATTTTTTACAACCTCTCAAACATAAGACATCCCCATTAAGAAAGCAGCAGATGTCAGCTTGTTAGTCAGGAGCCATTTCTGAAGTATTTTATTAAAACAAGTCCATATAAAATATACACTCTGGAGCATCCTTTTCTTAGCCTTTGTCAAATCTTCAACTCCTTACTTGCAGTATATCTCCTTTGTCTTTTAAATTGGACGTATTTTAGAAATTTGCCTTCTCGTCTTGAGTTCTGTATGTCACTGACTTAGAAGGGATTAAAAGACCAATAAGAAATATTTATTATAAAATCTCTCTTTTTTTTTGTGGATATTTGGGAAGAATGAGTTTGTAGTGAAGTTTTCACGTCCTTCCCTGGAAAGAGCTGTGTTAGCTGGCAACCTGTGCCTATAGGAACAGAAATGCACATCCTTCAGTTACAATCTCCAACCAAGGTTTTTCTTCCGAAAAGCTTTTTGAAGCACTGCTTTTAGAGGAACCTCCAATTCACAAGTAAAGAAGGAAGAAAAAGGAATCAGGGAAATCTGTATTAAACTGGAGCACAAGTTTGCTGCCCACGTCAGTAGATGCATCCTAGTTCCCTTTAATCCTTCACAGAATTCCGATTTTAATCAGGTAAATTTGGAATAAGACACCCACAAAAGATCAACACGAAATATTTAGGCTTTTAGGAAAAAAACAGGGTAAAATGCTGTAGTGAGTAAACTATTTTTCAGAGTGCAATGTGCCCAGCTCTGATGTCAACAAGAGGTCATTCTCTTCTGCCTTCAGAAGTGAGTCTGAACACGACTGACATAACCTAACCCCAAAAACTCTCCAGTGCAAATTTACTGCCATAAAAATGGGTGCTCATTATACTGACAAGATCCAGTTTTAATATTGGCAGGTGTAATGAAATCTTCCTCTGCATCACGGTTCCAGAGCTATACCATCCTTGTTATTGCACTCCCAAGACTCTCTTAAGTGGAGAACTCGGCATTTGCATAAATTCCCTGAGGATCTATGAAGAAAATGTTCCAAGGCCCTCCGGGGCTAAGTGTGTCTGGTGAAGTATATGAATAAATCTGTCAGTTTTGAATCATTAGGAATGGATGGCTTTAGGGTTGGTTTTAAATGGATGCCAGTATATCTCAGGGTTTTACTAAAGACGGAGGATGGGCAGGATAAGCTTATATTATTCTTCTTGTTTGGAGAGGGTTAATGAGAGTGTTACCAGGGATTGTGTGGGAGTTATAGAATCATAGAGTCATTTAGGTTGGAAAAGACCTTTAAGATTATCAAGTCCAACTATTAACCCAGCACTGCCAAGTCTACCACTAAACCATGTCCCTAAGCTCCACATCTACAAAGTAATTTGTATATACAAGTTAATCGTATTAACATGGAAAAATTGACACTCAAGCAGTGTCTGCTGAATGCCATAGCCATGTTTTTCCCTATTTTATTGCAAGCAGTCTAGGTGGCATAAATCAGTACTGGCTCTGTTTGGATTTCTAAAATGACTTACTACTGTCTTATACTATTTTTTTCTCTAGAATTAAAGACAAATCATATGGGTGGACAGAAGGTAGCACTTTAAAGCATCGAGTTTAAGTATATATTATCTCAAATGTATATGTTGTGGTCTTGTTAATGGGCATATGGATTATTGGTACAAGTCACAGGAAAGCAAATCACTTGTCTTAGAAGCCTGAACTTTCAGACTGAATTACATAGACTATGGCCATAATACCTTTCTGTCCCTAAGAAATGGTCTTCTACTCTCAGTTATAGCTTTTAGTGTGATCTGCCTGGCTCTTCCTAAGATTCTCTGTCAGATCTTTTGCACATTTAGGTGAACAGACTCAAAGAAGTCCACAAGGTCCAGTACCGTGACACCTTAGCTCTGATAGTTCACATGTTAAGCACTTCAATCTACACACTATTTAACCTGGAGTGGAAAACATTTCTGAAAGTCAAAGTTGCTTGACTGTTGTAGGGTTCACAAAACAAAAGTAGCAAAAAGTCCCTCATGTGTGCTAGCTTAGCTGCCCAAAAATGCTTAAACCAGCAGAGCTAAACACACAAGTAGAATTACAGCTCGATCTGAAAGGCAAAAGCTATAAATGGGGGACAAGGAAAAATTCTTTGTCTTCTCTGGGTCTCACTGGCACTCAGGAAGACCAGTAACACATACTTGCTGTTTCTTGCTATCAATATCTTTGTCTTAGACTCAATTTACTGGGCCAGTAATACTTAAATACTGCCATTCATGAGGCTTGCCAGGATGTCATCTCCAGGGTGTCCCTCCAGGCTGCCCCAGAGGGACTGATACACCACTGAGCTGTGTAGGTAAGTGAGGAAGTCCTCAGAGTGTCTGGTAATCCAGGGGATGTATCGAGAAGCTGCACTGTATAACGGTGGACTCATTAGGATATGATATCAAATGCACAAAGGATTTTAACCCCCCCCAAATCTGAGCTTTAGAAACAGAGGAGAGCACATAGGTTGCCCGTGAAACTCTGTTTGCATTATTTTGTATAAGCAAATAACATCAAAGATCTTAGAGAGTCATAGAATCATTTATGTTAAAAAAGATCCCTAGGATCATTGAATTTAACCCTTAATGTAGCACCACAATGTTCATCATTAAACCATGTCCCTAAGTGCCACATCTAGATGTTTTTTGAACATTTCCAGGGGTGGTAATTCCACCACTTCACTGGGCATCCTGTTCCAGGGCTCAATAACTTTTTGGTGAAGAAAATTTTCCTAATATTTAATCCAAGTCTCCCTTTTAGACTGTTTAATTTTCTCCTGTTGCTTGTTACTTGGGAGTAGAGGCTGACCTGTACCTCTCTGTGGCCTCCTTTCACGTAGTTGTAGGGAGTGATGAGATCTCTCCTGAACCTCCTTTTCTCCAAGCCAGACAACCCCAGCTCCCTGAGCTGCTCCATAAACCTTGCATAAACCTTGTCCAAGCATGAGTGAGCAGATCCTTTATTGTGTAGTAAAATATTCAACTATTCTAAATCATCTAGAATATTCCTCAGCTGCTTACCTGCAGCAGGTACAGATTCACCTGCCAGGAGTCAGACTCATGGACACAACCCACCTTGGCTTCCAAGGAAAATCCCATCCTGCTGCACACAATAATCTGTTACAGTGACATGTCCATTAAAACTGCCTCAAGGAGATAATCTAGAACAGCCTTTTGACAATTGTTCAGAAAGAAAAAGTACAATTCCTTGGAAACTACATGGTTTTGCTAGGATCAGATATTTCCCCTCCTATTATTGCCACACTGAAGACTCCATTTTCTTAGGGAAACCTCAAGAGGCAGTTATCTAGTTTTGAACTATTGCCATCACCTCTTTTAGCTGCCTAGATAACACTGCAGACTGTGATATTTTTGTTGTTTTAGATACATAAAAAGTGAGCAGAAACCATAGGTACAGGAGAACCAAGGACAACTTAGAGATGACTGCAGTAACATTAAGTACTCTGAGTTTATCCAGTCTGGACTTTTCCTTAGGAACACAAATAGACACAACTGTAATAAGAAATTTTATAAATTTTTTTTTGTTCTATAGCCTGTTTATTAAATCTGTCATTTTCAAAAAAGATAATTTATTATAATGATCTAATATAAACAAAATATCTGTGAGTTTCTGTATGTATTTTTTTTTTTACTATCCCTTAAATGGAGATTTCTCTTTTGACAGCTAGATTGCTAATTGTGTCCTGGCATTTTGGTCTCATCCACTTTTTCAAGTAGTTTGTTGCAGCTGTGAATTTCCTGGCAGAGCAGGCTTTGGTGGAAAAATGCCAATTCTTCTTAAATATGGCATTCTGAAAAAATATCCCCCCCCCCCCTTTTCTTTTTTTCCTTGAAATTATACTAATGCAAGTTTCTCTCTGAAATGATCTTGGCCTCCAACCAGATTATCTTATAGATGCTCAGATTTTCTGTGGCTCTCAGAAGCCTCAGTGCATCAACTGCCTTCAAAAGCAAAGGTGTTTGGGCTTTTGGCATCCTCCACTTTAGCACAGACCAGGCATGTGGACTGCTTTAGTAACAGGGGATGTAGAGTAACTCAAGCTTTTAAAAGGTTCTGCTCTTCTCAGGAAATGCTGGAAGTCTGACAGCTTAGAGATTCTCCCCAAACATCTCAGGGACTGCGTGGGATAGGGGATGTGAAGAAGGAAGGTAGTCAAGAATAGAAGAGGTGCAGAGAGTTCATCTGATCTGGACAGGACAGAATTCATGAACTTGTCTCATCATGAGCTTGAAAGCCCTGAATTTTCCCTATTCTTTTATCTACTAAAACACCATGTGGTATATTTCAGCTTTTCTGGTGTCCTGGAAATACGAGTGAGCCTCAAGGTCAACAGCTGTGGGGCATCTCAGGCTCACAGAATTCCTTAGATTCTTCATCCTCTTGTGCATAGAAGGCCTGGACACCCTTATTTCTACTCCACTGTTTGATTTAGGCAAATATATACAGACTCTACATTTAGTTTTTAAAGTTATTTCTCCTTAAAACAATGCAAAAAACCCAAAGAAAGAGGTAAACAGAAAAACAAGTCAGCCACTAGTGACTGATTAATTTTCCTTTTGACACGTTGTTTTCCTAATGTTTTAGTGGAATGGGATAACATTTGCATGAACATGAAATTCACAAACACAGGCTTTTAATAATCAAACTGCTAACTTAAGTGTCATAGCAGTATTTTGGTGATTAATGAAAGGTGTTTATAGCACCACTTACACTGTTTCGTTTCAGCAATTGTGCAAAACTCCTTCCAGGGTGTATGACATGTTGCTCCCTTTATAGAGCAGTCTCCATATGTTCATTAAGGTGGAAAAAAATAAGGAAGCTAACTGCAGGTGTCAGCTGAAACCTGCAGAGGATCACTGCTTCACTGGATTGTGCTTTCGTCTTTGATTTGCAATTAACATATTTCTGGACTTCAGACATATTTTGTCTGTTGTCCCTAGGGTATCACAGTTTCCTTTGTGTGGTTTGATTTCTTTCTTCCTTTATATTTTTGCTTTTTAAGGATTATATTTTTACTTACACAAAGAAGGATGTCTGAAGGCAGAAACTATTCTGCTGCATTCGTCCGCCAAGGGATGGCATATTAGGATATTTGCTTCTCTCACATTTTTTTTTTTAAAGCACACAGTTATCTTTATGCTGAAGACCTTGAAATAATCTCTTGGGAAGACCATCTTAAATAAGGAATCAAAACAATTCAGGCTTCCCATCACAAATGCGAACTGAAAAATAAGCACTCACACATCATGTTCACTCACTTAACTGAAGCTGCATTCAATGATGAAATGTGGAAAGCTTTTATATTTGTACAGTAAGTAACGAGGTGCATTACATGGGACTGAACTACTGCAACCATTACAAGACAGTTCAGCATGGCAAAGTTTCAGAAAATCTCTGACTGCACATTTTCCCTCTTGCCTCCTGCCTCCTGTTGTCTCCTCCTTGGTCACTTCTGCTGTGACACTACATAGGAGTGAGAAAAATTAACATAGGGGGGCTCCTGCCCTGACTTGTAAGGTGAGGAACCAGAGAAGAGCATTTGTGTAGAGGACTCCAGCATTTTATCTTCATGCGAGTGAGTGGTGAGAAAAACTGACGTCTGGACAGAGCTGCCACGGGTCATTCTTTCTGTCCTAAAGCTGGCCAGAAATTCAGATGAGAAACTCTTCTGGAATATTGGCAGCACTTGTGGTGGTATTTGAAAGGAGGTACTTGTCACACTTAACATTTGCATGTTCAGAAGCTAGTGCTCCTACACAGAGAGGGAAAGTTAGTCATCCAAAATCCTGCGGAGAGAGGGAAAGCTTGTTTCATTATCAGGAGCCAATGTGCTAACCAAAAAAACGTGGAAATAGAGAGATATGGATGGGTGCCATGGGTAACTGAAGACATTTTTTCCGCATTCAGTGTTATCTCACAGACTTGCTACATCCTATACTGTTTATGCTGGTGGAAATGTCAGTACAGTAAATGGATGCATCATCCATTTCTTGGACATGATAATATCACTAAGGCTCATTTCTGTGTGCTTCACATGGCTTCCTTTCGAAGGTTCCTGCCTGAGGTTGTTAATACCAGCTTCAGCTATAAATATGGGGCTGTATTACACACTCGCTTGTGTGTGTACATGTCCTTTAATTCTTCTGCCATTCAGCTGACTTAATTGTTATGACCAGGGAAGGGAATCGTAAGAATATCTCATGTTTTCAATCTCAGGACTTTTTCTTATCCAGTGTAGTCCTAGATCTTTCTTAAAACATTAAAGAAACTGAAACTTGTTGGAGAAAGTATGAGCTACCCCTTTCTGAAACACTGTAGTCTTTTTCTAATTCCTAACTGTAAGGTGATTTAAGAGCTGAAGTTTCTAAGGCTCAAAATTTGCCTTGACCATTACCCATTATTGGCAAAAGTAAGCAGGTGGAGACATTTAAGCAGAATAAAACCTTAAAACTTTTTGTTTAAACACGGAAACTTGTTTTAGTTTGCATGCAAGTGGAATAAGGCATAGATGAGCTATAGATGTCAGAATTCATCATTTTTATGTTGCACCTTATTTGTGTTTATACAGGGCAACAGTTCATGCTGTAACAAAACTGCTGGGGCTGCTATGACATGGACATGTAAGCATGTGGATACTCAGCATTCTGCTTTTTGCACCCTATGTGTAAGACCCTCCTAAATTATACTATTAGGCAGCTCTTCAGATAAGAGATCTGCATGTCAAACAGCTGAGGCTGCAGTGGATTGGTGTATCTGGGGAGAGGTGCTTGCTGACAAAATGGGCCTATGTACTAATCTTGGGAATTTTTCTTCCTCCAGAGAGAGTCTGGCCCATGAAACAGAAGACATCTGAGCCTGGATAATTTCCTTTGCTCAGCTTATCAGCAACAAACTTTGGAAATTATAGTTGCGTATATGACAATAAAATGTTAAAGAATGAACCCAGTTCATTTTTCTCTTGAGGACCTTTCAAACCAAGCACTTTGAGGATGGCCTGATGGAAATCTATATATTCTGTATTGCATCTTTCAAGAATTGCTGTCCCTCTAATTGTTTTTTATGCTTCTTGTCATCTAACATCTCAGTTGAAAACATTTTACTGGTCCTGTGCTAAAAACCCTTTAATTTTCTTGTTTTCTATCTAGGTAAGGAAGGTGAGAATGCAAATGAAGATTAAAAAAAATGGTAAAAATGTGTTTTCAGACTATCTTTCCTATGGGGCAGAACCTGTTGGTCAATAACAGCTGCTGTTACAACTGCTGAAAAAAAATACAGAACATCTCTTTACATAACAAGGCCTTAAACAGATTTCAGAAATACTATTTGCAGGGAATAGTGTAAGCCTGGGTGCACTCAGCTGTCTGTATTACACTTTCCCTCTTTAAAACCAGTATTTAAGCACACAGTGGCCACAATAATTTATGGAGCAAACCCTGAAAAATTCTAAATCAGGATTAGTGACTATTAACTCTATTAAGTTCTATTTGGCAGTCAACCAAAATGTCAACTGAGCTCACATTCCTCTTTATCCGGTAACTAATGCTGGAGAGGGCACATGTACAATATCAAGTGGAAAAGGGTGTCCGTGGTAATACTGCAACTGTCAGGCCAAATTCTCTGCTGGCAAAACTCACAGTATTTCCAAGCCAGATCTTTCAGAATAGCCCGTCTGTCTCAAATTAATTTTTCGTATTCACTTTTTAATAAGCAACTTTCCAAGCAATGAGGGGTTTTTAGCTGCATGACTCCTATTAAAGTCAATAGGAGTCATGTAGCTAAAACCCTATGTGATGCTTGAATTTATTGGAAATTGGCATCTGCTGCTGAGAGCACTTCTATTGTTTGGTCTTCCTGCCCAATCATCGCTTTCTGCCTGGTCATGTAGCCCCTTGTGCTCCTACTTGCTGGAATCTCCATGCCTAACCGTTCTATTCCTTACCCAATATCCTTTCACACTAAAAATAAAAGAGCCTCTTCTGTAGAATCATTATTGCCTCATGCCCTTTTGTTTGGATTTTCCGTGTGCGGCCTCTTTGTTCAGCCTCAGCTGTTGCTGAACTTTGCTGTTGGCTGCAGTGAATCATTGCATTGTTCCTGCAAATCAGGTTTGCACAATACTTTGGGATCTGGTTAGATGAGAGGTGCTCAGCAAACAAAAGCCTGGCTCCTTACCATTTCATTCTGAAATTATAAGGGTTAAACTACCAAGTGGGTCTGATGTCATTGCTTTACTGAAAAGTGTGCTTCTGGCAGGAGTTATCAACTACTACCTGAAAATTTATTGCTTTCCCAAAATAATGTTATTCCACTGAAATATGTTCCGCTGAAATTCCACTGACAAGTTTTAACCAGTGAGAATATGGGCTGAAAAACCAATCCTGGGAGCACTGCTGCAGGATTTACTCACGAATAACTGAAAGTAGTGTATATTTTGTAAAAAATACCATTTGTTTGGTTCCCTATACATTTTACATGCACATGCATTTGGACAGCTTTCTAATGTGCATATGTAACAGAGAATCATAAAATTAGTGTGTTGGAAGGGACTTTAGAGATCATCTAATTCCAACCCCACTGCCATGGGTAGGGACACTTTCCACTAGACCCAAACCCAAACCATTCTGTGATTCCGTAATTCAGCGATGAAGATTTATTCTTCTCTCAAAGGTGTCTTTGAGCATCTGAGTTTGAAAAAAAAGAATATATAAGAATATACTAGAATTTACACACGTGTTTAAGAACACTGTATAGGAAAATCGTTAATGATCAAGTCTGAGTATTGCTCAGCTGTATAATAAAGGATAGGGGCTGTCCAGTATGCTGAAGAGAAAGTGTCATTCAGATTCCTTCAGGCACTATATGTTTTTTAAAAATAATTTTAGGATTGAAAATCAAATCTATCAGGTAGCAACTTGCCAGCTAGTCTGGCTAAAGTAGAATGAAGATTATCTTCAAGGAAGATCTTGAAGAGGAACAGAGCTCTGAATGAATACAAAACTCTGGGACAATTGGTGTTGAAAACCTCATTAAATCCTCATACTTTGACACGGATGCACTACACAAGAAAAGGCCTAGTGTTTCCGTGAAAGAATATTTTGCATTTAATTTTGCTATCATAGATTGAAAAATCTATTACAAAACTTTTTTTTTTCTTAATTCATTGAGGGGCTTTAGTGCTTATCTGACGATGTCAGAGCTCCAGAAACTTTATTTGCCTATCAGAGGTGCAGCAGTTGAGGTGCAAATGTCAGTCCTTGAACATCGCTCTTTTCCCCCATTATTTGGGGCTGTGCTTATAGATAAAGGGAGTGGTTTTCTCTTATGCTTCTTTCCTCCCCAGTCTTGCTTCCCTTACAACCAGAATAATGTAAGATAGTGGCAAGTGCTGTGACCGTTTTTCAGGGTTTATCCTGAAAAAAAAGGATTCTTGCTGGTGCATTCTCTTGGTAAGGCTGCTGCTACCCAAGCTAAATTGCAAGTGTGTTTCCATTTGACAGAGTTCAGAGTGACCTTTGCTCATTTTCCACAGGATTTTCTGTGAACGTTTACCATAGCCATGTTTATCAAAGTAGGTTTTTTGTTGGTTTTTTTTTCAGATTTTCCACTTTTTTGTAAGTCCAGTGTTTGGCCTCAAAAGTACTTTTTAGTCAATAAAAGATGCCAGCAACTGTCAAAGGTAAAATGTGCAACATCAACACATGCAACACAAGTGCTAACAGTAATATTAATATTTTGGAAAGGGAGAGTGGATCTGAAATATATTTTTGAAGAAAAATAAAGAAACTTTTCATGAAAAAATAGTCTATCTTGAGTAAATCTGATCTGAGCTAAATTTGAACTGCCCTGGAGAAAGCAAAAGCTGTGTCACTCTACGAATCATCCAAACCAAGCAATCCGCCAGCTAAAAGATTTAGCACAAAGTTAGTTTTAAACCAAAGAAGACCAGCACTTTAATCTTTTTGCTCGATTTCCCTTTCAAACACAGTCATCCATTTAGCTCCCTGCTGTCCTCATGAAGAATTTCCTTACGATGAAATCAGGATTCGGAAATTTATTATGCAACGAGCAGAGCAGGTTCAAGCCGATAAAGGCTTCCTGGGTGAGTGAAGGATGCTTAATGCCAGGAAAGATACTCTTTTAATGTGAGGTTCTTGACCATTTATTACATAAAAATGTTAATCTGATAGTGTTTTTAATCTGCTTGTTATCAGCGGTGGCTGCTCGGTGTTAAAGACAAGATAAAAGGGAGAGCTGAAGAAGCAGATTTGGGGAGCACTTACTCAGTTAACATGCCGGATACAACACACCTGCTTCCCATTTATCTGCTCTTCCAGAGTGAGGAGGAGAGGGCTTAGGGCTGTGATAAGGCTCAGCTCTCTGGGCTGATTGGGCAGCGCTGAAAGGACACAGCGCCAGAGATAAGCCGTGATAAGGGCTGGGACAATCATTTCCCAGGAAACTCTGCAGAGCAGAGGATTTTCTTTACATGCCATTTTGATGGGTTCTCCAAATAAAAAATATTTAATCCCTTCTTGCTGGTCCATACCCCCTCCCACTCCACGAACTGCTGTGTGACCTGAAGAACTCATGAAGGCAAACTTCCTGCGGATTGTGCATCCGTGTTGTGCCCTGGGCTTGTTCCAGCTGATGTATGGGCTGGGCTTCCCCATGGAATCTTGGCAGGGAAGAGACATTGTGGTTAGTCCTGGCTTTTGTGCATGCAAACCCAATTGGTGCTGTAAAATACAGTGTGGCTGCCAAACAGGGCTGAGGTGTCTCATGGACTCAGGAGTTATCGGTGGCCTGGAGGACAAGCACTGTTATCATATAAACCTTGCACCCTAGGGAGACCAAGATAAAGGTTATCTCTCTCTGCAAGACAAAAATACAAACTTTTTCTCGAGGAATTTGGCTCAGTAGTGAAGTTTTCAGGTCTGAGTTGACACAAATATCTGCAATCAGCCAAGCAGCTGGATAGCAAACATCTTGCCCAGTTCAGAAAATGTGGGGGATTAAAATAATTGACCTTAGGATGAAACTATGACCAGTCCAAGCTTTTCTTGCCTAAGGAGACATGAACTCATTTTCTGCACTGAAACTCCCATATTTCCCACAATCTAGTAGACTACCATAGCAACCAGACACATTTTTACTTTGGGATGACTGCTTTTTACCCAAACAAGATATTTACAGTTATCATTTCTGTTGAAATCAATAAAAAATACTTCTTTGGCACTGCAAACTCACACTGTTTAGAAATTTCCAGCAATGTTGTGGGCTGAGGGTAAGTTCACACAACATTTGATCTGCACTGATGCTGCCTTTAGGTTGAGAACTTCAGTTTTTTCACCAAAGCAACTGAGGAATCGTGTGACTAGACAGGATGTGGTAACTGCTAAGCTGAGTTCAAGTTGATCTGAAGACCTAAAGCCCTATCATATTTTATTTGGGGAAACAAAACAAAAATCTAATGGTCACACCACCAGGCCCGCCGGAGTTCAAGAAGCGTTTGGACAACTCTCTCAGGCACGTGGTGTGATTCTTGGGCTTGACATTAGTTGGAATAATGATCCTTGTGGCTGTCTTCCAGCTCAGGATATTCTGTGATTCTGTGATTTTACAATGGTACAAACCTCTGGTCACAGGGAGAGGACCAACAAGATTGGTGATTGTAAAACTAATTGAAAAATGTCAAATAATGACATCCTATGGATTATCTCAACTAAGCCTGTGTTCGTTTCCCAGGAAATCATCTGACTAAATAGAATCTGTACCAGGCACTAAATGGGTTAAAATTAGTGGGGCAGCAGAAAATTGCGTGGCAGGAGCTTTTTTCACTCTGAGTTAACGGGGACTGTCAGCAGATGGATCCCAACAGATCTCTAGTGGTAGGACACGGGAAGAAGCGAAGAAGAAGAAAAAGTCACAGGAACAAAACCTATGGCTTTATACATCAAGTCCTACATCCAAAAGCAAATTGGAAGTCAGTGCAAGCTGTAGTGAATTGGTGTAATGTGCGTTGTTCGCCAGTTCTGCTAAGTAAGCGATCAATATATTTACTCCCTGGATAGAACACAATCTTGCCGTTGTGACAGTGCCACCTCTACTACTCTGTGAAGAAAAATGACTCCATGGAGTCTGCAGTCCCTATCTGGTCAGAGCCTCCACTCTTTGGAAGATATTTTTAAAGATAACCGAAAATCATAAAAAATCGACTTACTGAACATTTGCAGTGCACCAAAGCCAAGACATTCAGAAGCACAATAAAAATTCAATGGCTAGTGATTAGCCCAATTTATTTTTCTGAGATACTACCAAATTATCTGGATGGTTTCAGCAGGATGCAGCACTTCTGCAACCCTTACATGTAGCAGACAGAGTTTAGAAGGAATTCAGAGGAAATTCATGTTTTTGCTGAATTTCCTTTCCTATGTATTGTTAAAAGAAAATCTTGTCAAGGTTGGGGTTTTTTTGTGTGGTTGGTTTCGTTTGTGGGGTTTTTTTTTTATTATTTTTATTTTTGCTCTTTATGCTTATGCAGGTATCTGGTTTTATTTTAATGTTACAAGTGCAAATTCATCTACTCACAGAGCTCAATTTCAGGCTAATTGGCAGATAACAGTTACAAGATACTGTTCCGTCTCATTAGCTATGCAGACGGTAAAGAAGAAAGGAAGGTGGGAAACATAAGGAATGAACACTGACTTCCAGTTCGAAGTGAAAAGAAATCATGGTGATGAGTCATGCTTTTGCACCCCTACAGCTTGGCTAGGAATTTTCTGCATGCTGTAGAGGATAGCATGGGAAGTTGAGAGAAACAGAAGCAGGTAATCTCTTTGCTGGGAATTTCTTCAAATCATGGGAAAACCAGCCTAAAGGAATATTCTACTTTTTTGACCACTGCAGTTTGTTACTGGGAGATTAATGAGAAGCGTTTGAAGCAGAAGATTAATGTGTTCTATTCTTACATCCTGTTCCCCTCCTTATAAATCTCCCATTATTTCACATGCACTAAGCAGCATGTTGCTTCACCTTCTCTGAGACACAAGTCCACCAACAGTTTTATTCCATTTACTCTCCTGTACTTCCCAGAGGTCAATACTCAATCCCTACGCCCCTCCAAACTGATATCTTACTCCCCTCCATCAATGCCTTACCACCACTAATGAACAGAGAAGCCAAGAAGGGAAAAAATAAATCAGACCCATGGAATTATCTTCTTTGGATCAACGCTTGATCTGAGTGTACAGATGTTTAAATACTGGGTGGAAATCAACTGAAATAGTGCAAAACTAATAAGATTTTGATATTTGCTTCTCTGTCACAGGTTGTCTCCCTTTTGTCTTGGGAGATCTAGACAGCCTGTTCTTTCATTCTCGATCTCTTGCTCTGAAGAAGTCTTAGTTAACATCACAGATGGCCACCACCACCTCAGCTGTCAAAGGGAATGCACCCAGAAATGGAAGAGCTGACAGCCTAGGTGGACTCTCATGTGCTTTGGCTCAGCTTCAGGAAGCACTGCAATTATGGCCCAAATACACAGGAGAGCCGACACAGCTATCTAAACACTTCATCGTTATGGACAGCTTGCGTTCCCACAGCGTGCCTGGGAGAAGAAGAAATCATAGCTGTATTTTTGATGTTATACAAAGATAAAGAACCAGCTAGATGAAGTGATTTATTTAGGGTCACTCAGAACATCTCTAGTTGAATGAGAAACAGAGCTTCAGTACCTGAAGCCCTGCTCCAGTTAACAGTTGCATCTGCCCAGGTGACAGACTACACTTTCACTCCACGGAATAACAAAATCAACTCTCCTGAATACACCCCGTTAGAAATGATGTCCCCTGTAGCAAGATTGCAGGAGATTCACAAGCCTCCTACGTGCACAGAGACCAGAACAACCCTGCCAAATGCTGTCCTAAATTATTCTTGTGTAAAATTCGTTGGGTACAGAGCAGGAATAGTAGAAAAGGCGGAAGGAGATGAGCTGTTCTTGAAAGTTTTTCTTATTATGCAAACACAGAGTCCAAAGATTTTCCAGGGAATTGTTGTGTTAAATAGCCACAGTTGTAAATGGTGAATTCATAAATGAATACAAATGTGTAGCTGTCATAACTGGCAGATGACACTTCCTGAAGGATAAGCTTGTACTCTTCCCCAGCGAAGGCGGCATGCAAGAGTTTCATCTCCTGAGACTTCTAATGTACAAATTCTTTGGCAATTCTTCCTAAGGCGGAACTGTTTTTAATTTAGAAGACGTCAACCTACTTGTACTAGTGGGAGAAATTAATAAGCCAAGGATGCAGGTCGGTTGTACTGTAATACTGAGTAGATATGTCTCCATTAATTGCGGGATTGTCTGTGCTCACTTAAAAGCTGTTCAGTCTCAGAGCTTGATCCCGTTACTTGTGCTCAGATAAAATTCCCTCGAGCTTCTAACACCTTTTCTGCTGCTGACCCCTCAGGGATGTATTTGTTTCATGTCTGCATACATCACATGTTGAACCATATATTTCTTCTAGCTGTATAGCACAGATATGAATGTAGATAACCATATGGTCTCTAATACCGAGCTCTGTTTGTGTTAATCTGTCCTAGGCATTCAGAAAGGCAATTAAAGAGAATCTAAAAGCTATATAATTGACCTGGTTTGTAAACAGGTCTCTAAATCCAACATTTTCTCCTGGTTTCTTTAACCAATCTCTACACGGGGCATCACCAAAGCCAACTTTCTCCCCTGACCAGACATGGGCACTTCATATTGTCTGAATGCAACCTTGATAAATGGGGTACAGTAACACTGTGACAAAAAACCAAACAAAAATAATTATTTAAATTCACATCTCAAGTCTTAGCCTGGTATTTTCTATCAGCTTTATGACCCTTTACTGCAACTCATCCAAAGACCCTATGCAGGATAGATGGGGCATTTACTGGAGTTATTGACTAGTCTTGCAAGTTGGAGGAAAAACCTGGTCTAAAGGACTAGATACAGTGTTTAAGCTTGCAGATAGTCTTGCAGATTTACGTGTGCATGTACATGAGAATAACCAAAGTCCCTCAGTTTCCTCTATCCACTTCTCTTCATGATTATTCCACCCCAGTAAGCAATCTCTTGTCTGCTGGACTGACTTATTCACCACATTTAGTAACTCTATTCATGCTGTTAAGTGAACGATGCTCTCTAAATACCAGGCACATACTATGTACAATTAGGCTTCTTAAATCTGTTAGGGTAACAAAAACTTGCCAGAATTAATGCTGTGCTCTCCAAACACAACCTATGTAAATGTTTCTAAATGAACTCATATTAAACTCTTATTTTTTTTAACTCATATTGCAGTGATTGCCTTTTTTTCTGAATAGGAAAAAAGTTTTCCCCTGTGTACAAAAACAGCAGATATTAAATTTTGGATGGTGGTGTATTTAGGAACAGAATTAAGAAGGTGCACTAGCATCAGCAAATCACCATGAGGTTTTGTTTAGGAGGTGAGTACCTTCTATCAGCTTAAGTGTTCTTAAGAATAGTTTAAGTAAATGGAAAATATGGTATATTAAGGTGCAATCAGCTGTTTTAGTATTATTTAAATGTTTGTTGTAACTGAGTTTGAATTGAGATTTTTAGTCACGCTTTGATCTTGGGTAGCTTAAAATACAGTCACTGAAGCTACCTCAGATTTCCACTGACATCAGTAAAATACATTTTCTCTTGTTTGATTGGTTTGGTTTCTGGCCATCGGAAAAACCCTGCATAAATGTTGGCAGCACTTCGGAGGGGAACAGTGTTATAACATAACCTTCCATTTATTACTTTAGAAAGGGCCTTTATAGAACTTACTTCTTTATGCTATAAGTTGTCTGAAGGAGATGCAATCATTGCTTCATGAAAATGAACCATATTCTCTTTTTTAAAAAAAGACCAACCTATCAGGTCTGCAATTATTTGAGCAACAGAGGGAATTTCACACTCCTAAGCAGGAGCTTACCGTTGACTTACAATTATAACCTTTTATAGGCCAAAAGGAAGCATGGTCTAGTATTTGAGATGACACCAGACCAAGACTCGGATGTTTCACTGAATTATTTATGACCTGGGACAGATACACCTGCTCTCCCTGCCTTTCTCACTTCCCACTCTTTGTTTGTCACTCTTTTTTGCAATGGGACACTTTTTGGTGCGGATTTCTTTCCTTCTGTACAACACTGAGCACCAAAAAGCCTTGGTTTTAAGCACAATCACTAAAACAGGAATATCAACTATAAGCAACATCTACTACGCAGTACAAAAGGCTGCAAAATGGTACATAGAAAAACAGTGTGAAAAAAATTATTTTGAGATATTTAAGGTTCAGAAAATTTGATGATTCAGTCTAATTGGGTGCATTAAACAAACTATATTCAAGGGATATGCTCCTGGCGTGCTGTAAAAGCCTTCTTTTTCCCTTTTTAAAATGAGAAATCTGGTTAATTAAATTTACTTACTAAACAGCTTGTATTACAACAGTAGAAAATGACAGATGTCTTTCATAAAATTAGTCATATTGTGGTAATTTTCCCCTTTCCCCTAAACATTCTGTGATTATGGGCATATTTTCTGCTGTTAAAAAGCTATCTGTCATAATTGCTAATGAATTCCGCACAAAAAATGTTCTGAAAGAAAAGGTGTTCTGCCTGAAATGGAGAAAAGTTTTCCTGTGACACATTTTCTCACTGCCACTTTATTCTACGGGCTGCTTGCAGAATACTGCATAATTTTAAAGCCTTATTCTTATAAAGGCCAATCATGTATTAATTCATTTGGTATTCATTGAGAGACCTTTAATCATGATGGATTAATTTATTATAAATGCAGATATAATATGTTATTTCATAATATCACAACTGTAATTTAGCAATTAAACAGTCTGTTATTATTTCAATCACTGCCCAGATCTGTATCATGATACAATGTTTTGCTCCACGGTGAATTATTTTACATTACATATAGGACAATGGATTTTTTTTTTTTTTTGGAGACTAAATCTTTAGGGAAGCAGAAATATGTAAGATAATACTTGGCTCTGATATTCTGCTTTGTCTCTGAGGTGGTTCATCCTAAATACTTAGAGCCAGCCAGTCAGAGGCTTGCAGTGATTACAGGTCTGATCCAGAGCTGGCTGAAGTCAAGGATGCACTCAGCATCATGGACCCTATTGTGAGCGAGGGGTGTGTAAAAACTTAGCAGGAGAAGGATGTGGAGAGGGCAAAAATAAGGCAGGTACCCCAATTAAATGCAACCTGAGATAACAGGTATAAATGGTTAGATACAAGCAAATTTAGCCTGTTGTTTTTTGAAAACTGAGCAAGACTCCACGAGTGCTGACCTGTACTCCTGCTCCACCAGACAGACAAATATAGATCTTTCCAAAGGGCCTGGATGACACCGTTATGCCTCCATTCTGGAACTGCATTCTGTCACAATTCTTATGCCTTTTGATGCTTTCCACTCAGAAGAGGAATTGGGGCACATTTATGCTGATCCAATTTTACCAATGTCAGATGTCCAAATGTTACTGCGACCCACATGGAATGGCCCCAGGGAGAATCGGGATCAGAAGTATAATTTCCATATGACAGATGTGTGAACTGAGCTGCTCGGAAAAGAGATACCTTGCTTTGGTACCTGCAGTAAGTGTGGAAAGACAAGAGGTAGAATCTCTGGAAAATGATACTCAGCCATTTCTCATTGTTCTAAGCACTTGGCCTCATTTCTTTCTCTAGCACGTGCTGTTGTCATGTTGGAATTGACACCATAGCAGAGCAACTGCACCACTTACCAAATATTCTAAAGCTTTTCTTTTTTATTTACTGATTTTGAGAGAGAGAGAGGAAAAGGTAGTGGAAGTTGCCAAGTCTGTATCTCTGACTGGACACTAGAGAACAAATTGATCTGTTAACGCTGAGCTCATTTTTTAACCTCCCTCTATTGACATTTAAGTAACTGATTCTTCTCCATCATTGTTAGCTGTCTTTTTTCCTGCCTGTCAAGAGCTTGCTAAATTAAGATTCACAACCCAGGATAGTTTTCATATGAACCCAAAAGGACTCAATATGTTTACTTAGATAAATGGTTATTTTACAAGGTAGTGTAAAATGCATAATTTTCTGTGGTATATACAGCTATGAAGCACAATCCATCATGAGTGACTCATTTAATCTCTGATGTATCACTGAATGCCTTCTTCAAAGAGCAATCTGGAATAAGTGATTCATATTAGGAGATCTGGAAAAAAGCTGCACAGAGAGCAAGTGAAGAGATCAGAATCAAAATGATGATAATGTATCCTCAATCATATGACAGAGATCACAAAATCCTGTTAAATCCTCTGGTGTATCACCCTCCCTTTTCAGGATTTACCCCCTCAAGAGCATTTTCTGCTGCTTTTCCTTCTCACATTTGGACTGGATAACAGAGCTATCTGCAACTGGAGATGAGGAGCATTTTTACAGGCTAACAAATCTACTAGAACCAATGGTTTTAATCTCTCCTTGGCTACAGAATCAAAGCCAAGTTCTCTGCAGGTGCAAATAGGATCTTCTCCACTGCCTTAGGTGGAGTTTCACTCATTTACACCATTAAAGAATTTGGCACTGAGAATGTTGAGATCAAAAGGTTCCAGTTGGCAAAGAGATGTGCAGAAGAGAATTTGTCTGGGGAAATATTCTGAGAAGACTTATCTATCCTGTGAAAAGAGGACTTACCGCTCCTCAGAGGAGTCTGGTATTGATAAATCCAAATTATATTAAATTTTGGGACATCTCTTCTGACACTGCTAATTCTAAAGTGGCCAGTTTGGGAAGCCTGCCAAAACCCTGCAGAAGGAAAGCGCAGTGGTGTGCTCCTCTCTGTGAATTTTCACATCATCATATTATATGCATATTTTATGTTTTTATTTTCCACTGACATAACACTTACGGGTGGTCTGCACTGTTCACTTAATAAAACCAGGATTGGAACATGTCCTGCCATAACTGCTTGCACAACAGACACCAAAAGAAGTATCATTATTAGTAGATGTGCCTGCATGATGCCACTACTTCATTGCCAGAAGCAATTTCCACCTAATTTGGAGTTCCTGCATATGCAATGAAGCCTTTGCCATTATTGTTTCAGAGACAACTAAGAAAGATCTGTTTATTTGTTAATAACAATTTTGGGAAATACGGGAAGCAGTGAACTATCAAGACTCATTTACAAAAATTATCAAAACTAACATCATTTTAGGTGAGTAGAATAACACAACCCCCACTCCCTCCCCTGCTCTTGCTCTGCTAAATGTATGAAGCTGACTTTTCCAAAAGGACAGCATCAGTATATTTACACTTTTATATCTTTGGATGCTTGTTCAGAGTCCAATTTGCTCCTGGACAAGGGCATATTGATGAATACCTGGTGTGTTTATTCAGATGGATGTGCTTGGTGTGAAAGACAGCTCCACTCCAGCAGCCCTCACCAGTTCTCAATAGCTCAGTGCCAACAGCCAGCCTTCTTTGCTCTAAGGAAGGCATAATTCTTGCCTCTGCCCACACCCCTTCAGGCTGAAGGAGGATTCTGCACCAGGGGTACACCAGGTTGGATCAGGTGTCAGTCCAAGTCACTGTCCTGTGTCCATCAGTGGTGTATAGTGGATGCCTAGAGCATGCTGTAAGAGTAAACCAAGCTTAATGTGCTTTTCCTAGTTCAGGGATGTTCTGTAGCCGCATCAACACGCTGAATTCTTATTACAAAAGTTAGAAATATACTTTTATATTTGAAAACATCTTACTTAATCTGTACAGACACCTGCTAGCAATTATTCCCATCAGGTCCCCTATAACAGTGTTGGAAAGGTCTGAAACTACACCTGGCTGAAGTTCAAACCAGAGACTGTGAGTATTCTGGGCAGAGTGTCCCTTTGTTCTGAATTTCTATTAGTTATGTCTATACTAATAAACAAAGACCAGGGATGTGGCTTAAGCATTATTGCCTGAGCATCCGACCTTTAGTTGATATTCTGCTCTCTTGCAGAGCTTTGGGCTTTGCCAAAGAACGCTCTCCAAAACATTCAAGCTTGGTTTGAGGAACAGCAGGTACCACAGAAAGGTTGGATGTTGCCAGTTCTGCCTGGGCTGCAGGGAGCGTGTGCAGATGAATATGATTTGCACCACAGCAACAGCACATGGGGCTACAGGGTGGTCCCTGACTGTTTTATTCATAGTACTGGCAGAACCATAGAGGCCCACAAGTACTGACCATGAAATAACATGAACCACTATCACCAGGACTTTCAAAACCAGTTTTATTACCTTCCTAAGAACAAGTTTTCTCGCTCTAGAAAATTAATTTTAAGACAAAGAATGAAGCTGAATAAAGTTTTGCAGTATGTGAAAATTAGTTCCTTTTGAAGTGTTTCCTGTCCTGCTTCAATGACATTTATTCTGTCCTAATGTATTTTGTGAAAGTTACTCAGAGAAATACATTTCTATAAGATAAACCACGAGGAAGGGTCATAGATTTCCATTTTTATTTTAATAAAATCTTTGAAGACTAACTCATACAATTTGTGAATCACACTTCATGAGAAAGACTTGCCAGAGGTTTTTAATAGTTTGAGGTACGAAGCTGATTGGAAATAACAGAAAAAAAGAACTGCTTCTGTACTCTGTCTCTCATATTCAACCCAAGATAAGTAGCTACATCACAAAAGCATATTCTTTTACTGATGAGAGAGAAGAACATAAAGAAAATTAAACTATGACAATGTTTTTCTGCTTTATGGTGCTCAGATTGTCTTCACATACAGAAGACATTGATTATCCTTGCACTAAGTCAAGCTTTTTGCTTAGACAAACACATCAACTGGTGATATTTCCACCTTTTTGCAGAAGTTGGTATATGTGCATTAGATTATGAAATGTCCTGAAAGGCAAGAAAAATGTATCTGAAGAGAAGGAGTACAAGGATGGAGTATTGCCTTCCAGAAAATCTCTTTACTGGCTTTTTTTCTATTCTGCTGTGAAGAAGCAGCAGCTGGAACACTGGATGTTAGCAGTTAGAACTGGACTAGGTCTAATACAGAGCTACAGTACAGAACCCTATAGATGTCTAATGCTGATGTTCTTTATCTGTTATTTCCTGGCTGCACAAAACTTTGAAATACTGGATCCCTATAAGCAAGTTTGAAACCTCTAAAACAAGACAGGGCGCTTTGCTGCAGGAATAGAGTTAACCTATACTACAGCCTTACAGAAAATGGTTATCCCTAGTGCAGGAATTCCTGGCTGGAATTAATTTGGCTGTGTGATGCTAAAAAGTTGTACATGTTGGATCAGTAACTTCTGTTGTTCTTAAAGATTAGTCGTGCTCTAGAGACTATTATTTGCCATTCTGGAGCAGATGCTCAGCAGACTTCAAGGGATCACTCTGATTTATATCAGCAGAAGGTCTGGAAGACTTATGTGAATGGAACTGAAGTTGTTCTCTAGAAAAAAAAAAGCTGAAATGAGCACTAATGTAAAAAGCCCCTACATTTTAATGTAGTTCTGATGTTTACATAAATACACTTGTATGCCTAAAACAAAATAGTTGCTGGGTTTATTAAAGTATGACTATTTTTCCTTTGTTTGTTCATAATTCATTTATTAATTAAGATTTCAGCTGTGGTAGAGTCTTTATCCTACCATAACAGGGGCTCCTGGCTTCATAACTTCACTGGAGCAACCCACATGATGAATATGAGCTGAAGAATAGAAGCCAAATCCTTCTAGGCTCTGTATATTTGTGCTTGCCAGAAAAATTATGGCCAGTCGAAGGAGCAGGAGATGGAAAGTAGCCACCTCTGTTTTGGCTCTTCTCAAAGTCCACTGAGGCTACTGTGCAAGCCTTTATACTTGGACCTACATAAGTACCTTCTGAAGTTGGATACAGGAATTGAGGGGCAGCAGAGACTGCTTATTTATGAGTTACTTAGCAGTCCCCCATGCAGCAGTTGCCATAAGGCACAGCCTCAGTGCAGCTTATTCACACTCCTGGCAAAAGTTATTCTCAGGGGGAGCTGTGCTTTCGGTTGCTGCTGGCCAGAAAATGAGAATACTTTACCGCTTCTCTCACAGAGTACGAGTATATTCACTCTGGGGGCAGTTTTAGCATTTGGCCCTATGCCTGGACATCATTACTATTGGGCACTTACACTGAACACAACCACGCTGACCAAAGTCTGTACTGAAAAGATTACATTCTCCCAAACCAATATTTTCACTCTGGCCCTCATGTTTCTGACAGCAGGAAACTTTTGGAAACACCATAGGCTGTGTTTGCTGTAAACAGCATTACCTGAAGAAATCCTGGTGAATATCACAGGTCTCATGAAAGCAAGAGAATACAGAAATAGAGTACCCTCTAGTGAAATGGGATGAGCTGAAGTGAAGCAGTTAAACAATATGTGCTCCACATGGCACAAAAGCTCAAACTGCCTTTAAGCAGCTCTTCTAAGAAGGCACCTGGTTAAAGAGTTTGGGGCAAAACCAGCAGAACTTATTTTAAATACAGAGAAGAATATTGTCGTGCTTATACTGCAGCTTTACTTTTTGTAAATTTAAAAATATTCCGCTTTGAAATGGGACTGACAAGAGGCAGCAGCACCATGTGTGACTGTACCCTGAATCTAAAAGGGGAGGGAGCTTTGAGTTTCAAGCTGCAAGTATTCTTATTCACGTCACAAGTGCAGTAAAGTGTCTATCTGGGCATAAAGAAGTACAAAGCAGCTTAAAAAAAATGGGCACAAATCTGAATATCACCACATTTATGGCATCTCAAGGTGCTAGATTTCCAGAAACTGTACTTGTTAGTTGGCTTGGCAGAGGCGGAAAAAAACGTGATGATATTCCAGCAATGAAACATTTTCTTACTCGCTGAGCTTAAAACACTTCTTTGGTTGCAGAGGCTTCTGTGGGACTATTCCCATACCATAATCTTAAGCACATAATTAAGGGCTTTACTGGATCAGTGCCTGAAAAAGCAATGCTGATTTCTATTGAATGCACATTATGTTAGGGACCATTTGTAAGCTCATTAAAATGAACAGAAAGGATCCAGCAGACACTGGACCAAGCCTTGTCTCAGGACTTTCATCAGAGAAACAACGTTGCCTCTTGTTTACATTTTCACAGGTCACTGAGTTCCCAGACTTTGAGTCATTGATTACATCGCATTATCAATGAAGTTAGAGATTTGCTGTCAGCTTAAATGGGTACAGGATAGGACATGAGGAAATAAACAGCAGAATCATGTACAATCTGTGATTCTGGGTATTGGGTACTTAAAAAGCAAACAAAAAAGCCAGGCATGCTCATGAATTCATGGACACAGAACAGCTTCTGCTCTAGTGCACTCTGTGTGTCATGCAATGTGTTTGGGAATGCACATTGCATTTCTTTGGAACAGCACTGGATACGACTCTTACCCTGCCTCCCCTTCGCTCAATGCCCAGACTAATAAATCTCCCATTTGTCTCACCTGTAGTTACAATAAAGCTGTTCTCAGAGGTGTTAACATCTGCTGTGGTCATTCTTTTGGGGTGAGAAAGGCAGAACATTTTCATTGCTCGTTCATTTGTGAACACTAGTTAAGTAAAGCTGTCACTTGTGTCCAATTATGGGTGAGGATTTTATAGCACAGTCTCCTTCCTAAAGCTAAACTGACACGGCCAAGCCCCATTTTATAGGCATTCTTAAATTCTTCCAAGCCATATTTAAAATCCTTATGCTCAGAGATGGCAGGTGCCATGTGTTTTCACATTAACAAATGCAATTTTGTGGCAACTTGACCATGCCAGTGAAGCAGTAAATTTCTGTAATCTCTGTGGTTAAGAGTTTCACAGAGGACTTTGCTGGGAATGTATAAAGCCCATTAGCACAGGAGCACGATGAAGATAAAATTAAAATACCTTTACAGTAAAAACCAAAAAAAAAAAAAAAAAGAGTAAAGTCTGGGGATTTTTTTTGGTGCTGCTAGAGCAATGAAATGTGTCAGAGAAAAATGCTTAAATAGAAAAAAAAGCTTCACTGGGCTCACTCAGCCTACTCTTCAAATGACTGCTACCAGTTTAGGTGAGAAGCAGTAATTTGGCTTACACAACTGCTAACAGAGGCTTATCCTAAAGCATAACTGGGATGCAAAATATTATAAATCTCTTTTCCAAACCCTTGTTCCTTGTTACTCACACGTGTTTTTGCCGGCTTAGGGAAATGGTAGCTAAAACTTTCCTGGTCCAGAGCACTTGCAAGTTGCAGTGGTGTACCTGCACACCAGTTAACTGGTTCACTCACAAGATCTGCATTTACCAGCATGAGCCTTCCTGTTGGAACTGAGACACCTTGGTGTTAGTCAGGGCTGCCACAGACCCCCCAGCTCCAGCATCTCAGCCACCCTGAGGGCTGGGAGCACGTTGCACCACTTGCAAAGCCAGAGGGTCTGTGCGGCATCACTGGATCACGGATTTAACCTGCTTTGGAAAGGGATCTATGCTGAAAAATGGGGATAATGCCACTTTTCATTCTCCCCAACTCTTCACCGAACTCGTCAGGACTCCACAGTGACTTTGAGGGATACCACTGCCAGAGGACAGTTTTATACACCGAGACAGAGCCAGGACTGGGTTTCTGGTCTCCAACAGATCCTGAGAAAGATGTCGGATTTTGCATGAGAGTATCTCAGTTACCAGCAGAAAGCAGATGAAAACCAGCAGTTAAATACTGCACAAATTCATACACTGTTTTGTTTTGGGTTTCTTTTCTGACCAGTAAGTAATTTCAGTAGATATTTCCCAGATTTCCTATAAAATCATGTGAGCTATAGTGGTTTGTTTTTTTTTTTTTAAGAGAAAGATGTGATTCCAGCATAATCATCTCACTTCAGAGACTGGATCTTCTGGAAAGTAAAGAAAACAACCTGCTCAGAACACAATGCTAACCAGAGAGGGAATTGCAATATGGATTGCTCACAGACTACTTCAGGAGGTTTTAGCACAGGGTTTGGGCAAAACTCCTGAAGAGCACAGATCAAACAAGAAAACATCTTTGAATGCTTATAGTTTGCTGTGAGAATGTTTTAAAGATACACTTAGCAGCTCACTCAATCTCTTAAGACTTCACGCAAGCACGCAAGGTTGGGGAGATCAGCTCAGACACTTCTGCACGCTGTGTGGCTGCAGTGATGCCAAAAAGGCTATTCACAGAGTGGCCCTTTGAAGTCAGTGGACTTTTGTCATTGATTTTGAGAGGCCCAGGATTTCATCTGCAGTGTGTAAGGTTAAGCATGTGTGTAAGTCCTTGCAGGATCAAGGCTTAAATGCGTAAACCTGTTCAGCAAGAGTACCCAGCCTTTAATGTCCTGTAAATGTGGTCTCTCTCACTCTGTGACACTGGGTAGGCAGCCTTTGCTCTTCATTTGAGCACTAAAGCTTTGTTTAATATGCATATGTCCTTCATAATCGCAAGGGACTTGGGGTACAGGAAAAGAAAGATGTTAGAACTGCAAGCTGCTTATTAATGGAGTGCCTATGGAAAACACTGACTGCATCAGATTGATTAAGAGCCACTATTAATCTATATTTCTGTCTCCTGTTATCCAAGATGCAGGCAGAGGGCCACTCGGATTGCTCACTGTGTCAGTGGCTTGTACAGTGCTTACACATTAATCACTGAACACAACAAATGTGTGAGATGAAATCCCATGTTCAGAGCTCCTTCGTTAACATGAGCAGTCCTACGTGTGCAGAAACACGTTTTCTGCACGCTTCAAAATCCAGCCACTCCCCTTTGAATAAAGAATATTTCTGCAAAACATTACAGAACCCAGGTTCAGAGTAGAGCTATCTCAGTCATGTCCAATGATCATAGAACCACTAAGGTTGGAAAAGACCTCCAAGATCACCAAGTCAAACCTTCTCTGACTGGACACACATGCCTACCAACCCATTTTGTGAAGTGGATCATCAGAAGAGTGGGTGATCAACAATTTTATGCTTAAATGAGTGGTAAAATCCAGTTTCTTTGGCTGAAACCAAACCTACACTTCATCTTTAGGATGCTGAAGGTTACCTAAATGAAGAGAGAAATGAATCCTAAGGGAGACAATGTTTGTCTGAGGTAGAGTGTGTCCATCTCGGCGACTGTCTTACCTATCTAGTGTGGTCTTATGTGTCCAACAGTCATAATGTGTGTTTGTATATATATCAACACATATTTATGTGCTGACACAGTTACTATTTAAGTTAATCAGATTTACCTTGAATATAAACCTGTCTGTGAGGCTGGCTGTGGTCATCCTCACGTATCACTTCCTCTAGAACTTACAAACGAAGCTGCTCTGCCCCTGGCTCCCTCTGCCCCTTTCAACCCTCTGTTCAAGTGGGATGTGAGCCCATCAGCAACACCCACAACACTTCATACCACATACCATGCACTTGGGCATGAAAGCAAAAGTCTGGGGATCAAATACGGGGCCAGGAGGACACAACTCATCCACAGATGGCCAGGCGAGACACGGAGGTGGAAGTACACTGTAACATTTGGGAGACAGGGATCTCTCTGCAGCAGATACTTTTAGGACTGTAAATGCAGCTTTAGCTGTAAAAAATTAGGAAGTCAAATGATGTGTCTGAAACCTCTCAAATGCACATAGCTTCCTCTGGATAAGGGAATTTACATCAGGAGCACCAAGTCATTATAATACTGGTGCCTAAATTAAGTAGACTTCATCATACTCATGAAGTTTCCTGACTTTTAGATTTTTTAAAGCATTGCAGCAGAACTTTTAAATGCCACTGGCCTGCTAAGTAGAACAAATGAACCAATCACAGTACCTCCTTTCACTAGATCAGTTCAGCCTAATAAAATTAACCGTGAGGAACAAGATTAATTGGACGTTAAACACATTGCCTGGAATGCACTTGTGACAGCTTCCCCCCAGCAGCCTTGGAGGGCTAATGATATATGTGAGTGACATTATGTCAGTGATATATGTGTGTGTCTGTGCAATCCAGTCCTAACTTCACCAGGATTAGCCTTGTTTTAAGCCCACTGCCAGGTATATAGGGCTTGGTAAGTCAATAGTACTATGAGGTTTTTTTTCAACAGTTTTAAGTCCTCTGTCGTCATGAAGTAGTTACAAGAGAAGTCTAAATTTAGCAGTGCAACAGTAGGGGTAATTAAGAAAATTTGAGGAGGAGAGGTAGTTAAATGATCTGAGTTTTGAGTGTGATGTCCTTCAGTGGGATTGAAAGAAAACACATGTTTAAAATAGGTCAGATAAATCACTCCCTGAAAGGACCTTCTTGTTTTCCCTGTGAAGGGAGCCAGAGGTGTATGCTCAGATGTAGGTGTCTACACTATAGGTACCTACATTTGGATGAGGTGAATCCTACCTCTGGTGCCCAAATGCCATGAACAAAGAACACCTATATGGATAATACAGATGGAGTTTGAGAAAGCAAATTAAAAAAATATATATGCGGGGTTTTTGTTTTTCTCCCACTTCGTTATCATCCCCAAGGAAAGGGACAATACATGTCTTTAACAATGGAGTAGGAAAGATGTGGCTCCAAGAACTGTCAAAGCACATCAGCCTTAGGGCAAGAACTGTTATCACTACAGGCCATGGGACATACAAAACAAGCAAGGAAGATTTTGGATGATGACAATTATAGTCTAGAACCGAGCTCTTTGGGCCTCTAGTTCACTTTTTATTTTGTTTCCTTCTTGCTATTCTACTGTTTACCTCAAAAGATAAAATATTTATTTTTATTATTAATTCATATTTAGTGATCTGATAAATATTGTGAGCTCTATTCCCTTCAGAATAACGAGAGTAATTAGAAGGTATTAGATTATTTTTAGGGTTTTATGTACCCTACACAGGGTTAGAAGCCCCAGGGAGCCTGCAGTGAACCAAGTGCGTGTCACAAGGGGATGAAGTACACGTGACTGGCTACTAGGCTGGTGGAAGAAATGTCTTGGCAAGTGTAGGCCCAGTAGGTTATTAATCAGTAGTGGGAGAAAAACAGAGACTTGGGGTCACTCTGAGCCCATATACAGTGTTCTTGCTTCATTTGAGAGAGATTCAAGAGTGGTTCTTGCTGAAGGAAGACCATAGCTAATGTGTTAAATCAAATGGAAACACAACAAACCCCTTATAATGCCATAAATCATTTCCAGTTAGAGGAAAAATGTAAGAGTCTTTTACTTGATGAATGAAAAAAAAAAATCATCAGAGGTAAAAATCTAAGAATTTTACCATGACTCTGTGATACTTGAATTCAGCTGACCAGAAATGTAATGCTAACAAATAATCCTGTTCAGGGAAAGAGGTAATGACATATTCTTTAGTACTCCTTCAGAGTCCTGAGAAAAAGTCTTGGAATCTGGCTTCTCCCAGGAGAAAGCAACTGATGAAATCCCATCATTATTGCCCATGGCAAGTCTGTGATTTACCCTAATTTTACCTG
This sequence comes from Myiotriccus ornatus, assembly GCA_036023395.1. NCBI lineage: Eukaryota > Metazoa > Chordata > Aves > Passeriformes > Tyrannidae > Myiotriccus > Myiotriccus ornatus. Next base: position 4,423,478 of record JAYRBT010000042.1, on the reverse strand, counting down.
TTGCATGCAACTCAGACTTGCAGTGACTTTATGTGAAACGTTAGAGATGTGGAAGAAATACAGAATTATGCCAGCTTTTTTCTGCAAAGGAAAACTCATAGTTATGCTATCAAAGTTTCTAATTATAAATTTTTTTTTAATATTTTATTAATAGGACAGGAGGGAAGATGCTAAAACTTATGGTATTTCACTAGTAAGATTATGGGCTGATTTCTGATTGGTTGACAGGACCCTAATAATAAAACTCATAATTTTATACTACATTCCTCTAGTGATGATAGAAATTCTTTGTGCATAATAGCACCATTTCTATTCAGGAATCTTGTTAACAGTTGTAAACTCAGATTATCATTTTTATTAGCCTAGTGTTTTCTTATTTCTCTGTTATTGACAGGAAATTACAGCAAGTTTTCTGGCTTGCTTTTCTTTTTTGTTATAATGAAAACAGTTGCATTCAACTAGAAATTTCCAAGCACTGAATAGAGGACAGTACTGCTAGAAGCCAAAAACAATTTGAAGTGCACAGATTAATTAAAAATAAATATGTTTAAAGACTAAATTCAAAGAGGATGTAGACTGGTAGATTGGGTTAGGTGCTGGTTTTCGGTGTTTTTTTTTTTTTTTTTTTTCTTAAAGGTACGTATATCAGTTTTTTTATACTTTAAGAGTTTAGGAACTTATTCTTGCCACCAAACTCAGTGTCAAAACTTGGCTCTACTGTTTCCATATTACCTCAGAACAGTAACTTTGACATCACCTCTGTGACCAAAGCCCCCTGCCTGTATTCAGTCTCTCCTTCCATGCAGCCTCACCCACTGCTGAGATGCTCACCATGGATAGTGGGAACCAACCACCATGGACTTCTCATGACTTTGGGTGATTAGGAAGCTCAAACGAGAGTATTGGTAGTTGTTTCACCCCATTAGGCCACTTGAGCATTGTAAAAGCACTATTTCTGGGAGAATGTGAGACTATGGCTGCATAATTTACCGACGACAGCCTACAGTTTATTCATATTACATCAGATACGCTTCTAACTGTCAGTTGATACTGAGTGAATAAAAACTTATTTCCATAACAAGAACACTGAATTCAACCCTTTTCTTCTCTGGTTATAAATGGATGGGAGTTCAGGATTACAAGGGACAAAGCCTAATTTTCTGGGCCTCGCAGATCTTGGTGTTGGGGTGGGGGAAGGCAAGTTGTCAGGGCAAAAGCAAAATGTGGGAGCTCCAATGACCTCATTTAGCAAGACACCAGCATTTTCTGCACAAGCAAAGTAAACCTTCAGAAAAATATCACATTGCTTGAAACTGAGGCTGAAATAGGGAGTGATGAACTTCTGCAAGTGCAGTACCCTTAACCCTCTGCCCAAACAAAGTTGCTGTGAAAGATTTTCCATATGGCCCTGGTACATCTTCTCCTTTTCTCCAGGTTCACAAAAGGGACTCTGTGTTAAATTCAACTGCTACTCATGCCCCCTCTCCTTGGACAACTTCTCTCATGCAATCACATTATACATTTGGCAAAATACACCTGTGAGTCTAGAAAGTCTGACGTATCAGTCTGCAGATTGTTAATTTCACACCACCTTTTCAAAAAATCAAAATAAGGCAAAGAGCTTTCAAGGAGTTATAGGACTGAATTACTCTGATTTTCTAAGTCCATTCAATTTGTCCAAAAAATCCCATCCTATTTTCAAAAAGTTTTCATCAGCATGACCACAAATCTGTGAACAATTAAGTGTAAGAGTAGTGTTTATTCTAAATACTATAGTAAAAGCTACATAATCCAGTCTTAAGCGCAACAAGAACTAATTGCAGTTAGGAAAAGAGAGTGAGTTCAGCAATAATAAGATCCAGTCCTGCCAGTATTCAGCAGCTTCCTCTTAAATACAGGACAAGCTCAGCCTTTCTGTTGATTTCAGTAGGTGTTGTAACATTTAATACTTGGCAGAATTACATTCAGAAAGCCTGAAAAAAGCAGGTCACCTTGCAAGTTTTGTAAGACTAAACACAAAGCTAAAGCAAAACACATCTCATTTGTTAAAAAATAAAATGATAACATATTAGCATCAGAAAAAGACTGGAAAGGAGATCTTGGAAATCAGGGGACTTGCGAGGTAGGAACTGCAACTAGTACAATACAGATCTGACTGTATCTGGCAGGCTGCTGTTCACAGGAAACAATCCACAGCATCAAACTCATTCTTTACAAAAGCAACTCTTGGTATTCCATCTCAAAGTTTGTCAGCTTCTTGTAATTAGCTGTCACAATGGTGTGGCAAGGTATGGAGTGGAACATCCCTTCCCCCCTTCTGTGGAACAACAATGCAAGGGACAGCAAGAACTTTACCCAGAACTGGACAACAGTAAATCCTGGATACACTGACCCAACTTGATGCAAGAAGAAAAATATTTATTTATTTTTTAAAAAAGTTTCAGTGTTGCACTTCCCTGCCTAGTAAACAGCCGAAGAGGCAGGATGATACCCAAGACCATCTCCTCCACCCCCATCTCCACCCCCCTGTCGTATCAGTGCTTCAGGCAATGTTCAGAGGGGAAAAAAAAAAAAATCACACACACAAACCCCCCAACTCAAGTATCTGTTGTGATAAGAGCATGGAATAGTAACCAAAAAACAATCAAGTCCTCATTGTCATAGTGCGACAATCACAGCATCGCTTCTGTTGAGCAAATAGTCAATTCACAGAGAGAAAAGCATCGTGAGGACAGACAGGAAAGCTGTTATTACCCATTTTAAGTAATAGGAGAAGGTCACATATCAAGCAGTTACACCTTTTCATTACATCCTAACCCTCCACAGCAGGGGAACCACACTTACGACTGCGTTAGATATACAAAAGCTTTCAGCTCCAAAAAAGGAGAAGAAAAGATGAGGAGAGGAAAAAAAAATAAATTAAATTCATCTTACCAGCACGTTACAGCACCAACTTGCTTGAAGGAACGTTGCCTTTACAGGTTTCTCTTTTAATTATCCTGGAAGCAGAAGGGGGAAAAAAAAAAGAAGACGACGAAGCAGGGTTGTTAAATTAGCGTGTGCTCGAATCTTTTCAGTTTGTCGCAGAGTAGAAAAATACCAAAAAAAAAATAAAAAGGGGGGAAAAAAAAAAAGAAAGGGCACTCAAAGAAAGAAAAAAAAAGCAAAAGAAAGCTCAGTAATTTAAATTTGCTGTCAGTTCAGGCAGCATCGCTCTGTCCCGCCCCTCTTCCCACTGGGTTCTACTACCTGCAGGGCTGCAACTGACAGCTACTGTGCAAACAAAAAAAAAGGCAAAAAGCATGCTGGGACCATGCTGTCTGCTGTCTGAGTCTCTCTCCACTTCTGATGACTGGAAATCATTAGTGGAAAGGTTCTGTTGTTGTTTGCTGGGATTTTTAAGTTAGGTTCTTTGCATGAAATTTAATTTATTTTTAATTGATGCGACGCGGCACGTGACAGAAACCGGTGGTTGTGTTTCTCAGCTCTCCTCAGAATGGAAACTAACCTGAACAGATTGATTTTAATAGTATGGTATATGGAGAATATACACAGGCTTTACTGTGTTGCACTTTGCAGGCACGCAGTCGACCCTCCTTGTAACACCTTGTACAAAAACTCTTATTTGAATGGAAAGCCAAGAAAAATTTTCAACAGAAAGCAGTTAAAACTCTGACACTTGAAGAAAGTTGCCAGTATTGTTTTTGCTCTGCTTTTAAGTTTTCCTTCTAAACTTTCTCAAATCGCTTTTGAGAACAAAAAGTAACAGAAGTCAGAGGCATAATGAGGCACAACACTTGTGCAAAAAGCACGAACTAATAATCCCAATACATAACAAGCTGTTTTTAACCAGATGTTTGAAACCATTTTTGACAGTTTATGCTAGTGACTATTATCAGACTGCATACATCATATGAGTGTGAAATATTTGATGAAAACTAACAAGAAAATAAGTACCAAAGCTATAAATAGCGTTTTTATATAACTATTTTAATTGTTGCTGACAGGCTTGTAGCAATAGGGCTAAAATCATCCTCCCAAAACAAAAAAACCCGTAATATATAACTTCTAACTATAAATGTACTCACCAAAATATGCTTCCTGGCTAATTATAAAATAAAATTAAAAGAGTGAAATGATGCTTTTCCTTAATACTTTAGTAGTAATTGCTTGGATCGTGCCACAGTAAACATGCAAAATTTGTATTCAGTTATTGCTCTACTTATGTGTGTAACCATAAAATTAAAAGCTGAAATTTTAAACTTAATTGGATTAATCTTTGTTTTACTAGAAGTTTGCCATTTACACTGGAAGTGACACATACCTGCCACAGACAATTGGCTCCTAAATAGATTTTTGAAAACTCTGCAGAAACTAATTGCTACTGTGCCTCCGTGCCTTCTGCAGCCTTTCCTCATCAAAGTAGACCTGATAAGGTGATTCCCATTACCAGGAGTTGCACAACAGGGCTCAAGGTCTGGCTACAGCCCTCTAAGGCTCCTGTTCCTGAACACCCAGCCATGATAAATTGGTACCACAGTCAACCTCTAAGTTATTTTCTTCTCTTTTAAAGCTTCCAAACACTTTTAAGAGGCGATGACCTGAAGCCATTTCTGTTGTGGGTAGAAATCTCCCACCACTACAAATACGAGGATTAAATTGGCATAGATGACAGCCACCTCTTTGCAAAGTTTACCGAGATCTCTTAGCAGACTTGTGTTGTCTACAAAACTTTTTGCTATCCCCTGTGGATTCAGTATCAGCAGAGAGGGAAAATATAGTGTAGACTGTTACCTTAAAAATGGAAATACATAAAGACTGTAAACATAATTAAGAAGAGGTGCGACAGTAGATTCCCCAAGTAGTCACAGAAAAAATGCAGCATTTTTCCACTAGAATTTGATTTCATTTACACTTGTGTGGCTTTAAAGCCCATTTTTGTGCTAGTAAAATATTTTAGTACAAATTTTCATCCAAGTTCAGTGTCTCCTGACTCTGTGTCCTTTGTTTTAACTGTAAAACACTCCTTCTTTTTGTTCCTTATTAAGAAATAAAAATGGTAAAAGTGTTCTTGACAATTTGACAGCACTTAATCCTTAATTTGGTATCTTCATGCACGTATACACACACACATGATCATTTTCAAAATTCAGTTAAATCCAACTAACTTATTATCCCTCCGTATCTCCTTGCAAAAGTCAAGGGAGGACTGTTTTTAATGCACTTGGCATTTTGAACAAGGCACTCAGACCTTCAAAAGACAAATAATTGAACTCTGCCTTTAAAGAAATACTGTAGTGCACTAAATAACGAAAACTAAAAAAGCTGGATTGAGGAAGGAGATACTTTCAAGGAAGCGATTTGAATAATTGGTTGAGAAAATGCACAAATGCTCATAAAATCAAACATTTATAGAAACACCTTACTTGTGCTGTTAACTTGAAATAAAAATAGTGGTACAATAAGATATCAAAATCAGCATTTTCTCCTGTAATGTAGGACATGAGAGTACACAAGAACAAACACTGAGGTGTTTAGAAGAAATGGGTGGACTTTCATTCATTTTTAGGATTTTAGTGATGCTTTATGTTAATATTAACCATTCAATGTCTATGCTAATGTCTAATTTTAATTAAGGGTCACGGACTTTGGAATGTAGAACATGGAGTAGTTTGGACTGGAATGGGAAAGATAATTTTTTTTTTGGCCATTCTTTAGTCAGTTTTTAATGAATCAGTTTTGTTAAAGAAGCAGTAATTAACAGAGGTTTTCTTCTATATAATGCAATAGAAAGTATCTAATTAACCTTTGTATCTTCTACAACACTACTGAATGAAGCATTTTCTGGTGTTGTTTTAGTCAGGAACATTTTTGCCTTTAACTTCAGTGGAGTTATTGAGTAGTTTGAGGTTTGTTTGTTGTTTTGGGTTTTTGTTGTTGTTCTTTGGATTTTTCTCTCTTTTTTCTTTCACAAGTTTTGATGCCACTGATCTTCAAATATTGGCTCCTAAAACTACTGAAACCATTTTTAAAATTTCCATTATTTAAAGAAGTAAAACAACCCCGAAACCAAATAACACACAAAACCTTTGAATCCCTTTTTGCGCCATGTCTAAAAAGACTCTGCTATACCGTGATGGGAAAATGGCTGAAGAAGGGGTTTTAGTGTGAGATTAGTTCCAGTATTAAAATCGAGACTCGTAAACTTGGCAAATGCCAAAGGAGACCAGGAAGACTCCTTCCTGGGGATCTGGGATCTGAGGTCTTTCTTTGCAGCCAAATCTATCTAAGCGGCCTCACTTCAAATAAATAAACCCCTGTGCCTTCGTGCCCCTTAGAAGCAAAGGGGCTCACTCAGCTCTCTTGAAACCCTTCGCCTATGGAAAGGGAATTTAAAGAAGGTGTGAATTATACAGCTGAGAGAGATAAATGTAATTTTGCGTAAACAGCCAACTCCATTGTTAGAGGGAAACTTGGGAATAAACATGGGCCATACAGCCAGCTATGACTTTCAACTTTCAGTAGTGGCACATCTTAAGATTTACAACATGTATTAATTATGTCAAACTAATACCCAGCCCCTGGTGACTTCATGTACCGTATTGCTTTGTGTACAAGCTGAGTCTTCTGTTACACTAATTGCTTTCTCCTGCAGTTTTAAATTGGGGGCGGTTTTCTTGTACATTTAATGGCTTTCCTCTGCAGCTTGCAAGGAAAAGGTAGTTGAAGGTGGCTTCTAAACAAAGATATACAGTAATTAAAAGCTCTTTTAAAGAGAGCCTTTCTGTACAGCACCTGCTGCTAATGGAGTACTTTGTGTACAGTTCTGTGGGGTCTTTGGATAAAGTGCATTATTTCAGAAGTAGAGTGTTGTTAGAGGATTTCTACGTCTGATGAGGTGACCTATATATGTTAATTATTGATGTTGGGAAAAAAAAAAGGAGACTTCTCCCTTCCCCCAGACAATTCCAGCACATAAAAATGGTTTGGTAAAGTGCAGACTAAGGTTTTAAATTCTGATTGCCTTGTGGATAACAATCAATTAATTTTATTTTTTTTCCAGCTGAAAAAAATTTCTTGCTACAATTTCCATCAAAAGACCACCATTTTGCTTACCAAAATTTCTTCTTAAGGAAGAAAAAAATTCTGTAGTTTATGTTATTTAATAAATGACAGTTACATATCTTACTCCTTCCCTGTTGCCTTGCCTGTGGTTGAATTAATTTTTCATACCTGTGTTTCTGTCCCCTTGATACATCCTGTTGTGGTGGCTGACTTAAAAAAAAAAAAAAATCTCCATGGAATTTAGTGCTTTGATAAATTAATCCATCCTTGTGTGTTAGCCTTCCAAACACTTGTGTCTTAAGAAAAGTTTGTGGTGTCAAAGTAAAACCCTAAGACAGGAAAGAGAGGCAGATGTTGTGTATAAATTCCCGCTCTTTTCACAGGAGAAGTGGTGTGGAAGATAAAGGTGCCAGTTCTACCCATAATGTATTTTGGGGTTTGCTTCGATGTTTGGTTGCATTCAGAGGGCGCGAAATGATGATTCGATGGAAATTCCAGGTGCTAAACCAATAAATACTTAGGCAAAGAAAGAAAATTACTCAGCAATTTTGTACTGTTGCAATAACAGCCTTGTCGCCAAGGTGAAAAGGATGTTTTCCATTGCTGTGTAAATACGAGAAGGGGAAGAGATAACCACACTTTCATTACCAACATTAAGTTCAGGTGTTCATAACTGACTCTCATATTTTCTTCTTTACAGCCTGGGAGCAGAAAGGGACTCAATAACTGGCTCAGGAGTTATTTGGACATTCCTCATTGCTGTAGACTGAGTGAAAAAAGAAAAAAGGCATCTGTGGCCATATTGAGATGATCAACACCAAAACTTTACAGGAGCTACTAATCTCGTGTTTAGGAAATGCCACAATAAATCAGACAGCAATGGACTTTAAACATTATAATAGGGCTTAACACAAATGCATATTTTACATTTTTTTCTGATACATAAACCCATAAACCCCCCGCATGTGCACGCCAGAAGAAAACCTTTCAGAATCATTCAAGTGTATTTTCACAATAAACACTGATTAATAATTCATTCCTGCACCAGAGCTGACTTATTGTTATTTACTGAGATTCCATAAAATGGCTCCCAGTGTTCAGAGTCTGATGCCTTACGATGCCAGTCCATCTATAGCTCCTTCCATTGAAAGACCTTGTCAGTTTGGAGACTACATGTTGCCTCAATACACTTTTCTCAAAGGTTCAAGCAACCTGTTAACAAAGCAGTTGCAACTGCTTTAACCACACCTTAAGTAGCCTGTAATTTTGGAGTCACTTTCCCTTTAGGATTATGGAGCTTATTCCCTGGCAAGCATCACTCCATCCTCTCAGACGCTAAATTAATGTCCAAGAATGTGATCACTTTGATGGGACCAGCTGTTTCTTCTGCTGCCAAAGCACTCCAAACACTTTGGCAACTTCCCTAAATGTGCTCAGTAAATTCTGACAAGTGCCATAGGAGTGTGCTCTGTGAGCTGCTCCGCAAAAAGGCATCTGTGTGTGCAGAGCTGACCCTGACATTTGACTTCTGTGTTTGCACCTTATTGTGCAGATCTGAGAGGAATCCAACAGGAATTCAGGAACTGCAGGCTGTCAGCTTCTGAATGAACACCTCTTTAGCTTTTGAGCTTAAAACTTAAGAGGTGAGAAATATGCAAATACACAGACAAAGACATGATTTGGTATTTATTGAGCCTGCCTGTGAAATCTTCTTTATCTTTTGCAATCTTTACAAGAGGATCAAGGAATACCAGACCAGTCAAAAAGGTATTTTATTAGCAGGGCTAGGAACAGTGCTTGTCAAAGGTTCACAATATTTCCTTTTACATAACCCTGTTTTCAGTTGCTTATGGTTGTTTATTACACTACATTTTGGGATTAAATTTTTCTCTGCTATGGATCTGCTTTTGATTGCTGGAAAACTTTGGTCAAATCAACTCAGTCTTTGTGGAAAGCCAGGCTGAGGGAAAAGCATCTTGAGATGGCAACCGCTTTTTTGTCTCAGGAGGTCTGCAAAGATTGTGTTTCTGATGCGATTCAAGCAGGGGCTTGAAATTTGTCCATGGGATGACATTTATGTCAGGGACAGCAAAAAAAACCAAAAAAAACCAACCAACCAAAAAACACCAAAAAGAAAATTATACAAATGAGGATACTTCTGGAGAAGCAGAAAATAAACACAGGATGGACAAGCCATATCCTTCATGGTTTAGGGGGTGGTGAAGCATGACTGGAGTGACATGATGTCCCCTAATTTTGAGGGACAACGCTCAGGAAAGAAGGTTTAGGCCCAGAGAAGTTGTGGATGCCCCATCCCTGGAAGTGTTCAGGGCCTGGTTGGATGGGGCTGTGAGCAACCTGGTCAAGTGGAAGGTGTCCCTGGACATGGCAGAGGGGTTGGAATGAGATGATCTTTAAGATCCCTTCCGAAACAAATCATTTTATGATTCTCTGATTCTCTGATATGGATTTGTGCAATGCCACTTGGTCTCAAGGCTGACACCCACTTCACCAACCACTGTAGGTATGGCCATGCTGAGCTTTGAAACTAAAGACAAGAGAAGCAAAAATGAACTGGAGGCATTACGTTAGGAGAGCAAGTCTGGACTTGTGTTCAGATGGACAGAAAGATAAAGAAGACAAGAAATGCCTGGAAAAATAGAACTAAAACTGAGATGCTACTGGAGAGGAGAACAGGTTATGCAGGACTTCTTGCCTGGAAGCAAAGCATGAGCAGTAAGTCAGAGGGGATTTGTTCAGACATGGCGACTGGAGTTGCACTGTTAGGAATAGGCTGGATGGGTAAATTGTGTAATGAGGAACACATGATTACGTGGCACTGGACACCACGGCTTCAGAGGAAGGAGTGAATATCACTAGTTATCTTGAATGTAGTTTTTCCTAACTTTTTGGAGTGCTTAGTTTCTATAAACAGTTATATTCTTCTTGGACAGCGTTTTTCTTTGCTGGGAACTGCACAGACTCCTAGTGGTGTCTCTTGTTTGAGGTCCATGGTGTTATTGAAAATATGAGTTAATTATAGTGAAAGAAAACATAATCAGCCAAATCCCATTAAACTCTTAACTAGTTTCTGCGCCTGCTACTTACTTAGTCCTCTGTGTCTCTTCTGACAGCAGAGCTTTGCCTTGAAGGGCAAGAACATCCCATCTGTTGAGCTCTGAGGGTGTAAATGCTCTTGAAAAGGAAAATATTTGTCTCTTTGGTGCATATGAGAGGCTGGAAGACCCGGCCTTGCCTGCTCTGGAAATGGATAATCTCCATCTCCCTCATGGCTAACTGTGCACAAATTGTGTCATCTTGTACACAAAGGGCAGATCCGATTGGGGCATATGTTATCATATAGCTGCAGTCACACAGAGGCCCTCAACATGAATACTATTAAAATGTGAAATGCTCATAGATTATTTTAGGCTTCACAGAGAGCCATAACAGCTACTGCAATAAATTAGAGCAGTTGCCAGGCACTTATGTATCAGTGCACCCTAGCTGTCACTTTACAGGCTGCAGTGGATCTCTGCTTCGCTGTCGAATCCTATCCTATGCCACAGGCACGTTCCCTGGGCCAGAGCTTACACGTGTGGCTCCGTGGAGGAATTGTCTTCCAATGGTGTGGTGATGGTCTCCTGTATTGAGCTCGAGAGGCACAGAAAGGTCAAAATATGAGCCAAAACCCTACTGCCTGTCTGAACAAATTGTCTTTGCAAACATCACAAGATTTCAGCCTAACTCCCTTCCCAGATCCCTTCCTTGTCTAATGAGGCAGGGACACAATGGGATTTTCCTGATGACAAGTGTGAGAACCAGCAATCACTTTGTTTCACCTCTGTATCGTCAGAAATCCCTGCTCTTTTTATACAATGTTAAATGACCATTTGCCATGAAGAAGAAAGAGCAATGACCTTCAGCCCAGACATTTCCAGGTACAACTGCACTGCTGCTCTGTGGCAAATAATTTATGTTACCTGTGTTAAGATTAGGATTTTCTATGTTGCATTTAACATAAGCAATGAAGCAGCAAGTGATTTGGTTTTTAACTCTATTCGTTTCAATTCAACTGGCTTTGGGTAACTCAATGGAACTAGTTATTACAGCATTGAGGATAGATTTTATTAAAGATTTGGCCTTAAAAATAAAACTCATTAATCATTCTTAAGTATTGTACATAAAATAAACACCTCTGACTGAAATGATAGAAACTGGATTTGTCAGAGGGAAAAAAACCCACCAAAACCAACACATAAATTAGGCTTAAAATTTGATCAATCTCAAAATTGCTACTTACTGAGGAAAGTCTTCTGGACTATGAAATATTTAATAAAAAATCTGTCAGTTGAGAATTAAGAGCCTTTGGAAGCAAAAAAAGTAGTTTAAATGAATCAGATAATAGTAAATAGTAAATTAGAATGCAATATCAGCGTGTACATAATACTACATGATATAAAATCTCTGTGATGTAGAAGATTCCACACATTGACAGGAGATTTTGAAAATGCATATTACTAAGTCAATGCTATCGATATGTAAGGAAAGTCTAAAAGATATTAAATAACTTTTCTATAGAGATAAAGAAAGGGACAGGAAAAAGGATCCATTTCTGAATACAGAACACAATCCCTTGGAATGCACTACTACTGCTCCATTTCCAAAGCTATTTAGATGAAGCCATAAATACCAAGGTACCAGGGGTGATCTTAAGTCATATCTAGTGATCTATCATATTAATTAGACTAATGTTACCTGACCAAAGAAAATCCCTATCCTAATGGAAACACTGAAACAATCCCCTTCAGGAGACTGGATGAGTTTGAAACAGGTTTTCCTGTTTCAAGTTTTATCCGATGGGAAAGCTTAAGTCAGTAGGAAATTGCACAAGATACAAGTGTGGACGACCTACTGTACTATCTAGTTTACTTTCCAATTTTACCAAAGTTTATTACTGCACAGCTCTAAAATTGCCTGCTCCTTCCTTCAAATGCCTGAAGTGCTAAAGTTTATGTCTTTGTGTGGGGCTGCTACACCGACTGCCAGATCTTGATTTTGATCTCTTTAAATTCATCTCATTCTCTTTGGCCAACTACAATTAAAGTATTAATAAAAGTGGAAAATATTTGTTTCTGGAGGTACTTGCCCACCTTCACACCATTTATTCAAGCCCTCTTTTGCAAGACGTATTCAACAACTTCTTTACTGTGTCCTTAGAACACAATTATCACTGAAGGGAATAAAAAAATGTCTTCACTCCTTGTACTTTGCCCTCTGGTGCTGAGATGCTTTCCTTTAGAGATGTTCTGCCAGATACTGCCATGCACAAAGCTACGCCGTTTCATCTTGTTTTATGACACATGTGAATTTTGCCTAAGTCTTTAACTCAACAATATTTTTTTCTTTCTGCTGCACACTGCAAATTTATCTCTAACTTAAAAGTTTTCTTTCACCTCAGATCTCTTTCAGTAACTCTGCATTTCAGGCTCTTTTTACCTTCCTCCCTATGCTACTCAACATTAATTATTTTTTCTCTGGTGGGATTAGCTTGCAATTTTCCAGGCTAAACACAATTTTGCTTTAAGCCCACATTCCTAACCTATCCAGGTCCTCTTGCATCATTTCACTAGGGTTGATAACCTTTACTGATTCTAGTACCATCTGCAACTTTCATTAGTATTCTGTTTACTCTTTTCCCCTGGACCAAAATGAAGACATTAAGGCCTGACCTGACTCCTGCAGTACCTGCTAGATATCTCCCAGCAACTTTCAACTTTGTTTTTCATTACCCATCATCTAGAATTCTCTAGACAGATTTCAATGTGAGCGACAATAAAAAGATGTTTCTTCAACCTTCGAATATCTATTATAAACAATGGTAAGTAAAACTAAAACCTCCCAAAGCCTAAAAAATAGCCAGTAGACTTTCTCTTTGGATGGCTCAGTAACATATCTATTGCTTTGTCTCTTTAAAAAAAATCTTTCTGGCTGGAAAATGAACATTATTTAAGTTCTTCTTGTGGTTTAACCCCAGCTCAGCCCCACACAGCTGCTCATTCACTCCCCTCAACAGGATGGGTAAAAGTGAAAAAATTCATGGATTGAGACAAAGACAGTTCAACAATGAAACAAAATCTGAAAGTACAAGCAAAGCAAAACAAGGAATTAATTCACCACTTCCCAGGGCAGTGAGGTGTTCAGCCATCCCCAGGACAGCAGGGGTCCACCACATGTAATGGTGACTTAGGAAGAAAAACACCATCACTCCAAATGTTCCCTCTTTTCCTTCTTCTTCTCCCTGATTTACATGCTAACCATGACACCATAAGGTCTGGGATGTCCCTTGGGGCAGTTGGGCTCAGATGTCCCAGCTGTGCCTCCTCCCAACTCCTTGTGCATGCCCAGCCTCCTCGCTGGTGGGGTGAGGAGCAGTAAAGGCCTTGACTGTGTGTAAGGTCTGCCCAGCAATAATGAAAACATCCTTGAATTATCAGCACTGTTTCCAGCAAGAATCCAAATCATATCCCCCTACCAGCTACTGTGAAGAAAACTTACTCTACCCCAGCCAAACCCAGCACAGTTCTTCTCAAATTATTCTGAAATGTGTTATACTACTGTGTATTTACAGTATCTGTACATATGATTTTAGTAGATAACAGCTGAAGGCTTATTTGCATTTTTCTGTTGTTGTTCTGGGAGTGCCTGGACATCCATCTTCAAAAGAACTTAAATTAGAAGGGAGTTGCTGAATGCTTCTTGAGGATCTGAGTCTTCTTCCAGGAGGCAGAGTAAGAAATTCCCAGTGGTCCCTGTTATATTGCCCTTTGGCTGCTCATGTAATGCCTTGATTGCCATGACAGAAGAAGGAATGAGGTGTGTAGGGAGCACCTGAATTATGGTGCACTGTAATGTGACATTTCCAAATGAAACCCCAACGTTTTCTATAAGTCTGTACAGTGGTCCTGTGTCCCTGTGGATCTGTGTGTCCTCCAAAATTAGTGAAATGGATGTTATCTCACTGATCCCTTCACAGGAACAGCAGTTAAGAATCACTGTAGCAGCAACTTCAGTCCAGCCTGGCTATTTGTAAAAAAACAGAGTGCAGGTGGCTTTGGCAGAGATGGAGAAAGCAGTTAATCTACTTTAAAACAGCCCTGCGTTATTGACTGCTTGGCTAATAGTCAGGATTATTTTGTAATATGTCATGTTGGGATGTACATCTGGTAGTTTTACAGGCTAAAGAAATAGAGCAGTCTTTACATGGCTGCAGCTGGAGAGGCTTCTTCTCCTGTCTCATGCAGATACACCAATGATCCAGGACTTGACTTAACACACCTGTGAGGCAGATGCCCATTAAGCCACCTGGAGTAGCTCAGTACCCTGGTATCCCAAAACTGGATCTCCATATTTCAGAGTCATCCTGGATAGCTGAGGAAACTCTCTTGGGAGGCTTGTAGGTGACCCAAGGCCATTAAGTGTGGAGTTGCTGTCCTCTGAGAACTGGCTGACGAGACAGCAAGCTCACTATTCACAGCCTCTGTGAGTGAGGGGAGCAATGGTAGTCCTCCTAAAAAATGGGAGTATTTTCTTATATGTGTCAGAAATGCTGTATGGGACACACGATGAAGCACAGCCTTTCTCCTGCTAAGAACAGTCACGCTTTAAATTTCACCTCTCCCCTTTCAAAGGAGAAAGTCAGAAGGAATTTTCCTAGTCGTGCTAGGAATTTTATACTAGGCACTCTTGCTGTTTCCCTGGCTCCAAGTGAACTCCAAGTCAAAGGCTTCTAGGGTATGCTTGACCCTTCTTGAGACTGTCATCCAGAACAAAGTCGAGCCAAGCCTTACACTGATAACTTACAGGTTTTGTACCAAGGGAAAAACCCAAACAAACCCAACCAAAAAAAAACCCCCTGCAATGTTAACTAGCAATAGCATTGACTTATCTGTCTGTGAAAAATATAGAATAACTATATTACATATATTGCATATAACTATATAGAATTACTACATAGTTTTACAAACATTAATTAAAAAAAAAAGGTAGTGAAATTCAAAAGCAAAATTTCCTTAAGTAATAGCAATGAGCAGTTTGTTTAAAACAGAACTTAATAAAATAAGGGCTGCTCTGGGCAATCTGTCATTAATAGCCCTGTTAACCAATTTATTAATTTACCTATTTCCTAAACTCAATTAAAGCACTTTTACATTTTACCATTTCTAAACTACCATCTTGTAAACACTCACTTTTTGTTTGACCTATTTCTGGATGTAAAAGTAAGTCTCTTCTGAAGACTCAAGGAAACTGAAGAAGACAAATGTGACGTTTTTGAAACAAGTTCTTCACCATATAGCAAGAAGCAAGAAGTGAACCTGCAGCACTTGTGCTAAGAGTAGCTTGTAGGGAGCTGGAAAAAAATGGTCATGTGTCCTCTTTATTCACTCCACTGCCAGAGGCTGATATTGGTCAATAGGAGTCATGGGAGAAGAGTCAAAGATTGCTCAGACAGATCTGATCTAGTCATTAGTTTATTGAGTTTTCACCAGTAAATTTAGATATGAAAAATATTTAATAAGTACAGACTGATTGGTGGGCAATACTCTACTATTTACTGCAGCAAAAATTAGTGTGGGATTCAGAGGTTATTGCTCAAGCTTACCAGAAGTATATTAAATATTACATGCATGCAAAATAATGTAAATTACCAACCCATCAATGTCTGGGGTCAAGTAAGGGAACTCTCAACCTCAAGAGTAAGCCTGAGAGGTGTTTCTACTCAAGAGGAGATCACTGTCATGCAGCTGCCATGGAGGGAGAGCTCAACAGACCCTGATGGCTGCAGATATTTATAGTGCAAAGTGGTTGATTTGTAGCCAGATTTTCTGATGTGTTAATGCAGTTTTGGCTTCTTATCAGCCCATTCTCCAGTCTAAACACTTCTGTTTGAGTTTGGTCCTGTGTTCTCATTTACAGCCTCACACAACAGCATTAACTGTGATTAGCAGTTAGTTCAAACAGGGGGATTTCATCCATCACACTCTCCACCCCATGGCTGCAGTCAGCCCACTTTACTTCACAGAGTGGTGGTAGTCAGTGGTTTAATGTCCCAGTGGATACTGGTGACAGGTGGTGTCCTCGGGGGTCCGTATTGGGACCAGTATTGTTTAATATCTTCATCAGTGACACAAACAGTGGACTCAAGTGCATGCTGAGGACATTTGCATATGACACCAAGCTGAGTGGTATGGCTGACATTAGAGGGATGGGACACCATCCAGAGGGACCTGGACAAGCTCAAGAACTGGGCCCACGTGCACTTCATGAGATTTAAGACCAAGAGAAAGGTGCTGTACCTAGACCCTACTAGCTCTTTTTTCCAGGAATCTATACCTAAACAGGCCAAAGCCAAATGCATCACTGTTGTAAACCAGTGTGACTGGGAGAATTATACTGGAGAATAATAAGGCTCTTCAGCATTCTGCATTTAACAGAATTTCAAGAAAAAAAACACCTTGGAGAGACAGCCTTGGGTTGTTTTTTTTTATTTGGGTCTTTTTTTTTTTTAATTCCTGTCTCTGCTTTACACTGTAGAAATGATGAGGAAATTGCTTCTGTGCTATTATACAAAACCCTATTTGTCAATCTCTTCAAAAAATCAGGAAATATTAGAGAAAGTCGGGGAGGAAGTTCGTACCAGCTTTAGCTAATCTGCAGAAAATCCGTCCTACATGACTCCTGTGTCACTGCTGCTTCTTTCATCTATTCTTTATAAGGAATCTATTGAACTTTAATTAATATGAAAAATTCAGGTTTTCATCTGATTTAAATGTGACTGACTTCATGCTGCTACTAAAAGTGGAACAAAGTCCAAGTGTGGTGAAAACAATGCTGAATATCTGGATTCAAGAGGGGATCTCGGAGCCCATAGAAAGTGTAATCTTACAGATCTGTAATGCTGTGTAACAGATAAGTAGGGGAATGCCAGAAACTCATTTATATAGATGTCTGTGATAAGGATAAGAGAGTGATACATGAAATATCTATATTATCCTTAGGCTGGAAAGTTTTTCGAGAGCTAATCTCACTCTTTCTAGTCAGGTTGCAGCTTGTTAAAGGCCAGGATGTGAATTAATGCTGCCTGAGTTCTAAATAGAGAAGACAAATTCCATGGAATACAATGAAATACATCTATCCTCCTTTGAGGATGAGCAGCATGGGGACTCTTTAGGGTCTGAGATGGAGGAAGAATAAAATATCAGTGCCTGTGTTTCTAAGTGCTGCAGAATCTCTGTTTTGTTGTAATGAATTTGCAAACAAACCCCAAAATTTGGAGTTTGATGCATAAGAATGTCATGTAGCAATCAGACTGATCTACAGGAAAACACTAAACAGCAGAATGATCTCTTTAGAAATTAGATATCTTAATCAGGACTGCACTTTTGTGTCTGTTCAACAACAGAAAAACACACTCCAAACTCCTGTGTGATTTTACATGGACATCTCCAAGTAAGCTTTAGTCATAGCTCTTTCAACACACACACGCCCCAGGTCTTCCAGGATTGTACAACTCACAGGAAGTCCTCACTACCATGGAGACACAGCTGGAGTGATGTTAATTTGAACATATCTACACAGGATAGCCACCCACCTCCAGACTGCGCTCTAGAGGGAAACATGTATTTCAAAAGACAGAATTATTTGATTGGATACCTGTTGGTTTCTTCCTGCATTAAGTTCCGTACACCTGTTTCTACAAGGACAGCTTGTGTTATGCTTGTCTGAATCCAGGGATAAAGTTGTGGAAAAATAAGTTTAAAAGTAATAAATAAAGACTGGTTCTTAAAGTGAGTAACTGGAATCTTCACCTAAGTATTCCTTGGACTTCACAGCTGTGTATAATCTTGGTGAAAAGAAAGTAGTGCTAAAATCAGATGCACTGTATCCTCAAAGCATATTTCTCTCTGTATGAACTGTATGAACCCTTAGAGTGATTTACATGGCTTAGTGGCAGACTTGGCAGTGTTGGGTTAATGGTTGGACTTAATGATCTTAGATGTTTTTTTCCAACCTACATGATTCTATGATTCTAATTGGTCTTGTGATATCAGTGGTGACTCCTGTAGCATTGAGATATTTCCTTCTCAAGGTGCAGGACCTGCTTCCATGAAATGGATCAGGAAAAAAAAAAAAAGGAAAAAAGTTTATTTCCTTGATCTTTACTTGCTAAATTCTTCAGTCATATTAGGACCCAGCATCTTCAGCCTATTTTCAATATAAACAGCTAATTCTTGGTCTAAATCTTTGGATGCACAATTAATGTTTTCCAGGCACACCCCGTTATTTCAGTGGGGTCTGAGCATATTTTAAACTAAGTACCTTTTGGCACATGCAAAGTGCTTTCCTAGAACTTTACACATTGAAACAAGGCTGAACCTTCTTCCACAGCCCTCAGATTTTAGCAGCAAGGGAAAGGTTAATAATGCTCATGTAGATCCAATGATGTGCTTTAGTTTGTTTTTGTTATAAACCTGATAAAAGAGGATTTTGGACTCAGCAATTTATCCCGTGATTGCCCATTTGGAGCAAGATGTTAAGAGGCCTTGGTCTTTCTTTTCCTAGAAAAATCAACACCAAAGTTCCCTTATATTTGAGCTTGAGCTGAGTTTGGCCAAGAATTCTGAAAAAAAAATCTTATGTTGAATTAAAAATGTAGAAATATACACAGTGTAATTCCAGCACCTTGATACAGGATAAGAAGAAAAATAATGAAAGCCTTGGCCTGTCCCTGAGCAGTTCCAGGAAATGTTTTCAGCGTACAAAGGCCTTAAATCTAAAAATTTGATCAGAAAAAATATCATTACCACACTTTACTAATGTCATTTTTTCAAAAGCACATTTTACATATTTTTAATATTGTCCTGTCCATATTTTGAAATAATTCTCAGGGTTTTTTGCAGTCCTTTCACTTGTGCCTCAAACTCTACCTGTAGAGCAAGAACCATCCTCACAAAGAAGGTCTTTCCAGTGCCTGACATAAGAAACATGCTCGCATAGTGGCCAACCTGGTGGAAACATATTTATAGGTTTTAACAGTTTTGTGAGGTTTTTTCCACAACAAGAAGGACAATTTCAAGGTGAAGCTACTGAAAAAAAGGTAATTTGTAATACTTATCATATATGTTCCCCAAACTGAGCAAAGATATCATTTTCCTACTCTCAGGTAGTCATTAAAAAAATGTTATTATTGGAATGAAATAAGGCATTCAATCACAAAATATTTGTTTGAAGCATCCAACAAAAACTCTCAGCATAAAGAAAATCCAAAGAATCACACACACATACATCTAAGTTTTAACTACAATCTCGCTTGTATGCCTTTTCATTTGAGAAGTGGAAAATCTATTCCAGTTGGAACTGTGTTAAAAAACTGTTCTGCAGACACTTTTCTCTTGAAATGTCACAAATTTTTCTTTTCTATAGCAGTTTAAATGCATAATTATAAAATATTTTACAACCAATGGAACTACTTTGAATTTGATTGCACTAAAGAATATCACTGTTTTACTTGAGATTGAAAACTAATTTTCTCATTTTTATTACACTCCCTTCCAGACACCATAATACATCAATACCCACTGTTTCAACTGTTTGTTGGAAAGTCCAGAATGGGACAGGGCACCCCAGAGAAGCAGGGAGGGAGCCAAGGTCAGCTCCTGGAGGTGAAAGCCTTGCTAAGTGACACCTGCACACTCATCAGTGCAGTGATGCAAACTCTCCTTGCCAATCTCAGAACGCATGGATGGCCCCAAGCTCTGGAATATTCCTCCTTCATATCTCTTGTTTCATTCTTTCTCCTATCCCCCCTGAAGCATGTTGGCCATGGTGGTCAGCCTGCAGTGGAGCTCCCTTTTTCCTTCCTGCTGTAACTTGGCAGTAATTACAGAATCACAGAATATTCTGGATTGGAAGGGACCCACAAGGATCATCAAGTCCAACTGTTAAATGAATGGCCAATTTTGGCAGAATTAGGATTTCTCTCATGGTGTTTATACAAGATGAGTTGCAGGAGACTTCTTTCCAGATTTTCCTGCTGGAGCAAAAAGATAGGGATTTTAAAGTTAAGTTAGTGTAAAAGTGAAAGAAGGATGTGCAACTGATACCGTCTGAAATTCTGGGAGAGGTCAAATGGTCGTAGGATTCAGCAGCAAGAAGGTCACAGTTGTAGAGATGATACTTTGCGGACTTGTAAGTGATGTACTGATAGATTCAGGAGGCTCTGTGGAAAAGCCTTGCTGGATAAATGGCCTACAGGTTGTCTATGGTGTGTGTGAGGTTTGGGTATAGAACAACTCAAAGGATAATCCAAAGGCATCCTGTGGATAACGTAAAGAGGCAGAACCAGGTCTTCACTGCACTGCTGTGGTTCTCCTGAAAAACAATGCAAAGAGAGATAAATGATCCTGTCAGTCTCCACTTATAAAGTTATAAAATTGCCTTTCTCTGTGCTTGTTTAGAAATGTAAGGATCTGTATTGTGGAGAGAGCTATTCAAGGAACTTTAAGGTCTCCTTGAAGAGTCACAGGTTACGTGTGGCATAGACTACAGCACAGGGAGGGTGGTGGTTAGGTGCCAGGAGCAGGATGCCTTCATATCATACGAGAGCCACAGATGGGAAATAAGTGCTAATGCAGGATTTTAAAAGTATTTCAGACCAACCTTCATTTCGTTTTCATTGCATTGCATCCAAAGGTATAATCTTACTTTTAGGCAGTGTGTTGTTAGTCACACAGCACTCAATAAAGTGCCCCTAGTTTTATCAAGGATGTGAAAAACCGTGTATGACTTTCTGGTGTCAGATTATTGTCCATCTCAGTATTATACTGAAAGGCTCTTGCCAAAGGTGATGCCCCACACATTAAGCAAAGAGAGATCTCAGCATAAATTCACAAGATGGAGTGGAAGGTAAAATACTGCCTGCCAGGCCAGCAGGAGAGCAAGGATTATAACCAGCACCTCTGTTCCCCCCACTTATGAGACTATTTCTTTCCCTAAACATGTAACAGAATGTAATATCCAGCAAGTACAGCACAAGGCTGGTTGTTATTTTGCACAGTCCTTTAGGATTGTTTCTCTTATTTGATAACTATGCCTACCAATTTTGCAAGTGATGATGGACCCCATGTATGCTGTGTTTTGCAGATTTATTTAATTCACCTCTTGTTGTTACTGAAAGCACGATAGGGCTTCAGCGAAAATAAAACATCTGTGGTCCTTGACAAATTGGCTTAAAGGGGAAGATGAAAGTTTTCAAGGCATGAAAGATCTAAGAGAATTAATTGAAACAGGTGGTTGCAGCTAAATGGTACTGTTTAAACTTTACCATTTCATGGATCAGTAGGAAATTTTACCTGACTACAGTTTTAGACATGCTTCAGAAGGCTGAACCAGGGGCTTTAGTTGTAAGTCTTTCTTAGAATTTACAAACCTGTTCATACTTCTTTGCTGATATTTGAGCTGGCAAATAAAGGAGATAGTCAGACCACACTGTTTAGAAACAGAAATTAAACAAAATCTCCTTGCATTCCATAATTTTGTTCAGTGCCAAATACTTTAGCAAATTTCTTTCTGTAATTGTTCTGAATTTTGACTCTCTTCATCCATTGTGCTGCCTAAAAAATTAGGTATTTACTTGCCTGCTTTAAAGGCACATAGAAAGGCCACTTTGCAACAGAATGTGATTTGCATCTCTTATCTTTAATTATGAACTTTCTGATACAGGTCAGAAGATGTATGTTACTATTACTTGGCAATATTGGACATTACAATCTTTGTGTAAATATACTGCAAGAACAAATAGATTTAAACTAGAAAGAGTTACTAAATTTTAGCTATTAGGGTAGCCTGGTTTTTGTTTATAACAACAGGTTTGAAAATGGAGTTTAATAGATTTATGAATGGGATCATTTGACAGGGTCACCTAAAACCATAAGGGACTGTTTTAATGATGCAGTTTACTGCTCCCTTTCTATTACTGCAAGGACAGCTCACAGAATAAGGCTCCTGTTCATTTGGCTTCCAGCATCACTCAATGTCTGAGCACTAGAACAATCAGAAGGGACACATTAAACAAGTTACAAGATATAAAGTCATCAATTATGATGTATAAAGTAGATTTTAAAAATGGCACCAGGCGAGCTATTTAAAAATGATTAGTGTTGTTGGTTACTGCGAGGTGTATCTTGGTTTTGTGTGTCCACTTTGATTTACTAAGTCAAAATATTTGTTATCACAATTCTCTCCAGGGCTGGACAAATAAGATCAAGCCATCAAAAATGAATGGTCCTATTTGCAGTCTTCCCTGGAGCTGCAGGTGTCCATAGAATCACAGAATGGCTTGGGCTGGAAGGGACCCTAAATATCATCGAGGGACACCTTCCACTATCCCAGGTTGCTCCAAGCCTCATCCAACCTGGCCTTGAACACTTCCAGGGATGGGACATCCACAGCTTTTCTGGGCAACCTGTGCCAGTGCCTCACCACCCCCTGAGTAAAGAATTTTCTCCTGATGTCCAATCTAAATCTCCCCTCTTTTAGTTTAAAACCATTGCCCCTTGCCCAGTCACTATCTGTCTGTGTTAAATTACAACTATTGAAGAGACACATCCAGTCCTGCAAATAAAACTGTTACAAATTATTAACGGCAACAAGGAGAGGAAAAACAAAATATTCAACCTTCTAAACTGTTTTCAAGCCAACTCCCCCTCCCTGGATGCCTTTGAACATAGATGAGCTTTAGAGCTGTCTAAGTTATCCCCAGGCTGGGGTGTGGGCTAGAGCTCAGATGCTAAGGGAGGTTTCTTGCCAACCCTTCTCAGGCTGCAGGAGCTTGAGCAGACTCTTTATTTCAGGTGGGGAGGAGCAGCATTTGGGACCAAGCTTTAAAGGTCAAGTCAGCAGTGAAGGTTAAGTCCAGTGTCTTTCTGACAATCTGAGAAGCAAAAGCCTGTGTGAGCAGATAGGCCTTCAGCATTCCCTGGGAAGCTGCTTCCTGAGCTGATATAAGTCTGCTGAGTTACGCTGATGTCAGTGGGGTTATTCGTCAGCTGAATCTTGGTCCCGTATGAGCAGCAAAATGCTTTGCTGGGCAGGAGGAAGGAAAAAGTTCCTTATCCGAGTTGTGTTATAAATCCCCCAGAATTAACTCCTTCCCATCAAAATCTAGAAGCAGCAGAGCAAATCTACAGCAAGAGCAATGCACACAGAGAGGCACTGAAATTAGAATTAGTATCCAACCCACAGCAGGACTCGCACAGCAATGCAAAACTAGAATGGCAGTGGAAAGGAACTGGAATCAGCTGTGAGCAGAGGCAGAAAAGGCTCCATGAAAGATGAGTGTGTCAGCAGGCAGCTTCTTTAGGTAGGAGGTGTGGTCTCCAATGCTAATCAAGGCCCACACAAGAAGGACAAGCGGATGAGTGGGACAGGTCTTTGGAGTCAACCCAAAACAGAGCCCCTGGCCAAGCGGAGGCAGTGGCTGCTGCAGCAGACAGGTGACGAAAAAGGAGCCTTTGTGTAGTTTGCCAACAGGCCCTGGATAAGGGTTTATGCTGGAATCACAGCACTCGTTTGCAGGAGGGCGAAGTTCAAATTCAGTTGCGGCATTTTCTGAATTTTAAATGCTCCGACGTGTATCTTATGCTGTTTCAGCAACAATAATGATATAAGAATTATTTATAAAATAACAGAGCGGACAAGGCAAAAAGTAGCTGAAACTAGGCCAAGGGTTTTGACTTTCTCAGTGGTCATACTGGTGAACAAACTTTTATAAATAACTGAACTGGCAGCTGTCTTCCCAATTATTAATTGGCATCCATAGAGCTGATGGCCTTGTATGAGATTTTTTTTCAAAGACAATGCAAAGTTCAATTAAGAATGATCTTTTGGGTGCACTTAGGTTGTTCTTTCATGGTGTATAAGGTTGCTTTAATCCATTTGAGGAGCTGACTAACTTTAAAAGCACTCTTCAAGGAGGACTGACAGATAACGCAATGTTTTAATTCCACAATTAGCCAAACTATTGCTACTAGAACAAAAAAGGCAAATTAATATAAGGAAAGAAGACTTCACCTGATTTGGCTCTGTATTTTTTTAAGCTATTTCAGGGACAGGCTCCAAGCCTGTAAGGAAATAATCAACATGCCATTTTAGAAAATATGTCAGCTGTGTAATTGAATAATGTGGAATGTATTCATCATGCCTGAACACCTGGAGACACCTAGAAAAAGTCTGTGCCCCCCATGTGATGAACAGAAATATATTATTAAAAAAAAACACCAAAAACACTAAGATTCACAGCAAAACTTTTGTGGTGCCAAATATGCACTGTACACTACTGGCCCGTGGAGATATAAAAGTGTATGTTACCACCAGAATTATACCCAACAGCCCCAGCTGGTTCTATTCTGCCACGAGTACTCCAGTTCAAGACCTTCACAGTGACAGGAACACAAGAAGTGTTTTCTGAACTTGTCTTTTGTTATTTTAGTAAAATACCCAGAAATACACCTGATTCTTTGAAAAGATGTTCACTTTGATGATCCTTATCCACAATCACACAAAACGTTACAAAATTCAATAGTTTTTTTGTTGGATACAACAAGGTCACTTCAGCAGTAATTCTAGAGCCCCACCAAACAAAAAATATCTCCACTGCTTGCAAGAGAAGATGGGTAATGTTCTTATCAATTGCCATTTCTTGTTGATGCACTGCAACACTGATACAGGTGGCCCAGGCCTGCAAAGTGCTCATGAGACTGAATGTCAAGTGATTAGATTTTAAGTTGGTGGTTCCCAAATATGAATTGTCTCCTTTTGCTTTAGCCTGGGTGACTTGTGTTTCAAGATTAAAGTAGGGAAGGAAAAAACCCAAACCAAACCAACTAGAGAGACAGGGAGTGGGGATATAGCAGGTAAAAGCATATAAGGTCAAGATCTTCCACCAAAATCTATAGACAGTGAATCCTATGAAAATGAGTTATTCAGTTTTTTCCATCTAAGATTCTGTGTCTTCAGTTTTGGAAATATCCAACACAGGGCACTTATAACCCAAATTCAAAAATTTTCTTACATCCCCTGAGAAGGTGCCTGAGAACTGGGGACTGAGATGCTGAAAATAAATTACTACCTATCTCCCATCAGTTGTGAGAGTACCAATGAGTGTCCAGTCTCTGCTAGGAGATTTTTGGTGGACTTCTGAGCTCTATGCTAACACAAATTGTCACTTCTTACAAGCCTAATTAATTCCAAGGGGGGTAATTGGTTGTTGGCAAAATTAAGTCTTCTTCCTCAAATCCATCATGGATGAATTACATGCAAGAGAGAGTTCCCATCCTGAACAGACTTGTCTATTTGAATTGACACTGAACTGCTTCCTCAGGCAGGAATTCTTGGAATTAAGGTATGATATAAGCACTCACTGTCACGTTCATCCTCACAAATATGTAATTACACCTTGCGTGACATCTTACATTTTTAAGCTTTATGAGGGTAAACCTTGTTCAGGCAGCAAGTTTTCTATGGTTATCCAGATTGCAACATATGTTAAAATGAATATAGGGTAATAATTATAAAGTTCATTCTGCCTTAGTTTCAAAGAGACAAAGAAATACATGATTCAAAGTGCTCTGTTTATCTAACAGATATCTGTTAGTATTATCTATTCCTTCTGCTTTCTTAATGTTGGAATTATCACATTGCTATGATAATCAGGTCCATAGATGTAGAATTCCCATTAATTAGGGTTAAATTCCTCTTATGTGGTATTGGCTGTCTCAAAATCAGACATCTCTCTTGGCTAATTTCTTGGTTATCCCGACAGCTGATGGAGAGAGACACCTCCAGGAGGTAGTTCATCCCGGTTTCTTGGATGGTGATATGCTTCAGAACTGTGCCACATATCTCAGCTAAATTCCCCGTGTTCTCTGAGCAGAATGAGAAGGTGTTAAAGATGAGGGAATGTCTCTCCTTCCTCCAAGCAGGAGTCTCTGCACTGTCTGACCCGTGATTTGCTTAGAGTTATAAAGGCCAAAGTAATCAAGTCCTTGCATCAAAGACCTTGTGAGTCAAAAGCTCTGTGCTTATGAGTCATTAGAGCCCTGGGATCAATGGCAAGGGTGGCTTTGTCAAACATAAGGTATCACAATAAGCAGATTTAGGGTCTCATTCTTAATGTTAGGCACTCTGTTTTGAAAATGTTAGTTTTAGCCTCTGGTTTTTGGTCTAATCACCTATTTAATACTTCATCTGCCTACGTCAAAGAAGTGCTGTGAGATTTAATTAATTCTTGTAAAGCTCTTTGAGATCTTCAGATAAGAGGTACTATACTATATAAGTGCCGAGTATTAGTACATTACTGAAGAGACTTATCACAGTAAAGGTTAAGGTCAATTAACATTTTCTTGCCATTTAGGCATATATTTTCAGATCACAAAAAGAAACCGGTGTCAATTTAGTTAATTTCACTTGTATCCATTTTCAAATGAGTTATTTATAATTGATTTAAGTTGAAGCCTTACAGATCATCAAAATGGCAATAAATTATACCCTGCTTATAAGCTTCTAACACCCTATGGTTTTAGACTGCTTTGTTTTAATTGAAATGCGAGTATTTCAATTAGACATTATAATTAAAAAGTTCCAGGATCAAATTATGCATCTTTTAGAAATGGCTCAGGTAAGTACCAAAAAACCCAACCCAAAACCTCTCCATGAGTCCTTGGAAATATCTGTATAGGTAATGATTCTCTGGGGTTTTGAATATCAAATCTACAGTTTAATTGGAGCAGCAAAAAGGGTTTTTTTCACAAAATGTGTTGCTTTAGTAGATATCTGAAAAAGAGACTTTTAATTGACTAACTCCGAAGAAATCTCTTCTGAAAATCATGTTTAAGCACTTTGTTAAGCACACAGATGTACTCACAAGCATTACTGCAACCTTAAAGGACTTGGACTAAAATTTTTCAGAGAATGTCAAGACCCTCAAATCCTAAAAAAAAATCATCAGGGTTTGCATAATTTTTAGATGAAAAAGCTGTGAGATTCAAATTGAGAGACATTTAGATAAAAGTAACCACACTGTAAATCACTCCATTACACATGGAATATTACTCTTCTCTAATTAAAGCTATTTAATCTTGCCATCATGTTGTAGCTAAGATTGTGCTCTACATTCTGGCTATTAGGGCTCCTTGAGTTAAAAAAAAAAAAAAAAAAAAGAAAAGTTAAAAGCTTAGTCAAGAACATTTCCATAAATAAACAATAAACACAATTAATCAATGTGCTGCTTCTAGAGGGGTCATGTTATTTGAGTGTTCAGTTAGACAGGTGTTTTGCAAAAATGCTTTTGAATCCTGAAAGTATCAAGCATAAAGGTTTAAATGGATGTATATTTGCTGTTCTCTAATTTATTACCTATTATTAGTTCACCTCATTTGCAAAAACATTTTAGGTAATTCTCATATGAATGAGGTGACTAATCACACATCTGGATTTTCTTTATATCATTTTCTCTCTTCTTAAATTGGATTATAATCTCAGAAGATGCAAATATTAGTGTTGTTACTGATTTTATGAGAGCAGGTGCTAATATTTTGTTTATATTAGAAAAACGATTGAAGTTGGCATTTACTTATGCAACTCATGCATCATAAAGAGCAGGAAAAGTCATTTAGTCCTGTGAAATGCTGAGATTCCCATATCTTCACTGGCTTGAGTGGAGAAAACAAACCTTGCTGAGTGGACCTTCAAGTAAAAAACCCCTAGATTTTGTATTAGTATTTAATCAGCCCCAGAATAATTAATTCAATAAATAATATTAAAATTACCTGTGCAATAATTCCTTCCTGTTGTTTTTTTACAGACAGTCATGCAGAGGAGGCAGATAAGACTTTCAGCTCATGCACTCTGACCCTCTGTCCATCAGAAACCATTTAATTTTGCCTGAATTGAACCAAACTGCAGTTTGTTTTACTACCACAAAGGCATCTGTGCTTGACACGAAGACACCAGGAGACAGAGGAACAAACATTTCCATTGGTAATTTGTTCCAGTGACTAATCCCTTTCACTGTTTACAGCAGGTACCTACTTTTCAGTTGGAATTTGGCTTGGTTCAGCATCGCTCTGTTACAGCTCTCTCTGATAGATTTAATAGACATTTAAAACCTCTGATTTTCTGCTCCTGGATGCACTTGTCACATCACCTCTCAACCTTCCTTCAAGCTGTGTCTGTGCATGTGGAGTTGCTCCAAGGGAAGAGCGTGGAGTTAATGGAGACAGGACAGTCGTGCACAGATTAACCTGTGGAGCTGTCCTGGGAAAAAGCCATCCCACCCCTAGAAAAAAATTACCTTCAATGGGAAACAAAGTAATATTGTATTGATGAGAGCAGATTTCCTGTGGTTTGAGGAGCTGTGTCCTGTAGTCACATCCTTTCTGGCAGGGCACACAAACTCTTACAGGAAGCATATAATTGTGGACTGAGTCAAAAGAAATGCTCTAACCTCTTTAAATAGGGAAATGAAAGTTGCTGCTTTCTAGCATTTAAACAATTTTTCTATGTTCACCTTTACCCTGGCCAACAAGACCAAACAAGATTATTTGGCAATTAATGCCACATAAACATTTAGTACCAATTTTTGCTTCTCCTCAAAGATTTACATTTGTCCTTCCGGCCCAGTAACTTACTATGACTTTATATTGAGCTTCTCCTCAATATACACTACAATACTATATATAATTTTAGGGTTAGGGGCTCATGAGGGTGCAATCCCCAATTCTGTAATATCCCTCACTTTTATGTGTGCAGCTAACCATATAGATGTAAATATCTGTGGGTGTTTTTCTTTGAACACACCCTGCTTGTCAGATTGTTCTG
The DNA here is from genome assembly GCA_036023395.1 of Myiotriccus ornatus. NCBI lineage: Eukaryota > Metazoa > Chordata > Aves > Passeriformes > Tyrannidae > Myiotriccus > Myiotriccus ornatus. The sequence goes on along the minus strand of JAYRBT010000042.1, from coordinate 4,394,477 downwards.
CAGGATTTCCTTGTCACTATCGTTATCTATCCTTCTGCCAATAATTACCCATTTTTTTTGTCAGCTGTATCATGTTTACTTCTGCATCACTATGGAAACACTGAATTTTCTCAGCCCTAATATAGATTCCTGCAGAATCCTACTAGAAGTATTTCTACAGAGTGAAATGACTTCTGTAAGTATTTTCTCTGATGTCCACTTAATCTTCATTGTTTAACTGACTTTCTGTGAAGCTGTTCTTTTAATATATTGTTGGTACTTTTCAAAAGAATGAACCTGTGGGTATTTAGATGCCCATTTGAATAACCATTATGGACTTTGTCAGAGTTTGGGCACCTGAGTGCAAAAGAGCTACACAGACTCTTATTCAAGACTGTGACATCACAAACCAGAACCTTCCCTTTCTTCCTCTGGGAAATTTTTTCCCTTTTGAAAATGCAGTGTAGATTTTAGATGCCTCTCCCTCCCCCTCTCCTCAGTCATGATGGAGAACCAGTCTGTTCAAACCGAGCTGCTGTTTTGGAGACATTTCAGTTGATGCTCCAAATTATAGAACTCATCCAACCCAGGATATTCTATGAAATTTGCTTCAGCTAAGGTGCTCCTTTGGAGATGCTTCAGTTTAAGCACCAAATGAACTTTGGGCTCAAAATGGGTGGCCAGGGCTGACTCAGAAGCTCTCACTTGCCAAAAGAAAGAATTCTGGCTTTTCTCATCTTCCCACCTCCCCTACCCAGCTCTTTTCCACATACTCCAGCTGTTTTCCACATGCAGGCTCTGACATTTGTCTGAGTTCTTGATGAGTCATTTCACCCATTAAAACAGAAGAAAATGAGTCCAGGAAAACAGTGAATAAATTCAAGTTAGATTTTGCCAGCTGAATGAGCTCACCAAAGGGTCAATAAGCCCCACAGGTGACAGAAGGGAATGGCTTGAAAGAGAAGAAGGTGGAAAAGGGGAGGAGAAGAGAGGGGAGGCAGGATCAATATAGCCTTTTTAGGCAACAGAAAGCTGTTAGGCTGACTTAGGGGTCCTGTCTGCCTGCAGCCTTCAATAGCACAGTTACACAACTCTCTCGGACCAAGTATTTGCACACTGTCTAAGCCCATCTGATTCTATTAGGCAGGTGTTTTAAATCTCTGTGTGAGGTCATTTTAGGAATTGTAAAACCTGATTTGCATACCCAAAGTAATATGTTTCATCTGTTAATTATCCCTACCAAACTCATAATCTCATCAAAGATGACATTCAAATTTGTAAAAGATATTTTTTTGCATTAATTAGTGCTGGCTGATATTTCATTCTTTGAATTTACATCCACTTAATTCCTATTTCTTTTTCACATATTTTCCATAATTTCATGTCACTCTGACAACTCTGAAGCTTACCAGATGATTCCATGCATCCTTTCTGAATATTACCACATTAGTATGTTTTTCAATCTTCATGTTTTTTTCTGATATTCCAGGTTCTATTATGAATATGTTATTAAGTGAAATTCAATTAAATTAATATTTCATTGAATAACTGTAATGTGTGAGTTGTCTGTTGATATAAAAAGTAATATATATTAGGTGTTATTTTATGTACTCTTCAGTTATTAATGAAATAAAAAATGTTTCATCTTTCTCAAACTGAATCTCCTATTCCATCATAATATCTTTCATTTCCCTAAACATCAGCCTATTCTTCTGAGTTGATTCCAGCATGGTTTTAAAACCTTGGAAACTTTATTCTGAGGGAGAATACAAACAAACCTTCAAAACATTCTCACAACTGAGAAGGAATGGCATTTCTCTTGGGTTTCTGTAGGATGAAAAAAGTAGTGATGGGAAATCAGAATATCTCTGGTTATTATTATATACCTTACAGAAATGATTGTACTTTGAAGGAAAAGTTACACTGTCTCAGGTCTACAAAGCATTAAGAAGACTGTTACAACAAGTAGAAAACTGAGGTAGGGTTAGACCATGAGTAATTCCATATTACACCATATTTCCAAATTAAGTTGTATTACAGTGCGATGAACTTTTCAGGTCATTGATTTTCTGCTCAGTCTTGTTAAAATGTGTAATAGGTGGTCAGAAAGCCTCAAAACCAGCAACAAAAATAACTGAAAAGTGTTGAAATAATTACAGCAATCAGTGGCCCAATGAGCTACAGAACACTTTCATCTCTCTGCGTTTTTCAGAGATTCTTTGCTTCAGATTGTTGGTAAAAGATGGGTGCAAACAATGGGGCATTCTTTTTAAAAAATAAAGATCATAAAGCAGATTTTGAATGACCAGCAGCAGGAAAGCTGGCGATCATAATTTGCAAACCATAATCCTTCGCAAAAGAACAGTGATATTTAAATACAACAACTTAACCAAGAATATCGGTTTCAAAGGCAAGAAAGTAGAAAGAGTATCCTTATAGTCCTTGGAGAACTTCAAGCATCACTTCTAAGCCCGCTCCCCCTTTCTACATTCTATCATAGTGTAGGAATTCCACAATGATTTATAAAAGGAAGATTTTCAAAGGCACAAATGGGAGTCAGGTGTCCGATTTTCATCAGCTCAGGCACCCAACTCCCATTTGTGTTTTCAGAAAATCCTCCCTTAGAGACATGAAATATAAAGTAGTAAAGTAACTTGTATTCTAAGGCCAGGAACATTTGCCTTAATTTTTAACACACAGTTCCATTTGATTTCTTTTGATTTGATATCAAAGCAAATAGAATTCTGCATTTTAAAAAAGAAAGTCTGGATGATCTAATGTCTTTGACATTGCTGGTTTCTGTGGTTCTGTCATGCACACAGTGGGATGTTAAATATGAAACCAAGTAATTTAAAGACAATTCCCCTCTTCCAGTCTGTCCTGTAATTTTGGTTTTTTTAAACAAATGTATAGTTTAAAAGGCATGTAAAACAAACCAGCTGACAACTTTGAAGTCAACTGCAGGAAAAGATGTAGATTAGGAGAATTGATACCTTGGCCAAAAATTTAAGCAAGTTGTCGTGGTTTTGCCTTGGGTTAATTTGCTTTTACACCCCCCACACAATTACTATTAGTAGAGAGAAGGTTTATGCAGACAAAAGAGA
>JAYRBT010000042.1:4376767-4391294 GCA_036023395.1 Myiotriccus ornatus | reverse complement strand
TTGGGTTTTGTCCGGAAATCTACTTGGACAAAACCATTCACAGCCCCAGGAATGGGCTGGTGGGCAAAACCACGACAACTGTGTAATTGACAGTCTTATCTAACAGATGTTTTAAAAATTGGAATTTTTTTGTTGTTGTTCTTACAATATTTTTATTTTCATGACAAGGAAAATTTGCTAAAATTAGTTTGTTTTGAATTAAACACAAAATTTTCATTTTGAAAATTTTAATTTGTATTAAACATTTTTAACAAAACACATACACTTCAGAGTTTTAAAAAAAATGGAAAAGAAAAAAAATCCAATTAAACTGCTTTTATGAGTTCTCTTCATTGTTTTTTAGGAATTCTGCTAAATAGAGTCAACTCTAGTATGTCTAGGTCCAGAGATGGATTTCAGCAGTTCTCCCACACAGTCAAAGAAGATGCAAAAATCACACTTTTTGTCTGAGACGTGCCTTCGATAACAAGTAGCACATCAAAAATCCACTAAAAATATTACGTTCAGGTCACTTCTTCACCTTTTTTTTTTTTTATTATTTTTTTAACAGTTTGTTTTGTTTTTTTTCCCCTGCAAAACCATTCAACAGGAGATGGTAAAACAAAAAACATGCAAATGTTGGTTGAGCAATTTTACATCCGCATTTCTCTCTGGTCTTGGTCCCCCAGTCATTCTGCATCCACTCACAGGATTGAGGGTGGAAAGAGGACATCTAGTCCACCTGTGTTGCTAAAGCAGGGTCACCTGTTCTGTTGCCTGGGTCAACATCCAGATGCCTTTGAAGTATCTCCAAGGATGGAGATTCCACAACTTCTCTGGTCACCCTAAGTTAAAAGTTTTCTGTGATGTTTGGATTCACTCATGTTCCCTCTTTGGTGGGAACCAATCACCTTCTTCTCAGGTGACAGCAGGTTATAATTCAGATGTTAGATCTTTCCAAACACCACGCCATGTAGGAAATGTGGATGAAATAACACCTTATTTTGTCCTCTTCCTGCACAGGCCTTCAATGTTACTTCAGCAGGTTTATACCTCCCTTACAGCTTTCCATATCCAAATTGCACAACACATACCCCTCTGGTCATTTTACAGAAACACTCTCTGATGAACTGTTATGTGGTGTTTTTTGTTATTTCAGGTGTTCAGAACTGAAAAAAAACCCCAAACATCCTGAACCTCTCACAAAAAAATGAATAATAAATCTAAAGGCTACAGATAAGCCACACTTTCCTCAAATGACACCCAGACCAAGAAGGCTGTGGATGTGGCGAGGCTTGGCATGTGGTCTATGTGGCTCTGGACACTGGGAAGAGGGCCAGAAGTTCCTCCCAGGACAAGGTGACTTAACCATGTAGATATAGCCTGGGAGGAGGAGGCAGATGATATCAGGTCGCTGATCTAACTGAACTCACCAACAGGTGTAATTCTCTACCCTAAAAAGGCCTGATCTCTGCTAGCCCAAACTTTCTATATAATCCTTCATTCTAATTTTTTTCTTTTCCTTCTGTCAAAGAATACAGGAAGGACACTTTTCTCTTGACAATACAACAGCCTGAGTCATCCCTACAATGAAGGAAACTCAAGTGCAGGAAGTAGGTGAAAAAAGTCTTTGCCGGGTGAATCGATTGTACCTTCAGTTCAAATGACTGTGATTAATTTGTGTGGGTCTAAAAAAGGATGGGAATCCACTCAGGGAGTGAGGAAGTGTCAAGATAATGCACATATCTGCCTTCAGAATAGTCCTGATGCTTAGAAATGCTGCAGATATGTGTAGTAACCTCTTCTCCTCCTTGGTTTCTCTAAGGGATGCAGAGCCTGCATTTCATCGATATTAGGCCAATTCCATAAGAGAAAACTCTAAAAAAATGCAACTGTGGTGTTTGACAAAGGTGTATTTCACCTTTGGAATAATAGACAAACAATGTTATTTGCCACCCAGAAGTCCACTGAGTTTGAAAGGAGACGGAGCGCAAAATCATGTGTCTTACCAACTCTTTTGTGCAGAATAAAAGTGCCAATGGAATAGAAACTTGCTTTAATTCAGGGAGAGAGAGACATGAACAAGAACAAGATCAAGACAAGAAATCCCAGTGCAAAGGTCGAAAGTCCTGAACACGAGGGAATAAACCATTACATTCAGAAGCACATTTTAAAAGGAGAAAAGATGCTAACAATGTGCCCCAAAACAATTTGAAATCAATAAGTGTGTCAGACAAAGGACGGGATAGAAGTCATGGTGTTTTATATATTGCAATAAAACAGCAGCAAAATCTTAAATTTTGATCCTTTTATAAAACAATACAGGAATTGATTTTTTTTTGCAAGGAAAAAAATGAAAGAGAAAAAGGAAAAAAAAAAAAAAAAAGAAAAACCCCACCAGCTGTTTCCTGGCCAAGGAAACCACAGGGGCTCTTACTCTGTAGTACAGTAAATGGACAACTTCCCAGGGTAGTTTGAGTCCCCTGCAGCCTGCAGTGTCAGCAGAGTCGGTCATTTACGAAGCAGTGGGGTTTTGTTAGAAGTTTGTTTATCTTTCAATGAAACCACCCGCCTTGCGGTTGAATTGTGTGAGCTATAAATAGAGGAGCAGTGCATCAAATTCTTTCAGAATGTAACACAGAAATATGGGTAGAGGGAAGGGCAAGAAAGAAGGTGCAGGTCATCTTTTTGACAATGAGAGATAAAGGCTGGGAAAAATTCTGTTTGTTTTTTATGGTGCAGAATGTGGAGTGGGCAAACATCCAAAACAAGCATTCCTCACCCACCCTCTGTAAGGCCACATTCAGATGGTGGGCACCCTACGGAACCTGACCTCCTTCCTTTGTTCCTTTTCTTCCTTCCATATTAATGAGCTGACCTGAACCCTAAAGGGTAATTTTGTAGAATGTTGAAAATACAGGTATTTGAATTCTTACCAAGGGAGTAGGTTGTTATCTCTATAAAATACCCAATAGTGTTTTAAACTCTACCAAAAAATTATTTCTTTCTAGCAAGGCAATGAGTCCTACTGGCCAATCCTGCTCTTTCTGCTTGTTTATTTAATCCAGAGTGCTGCTTCCCGATCGTTTCACACTGCTTGCCTTTCAATTTCACAGTGCCTTCTAGTTGAGTCTGTAAAGTTGCCACTAAGGAGCCCTGGTCTAAGTCTTTCCATGGAAAGACAACAGGAAATGTTCACAGAATTCACACTCTTTTCCCACGGCAGCATATCCTGGCAGAAGTGTTAGTTACCATAGCAACAATTAAGACTAGCTTTTCCTTTTTTTTTTTTTTTTTTTTTAATAATAAGAACTATCAGTAGTGGCTGAAATATTTTCAAACAAATTTGTGTCTCAGATTTAAATTGTGCAATGTAAAAATCTTCTTGGTGATGTTTGTTTGCTACTATTTGAAAGGTTGGAATATAAGAAACTAATTTGGATGATCTGTACCTTTTTGTTTTCCCACAGATCCAGGGTTACATGACACTGGCTTGTTTCTGCTGATGTAAAATAGAAGAGCTGGAAAGGGGGAAGGCTGATCCCACATCCAGAAATAAGAAAAGAATACAGCCCTTCAATATCCATACTCTAGAGAATTTCAGTGAGGGTCAAAACCAAAAGCTGCTCTCTGGGTTGGAAAGGTGAGTATATCCATATAGAGAATATGGAGTGTATCTCAAACTTCTTAGTCCATCTCCACAATTATCTTAGAAGTCTTCATTTGTAAAGCTCTTGAACCACACATCAGTGACAGCAAATGTAAATTTTTATGGCTGTACTGGTCTCCATGAAGCTATTTCAGATATATACTACTGCAAGTAGGAGAAGAACGGAAAGGTAATTCTAGTAAAAGTTATTGTCCTGGAAAGAGACAATGTTGATCAATTATGAAATCATAATTGAAAAAGGAAAATGTTCCAAAAAATGTTGGTGTGGTGTTTAGGGACATGGTTTACACGTCCCAAGCTGGACCTTACAGTGCTGGGTTGATGGTTGGACTTGAAGATCTTAGAAGTCTTTTCCAACCTTAATAATTCTATGATTCAATCTGGGTGTAAGGGGCCCAGGCAGTACTCCAGTCCTGCCACGTCCCAGTTACTCCAGAAGTGCTTGCAGCCACATCTGAAGCCTGATTCCTCATGCCTGTTCCTTGTTTGCTTTATTTTGTGTACAGGCACTCAAGGTGTCCCCTTTTGACAGGGTTTGCCTCACTATCAGCCCAGATTAATCACCATCTCCTCCCATAACAAGGCCCTGCCCAGCAGTTGGGCAAGAAATTGGACAGAGATGAGCAAATAGGTCCTGTCTTTTGGTAGCACTCATTCCTCAAAGTATTCCAGGCACTGCACCTAAAGAAAAACTAATTTTTATTTCTTCATTCTGCTGTTTTGCTTAGAAGGAAAGAGAGTGACTTGGTAAAACTGTTTCTTGCCTTGCAGCAACAACCACCATGTAATTGTATATAAATAATCCTGTGAGTGCCAGCACAAATGGAAATATGAATCTGTATTGGGATTGTGATGGAGAAGTATATTCATTAATTAGATGCCACGATTCTTTAGTGCCAGGGAGAACAAGCCATTACTGAATCTGAAGTGATCCTCGTATTTCCTACAATAACACCACGTGGCTGAAAAACTCAGCTTGTATCCAACTAATAGCTTCTGAAAAAAGAGACGACATCTTTTTTAACCTTTCCAAAACACGCTTGCTAACATACTCTAATGCTTGAAAGTATATAAGGTCACCTGAAACAGCAGCCTTTACATTTAAAACAGATGTGGCTATATACAGCAGTGAAGGAATGTGCAGCTCTGGGTTTTGTGCAACAAGCATCGGTGCTTTCCAGCCCTTTGCCATTTTGACACTTCCAGCTCATACACGGGGCTGCTTTGGAGTCAGATATTCATCATAGAGATGATGATTAAAAAAATTACTGTATGCACAGCTGTCAGCAAAGGCTGGTGCATAAAGATAACCACCCTAAATGCATTATCCTTTGCAGTCTCAATTCACCCCTTTTCCTTACTTAGTTGCACCAGAGCAAGGTAGAACTGAAGTTTCCAGCACACCAGAGCCACCCTTATCTTGCCAGTTCATCACTACTCTGATTACATGCCATGCTATGTAGTGAGCAGTGAAGAAGTGTCATTCCACAGCCTTTTTTTGCCCATGTGCTGTGCTGAGGTTAAATGGGCACTTGGATTCTTTTATTATGTGCTCCTGAACCCAGTTTTTGAGAAGCCACAGCAGGGACATACAGGGGAAGAACAGGTTATAACACAAGCTTTCCTAGAATCATAGAATATCCTGAGTTGGAAGGGACCTACAAGGATATTCAAGTCCAACTCCTGGCCCTGCACAGGACAGCCCCAAGAGTCACACCATGTGCCAAATACTTCCTGGAGTGTTGTCCCAGTACTTCCTGAAGTCTGTCAGGCTTGGTGCCATGACCACTGCCCAGGGGATTACAGTGCCCAACCAGTCTCTGGGTGAAGAACCTTTTCCTAATACCCAACCTAAACCTTCCCTGACATCACTTCATGCTCTTCCCTTGAGTCCTATCACTGGTCACCAGAGAGAAGAGATCAGCACCTGTCCTTCCACTTCCCCTCATGAGGAAGCCTCTTGGAACTATGATCCACCGTGTTTTGAAATTTCCCAACCATAATAAGCACTCCTGTCTTCTGCTTATAGAACACCACAAGAGGACATCTTCAAATCTTTCCAAAATCATGCTCACACCAGCATCTTCTATAATGATGATGAAAGATCAATCCTGTCTGTTCCAAGTGTGTTTACTGGAGGAAAGGAGTAGTGTGTGAGCCTTGGGAGGTTCAAGGTTGGTAGAGCTGCATTGCCATGAAGGCAGTCCTCTGAATAGGCAGATCTCTATAGGCAGAATAGGCAATCTCTTTTCTGGTTTAAACTGACGCCATAAATCAGAAAACAAGAACAGACCTCAGAGAAGAACTGTCAGTACAGTGCTGGTGGCACTGCCAGTACCTTGGTTTTCTCTTATCTGCCTGTGATGCAAACCAGTTTGGTCTCTTGAAGACAGATGATTAAAAATCTGATTAATGAACTAGGCTGAGCTCCATGTGCTGGTGAGATGTGCACCCCTAACCAATGCAGAAGGTCAGAGTGATTTATCAAAACATTCTCCTGGACATAAGAACCAGACACCCATACAGCAATGGGGTTGTTTCTTTGTGCAGTGGATGCCAGAGAGGCATCTCCTCCCATCTGTGCATCTGTGAGTCCATCCAGCTCCTTGGTGCGTGTGTGATGATGCCAACCCAAAAATTCACACTAGTGCTCACAGGGGTGGAACCTTCTCTGGAAGCACGTAGAAAGGCTCAGGACAGCTCTTGGCAGACCCAAAGGGAAAGGAGATATTCATACTGAAAACTTTGTACTATTCTTCAAGGCACTTTACAGTACAAAATATAGCAAAGTAAATCCTGTGAGGTTCACCTGGGGTGCCAAGTCTGCCTAGAGACAAAAGGTCCACTGTGAAAACTAGAAATTTTGCAACTCCTACACAACTTCCAGCAGTCAATTGAGTTTTATATACAAAATCTACAGTCTAAGTACACCTTTAATATCTTGGATAGGATGTTTTGGCTCCTTGGCCCCAAATCAGTTCTCTTTCTCTTAGGTGGCCTGGAAGTGACTGCTAAAATTTATAGCACTGGAATTTGGTTTTAGTTGCTTTGTCAGTGTCAGAGGAACTAATGTTGTGTTTAAAGTTAACTAAGTCTGTTTGGATTGTGTGGGGTTTTTGGGCTTAATCCACAGAAATGAAGATAAGCAGAATAGCACAGAAAAAGGAGAAAAATTATTCTGGGACAAAGTGAGGGTGAAAATGAAATTAAATATTTCTTAACTGGATCTTAAAAGCTTTTAAGGAAAGTTAGGTGATATCCTAAGAAAGAAAGAACAAAGGCAAGAAAGCAAAGCAAGGAGAGCAAAGCAGCAGGAGCAATAGAGGCTAAGGCATCACTTTTTCTTTGTCAAGCTATTACTATCTCTCTGTGGCAGAAGGACTGAAAGAATAAAAGTAAATGTCAGATCAGTTATGCTGATTTCTGTCTATTGCAGGTATTTTTCTGGTCTTCATTATCATAGTATCATAACACTTTCCTGTCTAACTATTTATCCTCACGACACCTCTCTGAGGTAGGGCACTGCTATTTCTATTATACAGCTGGAGTGAGGCTCAGGTAATGGAGCAGATTCTTAGCCAGCATAAATTGTCACAGCTCCATTAACTCTGGTGTGAGAGGACTTTGCAGAGTTTAGGATCCACCACTAAATGAATCTCCCTTTCCCTGTAAGCCAGGAGAAGAGAGGGGAAGCGAGCCCCCAAGGTTTCCCAAGCTCTTAACTTACATCTCTGCCCAGAAGACCATCCTGCCTCTCTTTAGATAATCTGTGATCTTTGGGCCAAACCTTGCTGGGTCTATTCTTGCAAGGAAAGTCAATGAAGTCTACGTGGTATTATTCACATAAAGCCTGCAGGACACAGCTCATTAGGTGGGACAGATTATGCACCACAGAAAGGCTGAAACTGCAGGTACACACCGAGCACACCCACGTGTCTGATGCTGGAGAACTGCAAGAGTGGAGCCTGCATGGAGCTGCCAAGCAGCAGTCAGTGTGGGATGGAAAACGGAAGGAGCACAAAGAAGTGTGCAAACACACAGGGATTCTGATGTGGAATTAAACCACGACACACTCTGAAAGTTGGAATAACAGCGCACCGATTATTTACTTTCCTCGAGCCTAATTCAAACAGATCAACAAGAGAAGAAAATTGAAAGGAAAAAAGGCAGTAGGCTGTGTCTCTCACAATACAGGTGTCTCAACTCTAATGAGTCTACAGGATTCGAGCTGGTATCATGAATATCACCGGGAGTGATTATAGCTTGTAAAAGCAGACCAGAGAGAGACGTGCCTGTGTGTGTCTTGGGCTGTAATTAAAGCCATAAGCCATCGGCAGCAGAGAGGCCAGCTGCAGCATTTCAAACCTTTCCTACCCTGGCATTAAAAATAGATTGTGGCACAATAATAATAAAAAATTGTGTACCCAAAATAATTCCAATAAAAAAAAATTTTTTTGCACATTTGATTACTGTAATTGATTTCTCTTCTAGATATGAATAAATGACCCAGGCTAAATGCCAGTTCCTTGCAAAGAATTTCATTTAAGCTTCAGTGAATTGAAAGGCTCAACCAGACTCAACATTTCCAACTTCCTAGCAAGTAGCAGAAAATCTACCTGACAGTTGCCATGGAAACACGAACAGGAAGAGCTAACCACCAGCCTATAAATCCACAGAGAAACCTTTCTTAATTGGAAGGCCTTTAACCCACACATTTTTCTCATAGCTGCAGAGCTTATTTCTAAAGAGATTATTAAATTCCTCAATTGACTTATGAAGGATGCTTCCCACTATATTACTGTGCTCTGGGTTGCTCATTCTTTATATCTGTTTCCAAAATTACAAAGCAGAGCAAGGATGATAAAAGTTAACACAGGTGTTTCAATGAAAAATCCATATGATGTTCTGAAAATAACTTCAATGATAACGTCCTACCAAAAAAAAATAAACCAACCAACCAAAAAAAACAACAAACAACACACCAGAAAGCCTACCACAAAAATAGTAAGTTCAGGAATTGACATGGCATTAAAGAGATGAGATATCCCAACATCCTCTGCTTTGGGTTCTAGGAAAGATTCTTTTTAAATGGCAGACTTTCAGTGGTAAATATAACTGAAACTATGTGAGGAGTCATTGCTTAAGCCTATGAATGTTAATTATATAAAGGTCCACATACATGTACATACATGTTGTCCCACTAGCAGGTATATGTGAAAAATGGTCTAATTTTAAAGAAAATAGGAATTGAGTTGCTCACGTTGTTTCCTTCAGCATTTTGAAGATGTCACCTAAGTTTTGGCAGAGAAAACCACATATTAAAATAGTTTCTCTGCCTTGCCTTTTTGCATTACCATTTTCCTAACCAGGGGTGGCTGAATTTTTTGAAGGGCTGGCAGCTACTTTGAGGCTGAGACTGTTGCCTCACTTCCAAGAAATTCAGCAGCCTCATGCAGTCAAATGCATTTCTCTTCTCCCATTTCTCTTCTCCCATCCTCTCCTGAGTAGAGAGAGAATGATCAGATGCAGGTCCAGAAAGTCCTATTTGGTAGAGTTTTTTAGGTAGTCAAATATTTGTTTTATTTGGTTCAGTGGGCAGATTCCTCTTTTTCCCTGCATTATGCAACATTTCAATATTTGTATTCCTTATCTCCAAATTCTAAAGACAATAGAAAAAGGAGGCATATATTACATACCAAGGGGTTATTCCCGATCCAGTCAATGGGAGCACAGCTGATTCCTGCTGATTTCAATGGAATTAGGATTTTGCTCAATTTGTGCTTGGAAACAGACAGAGGGGAGCAGAGAGATGGAGAAAAGCCATAATTTTTTTTTCTTTTTAAAGCCTGCCTAGAATTTGGATTAAATATTTAGCCCTTGTTCCTCCAGTACTGTGCATCTGTTTGAGAAACTCAAGGGCTATGGGGCAGGGCTACCAGTCACAGATGCTCTTCAAAGGTAGCACTGAAGCCAAAATACTAGTGTAGCAGTGTGGAATAGGATCCAGCACCATGTCAGAGTGAGATTTACATGTTCATCACCTCCACCATGCTCTGGCTCCTTATGCAAACAGAACTCCCCTTTGAAGCCTGAAATTCTGGAAGGTCTCACTACGGGGAGCATCAGAAGAAGGAAGTGAGATCAGGCCTATAGCTTTCACAAACCAATTGGGTGGACTCATCTTTCAATTAGATTTATTCACTCCAGGTGACCCTCAGGTAACTCCCACCTTCAACCTGCATATCTGGTACAAACCTTGTGTGAACCCTCCTCTTTGAGTGGATACCCTTTACCCCAAGGGATGGTTGACACCCTCATACTGTTGAGCCTTTACATGGCATGTCAACACCTATATAGGAGAGAAACATGGATGCTTCAAATAGGTTTAAAACAAGAGTAGACTCTCAGTTCCCTATTCTGAGTTTCCCAGAAATCATCCATGGAACTTGGATGCTGGTGGTTACTGGCAAAGAAGCATCTCTTCCAGTCAGGATCAGATAAGAGATACAGAAAGCACTGAACAGTCAGAGGGCAAACCACACCATTAAAGTGCTTCCACACTCCCTGTTTTAACCTCAAAACCTCACCTCAGTTTTGACTTGCTTTATCTTTCTCCTTGTACTTTTTTCTAGCCCTGAGCCTCTCTTGAGTGAATACAGCCAGTCATAGCAACCAATATTTGCCAGCAGTGTGTATAGTGAGTAAAGAGCCAAATAGGTTTGTTTCATGGAAAAAAAAAAAAAAAAAGCCCCATATTTTCAGTTTTGAAAGAGGATTAAAACATTACTACTTCCCTACCTGTCCCAAATGAAACTCTGAACACTTCTTATGATGTTACCATATTCCTTATATGAAAGGGACTGACTGAATTTCATTTCTTAGTGCCAAGTAACAGTGTGTAAATACTTTGGAGTAAATTAACATAATGAACACTATATTCTATTGCCTGAGTTGTTTTTTCTTGCCCTCCCCACATCACTGGTATTATTAGAACTGTTATATGACTGAGGGAATCTCTCGAGGGACAGTCTTGCTTTACTTAACAACTACTTCTCCAAGTAGGCAACTGCAAGCCTGTGATTAACTTAATAAAAGTTAAGAGAAAATTATAAAGTGAATGGAAGATATTAAAGGTGCTGTGAAACAAAACCATGACTAGGTAATGATACTCCAGTGATGACAGCTAGAAAGCATCTGCTCCCTGCAGCGTCTTAAAGTGTTTGCAAAGTCTGCAGAATTCTATGAAAAAAATCCACAGCCATGTAGCCTCCATGTCTACAGGGATTTGCAATACCCTGGAGAGTTTTTAAGGGATTTTTAAAGTGGTTTAACTGTTATTTTTATTCCCCCCCCTCTTCAGCTCTCTGTCTTATTCTCAGATCTGGGTGTCATGTTCAGCCGATTGCTGTTGTCTGTTGCTCTCTGCACACCTGTTTCCTACCACATAAGATACAGGGACTTCACAAACCTTAAAGAAGACAAGATTTCTTTCTCAAGGAGCTTGTTCTCAAAGGGCCAGACTCTGAAGCCAGTGTGTCACAAGTCCTGACAGCAAAACTGCTCCACAGCATGGCCTCCTCTCTCCACAGATCCACAGGTCCTGCTGGAAGCACTGGCTTCCCACAGGGTCACATCTAACTTTGGGTATCCCGCTGCTCCAGTGTGGGGTCCTCCATGGGCTGCAGGTGCAGAGATGCCTCACCATGGTCTCCACCACGGGCTGCAGGAAATTTATGCTCCAGCACCTGGAGCACCTCCTACTCTTCCTTCTTCAATGAGCTGGCTGTCTGCAGAGCTGTTCCTCTCACATATTGTCACTCTCCTCTGCTGATTTGAAGCAGTTTTCCCCCCCATCCTTCACCATGTTATCACAGAGGTGCTACTACTGTCAGTGATGGGCTCAGCCTTGGCCAGTGGCGAGTCCAAGTGACATTGCCTCTATCAGACACTGGGGAAACTTCTGGCATCTTGTCACCCTTGTAAACCCTCTGCTACCAAATCCTTGCCATAGAAACCTAATACAACCATCTAGACTTCCATCCTGCCCTCCAGAAAAAAAGCTTCAACAGGAAAGGAATTTTCCCCAAGTTATTTCCAGCTGAAATTCAGTTGTGTTGTTGTATTTCAATAGCACCAAGGAGGTGGCATAGAATTTATATTCTTGCCTATAAATAAGAACATGGGAAAGATTTACAGTGGCAATTCTTAAAAGAAATTAATAAAATGTTCAGAAATAAGAGGATGGAAAAATAATGTGATGTGCGTAGAGGCAATTGTCTATGATACTTATTTTTTGTTTCCTGCTATTAAATATTTGGCTGGATCTCTATCACTTCTTGCACAGAAAAGAGGTTGTTATCTACTGGCACTAATTATAATAATTTTTCTCCAGGCTACTGTTTGAATAGGAGTCCCAGATATTCGCTTTTTTATTACCTGACAGGCGACTTCCACAATGAGTTTACATTTCTCTCTCTCCTCCTCAACTGCAGTTCAGCTTTGTTTGATATTTTCAGTGCCTTTTAACACATCCTGCTTCTAATTCCAACAAACTGCGGAAAAACTTCTGGACTCGGTCTTTAAACATTTCTCTTCTCTCAACACGCAAGGCTCAGGGAAAGGAGGAGCAAGGAGGCAGAGCAATTTTGCAAGAGTGACTTTTTAGAATCACAGAATGATTTGGATTGAAAAGGACCTTTAAAGGTCACCCAGTCCAACTCCCTGCAATGAGCAGGGACTTTTACACCTAGGGCAGATTGCCCGGAGTCCCACACAACCTGATCTTGAATGTTTCCAGAGATGGGGCATCCACCACTGTTCAGGGCAGCCTGTGCCAATGTTTCACCATCCTCAGAGTAAAAAACTTCTTCCTCAGATCAAGTCTGAATTGACTCTTTTTTTTTTTTTTTTTTAGTTTAAGAGTATTATCCCTTATCTTGTCACCACAGACTCTGATAAAAGTTTTGTCCCAATCTTTCTGATAAGCCCCCTTCAAGTACTAAAAGGCTGCTCTAAAGTCTCCCTGGAAGAGGCTGAAAGCCCCAGTTCTCTCAGCTTGTCCTCATAGGAGAAGTGTTCCAGCTTTCTGATCACTTTGTGTCTGTCTAGACCCACTCCAACAGGTCCAGTCTAGAGTAAACATTAGAATAGTTTGGTTCACAATAGGATACTTTAAGAGCTGATAGTATGAAAAAACATTTAGATAATTATGAGGCAATAGTCACTCAAGAGAGGGCAGATGGACTGTAGGCACAGAAATTTTGGAGGTTAGTAATCTTTTCATGTTAGAGCACTTAGTCAGGCTTTTTAAAGTTCAGTGAAATGCACTAAAATGAACATGAGCTGGAGAATAAGAGGAATGCTGAACATTTTCTCCCAAATATGTGCAAGATGCTCTTGAACTGTAAGATGCTTCAGTATGTAAATATATAACTTGGAGGAAGAGGTCGAAAAATGTGATTTTCTCCTGTTGGAGCTCTGTAGCATTCCTCCATTTTATTCCCAGCTTTCTGAAGGCTTCCAAGTGATCCGTCTAAGGAAATCAATGTTTATTGACAAGCCCTGTAATTACATTTACAAGCCAAGATTCCTTGCCCTCTGACATTTATTTGAACAATTACATACTTCCTAACCTGTTTTGCTAATGATCACCAATGTATTACTCTGAGCCAAAAATCAAATCTGGTCTCAAAACACTCACTTCCATTTCTGCAAAACAGTGCTGTGACTTAGGATCCTTGCACTGTGATACTGAAAGAAGAGCTGGCAAACACCACTGGGTGAAAAATGCAGCTGATTATCACAAAACTTTCTCTTTAATTAATGCTGAATTTCCCACGTGGGTTTGGCTGGGATGGCAGAGTTTGAACTGTGTTCCAGTCCTAGGAAGGGGTGGTCAGTTTTCTTTTTATCTCATAGATCTGTCTGTGGCTGGACTAAATATATAGTAGGAGGGAAAACAATATCCAGATTAAATATTTTCACACATTTCCTGCCATTCAGAATATTGTCTGAAGCACCAGAGCTGTGTTGCTTTGAGGGTGCTGCCTCAGTTCTCCTTGTTGGAGCCATTTTGTGTTGTATGGAACACTTTAAATGGTTTCTTAAATGATGAAAAATAAGATACTAGCTGGGTGATTAGGGCACTGAACCAGAGCTCGGGACAAAGGTCCCGGTTTTTATTACATTAACTGTTTAAATTTTGTAGATTAAACAAAACCTTTCTACAGGCCTTTCAGTATCTGAAGGGAGCTCACAAGAGAGCTGTTAGAGAGACTTTTTACAAGGACATGTAGCAACAGGACAAGGGGAAATGGCTTTAAATGGAAAGAGGACACGTTTAGACTAGACATTAGGAAGAAATTGTTCACTGTGAGGGTGGTGAGGGACTGGCACGGGTTGCCCAGAGAAGCTGTGGATGCCCCATCCCTGGAAGTGTTCATGGACAGGCTGGATGGGGCTTGGAGCAACCTGGTCTAGTGGGAGGTGTCCCTGCTCATGGCAGGATGTTGGGATGAGATGAGTTTTAAGGTACATCAGAGTTACATCAGGATAACATGTCTGTTGGGGTGTGAAACCCCATAAGAAGAACTGGGACTTGACACCTCTGATAGGAGGTTTGGTCACTCTGCCTTTGGATAGCAGATCCATTATACAGCAGCTGTCAGCTTTGCCAGTCTATTCCAGTGCATTTTGTCAAATTAGGTGAAAAAATTTACTGGGAAGAAATAATCTGACAAAAGAATTCAAGTTGTCGTTAACTTTAAAAAACTCAGTGTATATTTTTAGAAGCAAGCATTCAAAACCTCTGGGTAAGTTCTATATTCAGTCACAGACATAAAAAATGTTCACAATATTGATCCATATTTTATTGCCAAG
>JAYRBT010000042.1:4352608-4372087 GCA_036023395.1 Myiotriccus ornatus | reverse complement strand
ATCCCCTTCAAAACAAACCAATAAACAAACAAAGAAAAAGGTAAACAGTTCAGTTTGTGCCCTTTGGTGCAATTCTAACCACAGTCAACAGGGGGCGCTGTTGGATCACTGGTCATTGCCGTGTGAGAGGGACACCCTCCTGGGTGTGTTGGAGAAACTGAAAATGCATTTCCCTCCCCCTCCACTGGGAAAGGGGACAGAGCAGAGGGAGAGGAAAAAAAAAAGGGTCCTTCCCAACAGGAACTCACTCTGTTCTGCTGGCCAAACCGTGAGGTATAGTTTTTCCCTCTCCCTTTGACGTGCACACACAACTGCTACCAAGAAGGAAAACAAGGGGAACGGAGGAGGGGAAAAAAAACCCCTCCCAAAACAGTTCCTCTCTGATGAAAATCCAAGTGGAATCCACAGCTGACAGCGAAGCTTAGGAAAAAAACACCTCCGAGCTCCTATGCCGACCTTGTTCCAGCTCTCACAGCCCCCGAACTCCTCCACCCCCTCACCTCCCCCTCCACCAGTTTCCCAGGAGATGAGAGGGAAAAAAAAGTAAAAAGAAACTCCTCACCCCACTCCAAAGACAAGATTCTGAGGGCCATCAACTAGGAATGTGGCCTTTCCAGCAACTTCTTTTGTGTTACTTAACTGCCTGGGCCGCAGTGAATCTGCCTATTCAACATCCCCTTCACACATGGGGGAGGGGGAAGGGAAAAATTCCTGCTTAGTTTCTAAGAACCAGCAAAACCACGACAATTTCAGACAACACAAAAAAAAAGCAAAACCTAAAGCAAAATGATGAAATGAAGTGAAAGTACGAATTGAAATTAAATGAGATATAAAATATAGAATACAGCATTAAAATATAAAATACAAAAGTATGTAAAATATTGAAACTACAATATATAAAATATACAATATAGAATGCAAAATGTAAGATATAAAATCTAAACCAAAACCATAAAAATTTCAACTCTCAAAATATAAGTTAAAAACAATCATTGAAAATAAACCAAAAGGGAAAAAAAACCCAGAGACTGCAGTTCTCACACAGTTCCATGATTCAAACTGTTGTGCCATTAAAAATACCTTGTGTGACTGATGGTAAAACTGTGAGACATGGTGATACTTGTTTTAAGGCCAGAACTGGGACCTGTGCTTTGCTTAAATATGAAGCCAATTAAAATGGGAAATACTGATTAGTTAAATAACTATGATAAATCTGGTACATCTGAATATTTATTTAGAGAAAGATTCCTGGTATATCAGGTCTCATTCTTTGAAGGTAAAGTTGTGGAAAGTAATCACACTCAAAGTGCAGAACCAGCTGCTTTAGTCTTGTTACATATAAACTGTGCTGAGCGTCAGTTGGGACCACAGAAAATTGTGAAGGTTCTAAAAAACCCACAAGAAATAGCTTTTCATGCTATTTACATGTCTTCAGTTTGTAATGTGAAAGAAGATGCTGTTGTGAAATTAAAATGCAAAGGAATAGTGCAGGTAAGCAAATTCTGGAGGGTTTTAGGTTTGTTTAGTAATTTTCATGCTTTTTCTTTTTACAGTGCTATCCAAGCAGAAGAGTAACTCTTTGAAATACAAAGCATCATTTTGATTTTATTGAAATGTATAAAAGGTATTTAAAACATCATTTTACATACAGAGCATGAAGCTAGCAAAATCAAGCATTTCGTTATTGATTGAAAATTATTGTCTTTTGATTAAAGGCAGATTTTTAAAACAATTATACTTTTCTAAAAAAAAAAAAGAATATGGGGTAAATTGCTTACTTAACATTAAAAATTTAATTAACATGGAAAATTTAAAAAAAAACCCAAAACAAACAATCAACCACATTAAAATTAAATTTGTGTGTGATTACTTCAAACAAGTCCTTATTAGTCACTACCTGGGTGATCCTGGTCCTTCATGCATTCATGTTTAGTTCCCAGTTATTCACAGTTTGTTAATTGGTGTGATATGGGATGAAATCTGATGGTACAGGCTGAAGATGATTTCCATACCAAAGGAACAGACATATTTACCGTCCATGCACACAGCAAAAAACAAAGTTCCCAACAGATATGCCTTTGGAATTTGTCAAACACCCTTCTCTGTGTGCTGTATGCCTGGCTCATTACACAGATAGACTTCCAACAAGTGTGATGGAAAATTTAATGCGACAAAGCGGGAATAAATAAATAAAGCAAAATAAACTAAAGTAACGC
Source organism: Myiotriccus ornatus (assembly GCA_036023395.1). Classification (NCBI taxonomy): domain Eukaryota; kingdom Metazoa; phylum Chordata; class Aves; order Passeriformes; family Tyrannidae; genus Myiotriccus; species Myiotriccus ornatus. Next base: position 4,369,871 of record JAYRBT010000042.1, on the reverse strand, counting down.
AAAACCAGAACAAAATAAAATGGCTAAATTCAGTTGTTTAGTTTGTAAAAACTGCTTGAGAAGTTTACACCCCAGTAGGATCCAGAGAGATAAAATAATGGTGTGACTTGGTGTTTCTAATAGAGAGGGGCCAGCACGTGGTGTTGGCTGTCCAGATTTACACCTAGACTGAAACATTAGTGCGTTCTGTGAGGAAAAAAAGTCTCAAGAATTCAGATCTGTGTTGGACTTTTCCCCAAGCAGAGTGTTAACATCCCATTTTAAACTACTTTGTGCACCTGTGTTAAATCAGGCATGGCCATGAGCCATAATTATTCAGAGGGGAGGTAAAACATCCTTGAGAACCAGTGAAGATAAAAACAACCTCCTTCTCTCATTTTCAAAGCATTTTTGTTTTCTGTTTGTTTTTTCCATAGGGTGGAGTACACTTGACCAGAAGGATATGTTAGTGAGTGACAAAGTAACTCAAGCTGGAGAAGCTGGAGGGGGTGAGAGTCTAATCTACAGGACTGTCATCTCTGAGGAGCTGGGGGAGAGTCTCAAACATTTCAAGGTAAACCTGAGAGATTAAGTCTGAGTTAACTCTTTAGTGGGGTGGTCCAAAGTGACTCTTAAAATGGTGATGCAACAGGAAAATATGAAATAAACAAATGCAAGACATGAAGAAGATTAAAGATTTCAACAAGAGGCGATACATCAAAGGGAGACCAAAGCATAGAAGGACACAAAGCTTCATATCCCATTTGCAGGAAAGGATTTTCACCTAACCAGAGACAAAGTGGAGATTTCAAAGCAATAAATACATGCCCTACTGTGGAGACTAAGCAGCAAATTACAGACTCCCAGGGATTGTGTTGCATCTCCTCTTCCCCCTCACCACGGTGTGCAGTGTGTAAAATAAACCAATCTAAACCAAAATGGGAAGTCCTTAACTGATTATGTTTTCTTTTGAAATAGCCCAACTTATCATTGAAATGTAAGGAAATAAAGCTGCTCTGTAAATGTTCAGAAAGCCAGTGTACGAAAAGATAAATCATTAACATTTAACTTGCACTTGAGATGGTCTTCACCTTTGATCAGTTGGCATAATATGAAAAAAATGTTATTGAAACAGTGACATTTCCAATTTTCAGCAATATAACTTTGCACATAAGATGGAGAACAGCTTTGGGCCAAATTCTTTGCACTAAAAAATTGCAATTTTAATACAGTCCAGGTGGTTTATAAATTCAGCTCAACTTGTCTGACTTAATTCTAAAAAAAATTAAAAAGATTACATAAAATAATAAATTATTTTTACTTGTTCAAAATTCTCTGGATGTTCTTATAAAAATGTTAATCAAAAAACTTCCTTTTTCCTCAATCTGAAGAAAACCCCACATCTTGATTAGAGAAAATATTGTGTTCTAAATGAAGTGAGTTTTTCACCTTTTAATTTACTCCTTTTTTTTTTTTTTTTTTTTAATCCAGTCATAGGCAATGGCCACCTGAAGGAAAAGATAGTTAAATTTTTAATTCTTCCTACCATTATAAGCAATACAAGGCAACAGGGGATCATTTCTTGTCAGTAATTCTATATGACACAGAGAGAGGGATGCCCTGGCTGTATCTATACCAATCGAGTGAACAGAGCAATGTGCAAGACACAAGCACCCCCATTTCAAACATTGCCCTTCCCTTAAATTCTCAGCACAGCCTCTGGCATGATTCTTACCTGGTCCAAATTACCTTCTCCCAGTCAACAGCCAAGCTTGGTGCAGGGCTTAGCTTAGGCAGGAATATTTTTTAACAGCCTGCTTGCACATAGCAATCCAGCCATGGAGAGAAAGAATAAGTTCATCTAAACACACCGAAATGGTCCCTGGACCATTTAATTTCCTATTAAAGCCATAGCCTCCAAGGCTACATTTAAGATCAGCTTTAGTCTCCACTGAGAAGACAGGTATGCAAGCCTGGCTCGAGGCACAGCTGAAGGCTGCCTTCCACGGCAAACAGGATCCCATCAGCAACTCCAAAGCAGTTAATGAAGCAAAATGTATTAAAAACGTGAAGTGGTCAGTGGTGTCATCACACAGAGCACACATCTACTCTCACTGCAGGCATTAAAGTGAAAGATCCCATCTCAGATGAGCTCATTAAGAAATCTTTGCCAACCCTGTCACACTGAAAGTAAACCAAGTAAAGCAGCCTCCGTGATGTTTCCATATGAAGCAGCTGAGTAATGCTGAGAGGGAAAAATAAGGACACAAAGGAAGCAACAAGCCCAGGACACGAACGACTTAAAAACAAGGAACAAATCTATACCTTGCTGTAGCAACTTTAATGAGGGGTCTTACTGCACCAGCAAATTTGGGGTTAGATGCTGCACTGGCTGTAGGGAGTAGTAAGGTGTCCACTCACCTCAGAAGGGGTCAAGTTGCACCCTTGGTCTCCTGTGTTTTTCTTTCTCCATTGTCCCTTCTTACCATTCCTTTTTGCATCTCCCTGCCCATGGCAGGGGGGTTAGAAGGACATAATCTTTAATGTTTATTCCAACCCAAGTGTTTCTGTGATTTTATGAAAAACAAAAGAAAATAGGAATGTATTGAAAATTACATTGGCCCTCAGAGCTGAGCTGTGGGAACAGATGTGAGAAGATAACATTCCAAAAAAAACCCTTTTTGTGTTATAAATGGAGTATGAAATCTTGATTTTAAGAAACCTTGACCACACATGGACCATTTTTTTTACTAGCCTGAAAGTGATGTAAGTTGCTACTTGCTAGGAATATTGGGGTTTAATATAATTTTGAAAACAAACTCCCTAAATTGGAAAAGTATATAATCTACGACCCCTGGAAAACAGGGCACGGTTTGGCAAGTTGGTGGCTCTCCTGAGCCAGAACTTATGTTAGCCTCTTCCAAGGAAAATACTGTGATGAAAAGTGATGGTAAACACATCTTAAGGGCGGGACTATGAGGGTGGTGGAAAACAGTGGGGTAAGAAACAGCAAGTGACATACAAACAGGTGGACAAAGAGAGAAGAAATCTGAGACAGTAAACAAGCAAAGATATGACTAAAATGGACAAAATCAGTGCTGTGGTCATTTTTTTCAGTGTGAAGGTGAAACAAAGCTGCTATAAAGTAGTTGAAGAGGCCATTGGCCTCTGGCTGCTCTGTGCTTGGCATAAAATAAAGAGAGAAAACAGTGACAGGGCTTGGCTTACTTGTGTTGTAATAGCTCAGAATCTTCTGAGCCACAGAAGCCCAAACATCAGTCTTATTTTAATTCTTTTTTAATGCTTCCTTGGTTTCTAGTTCCCCTTGCAGAGCTTAAATAGACCATAAACCAGAACAGCCAGACAAGCCCTCCTCTCCCCCTCCACTCCCCTAGAAGAAGCCATTTCTAATTACTTGGCACATACAGCCAAACTACAACTACTTTGGATCTTCACCCGAGGTGAAGCCTTTGCAGACCTTAATTGTCACATCAAACCTATAACTATTTTCTCTCTCTGGCCACCCTCTCATGTTACTGCCACTCAGTCCCACCCTCTCCCCTTGAAAGGCCAAACAAAAGGGTGGAAGAATCTGTCATTTCTAGAAAACCTGGCAGAAATGTTAAAAGGGGGGGGATTCTGGCAGCTCCAGTGCCTCCCATTCCCATCCCTCCTGCTTTTGTGTTCCTCTCCCAGCCTGTCAGATCACACAGGAGACAACAATAAAGAAGAAGGAGTTTTCCACCCTCCATGGCACCTTCCCTGTCACCATTGCAGGAAGAGGTTATTAGAGTGAAAAATCATGCAAACCCAAATCAGCCAAACAAAGCTATAAAAAGACAGCAGAGACAACAGAATGGGGAGGGGAAAGGGTAGGGAGAAGTTAAATAACCTATTGTCCAAAGAAGAAAAGAAAACAGATAAAATCACAACAGACAGAGAATAAAAAAGACTCAAGTGGGGAGGTGCTTACAAGCCAGAGGCTTCACAAACAAAGAAATCTATAAAGGAATATAGAAGTACACTCTCTGCATTTCTAGTCCTGTTTTATTTTGTCCTGTTTTGAGCACTGTAGCTAATTCAGTGAGTTACTGAGTACCTCTGTCTTCACTTTTTCTCCCTGCAAAGTAAGAATTAGTGGTGGAGGGAGGAAAGATAATGAACTCATCTAAATGAATATTGTGATACTGTGAGTGGATTTCAATGGATAATACAGATATGCTAATGAATAAAATGGACCTAAATCCTGGCATGTGGGTGGAACACACAGAATAATAGAATCACTAAGGTTGGAAAAGATCTCTATGATCACTGAGTCCAAGCATTAACCCAGTACTGCCAAATCCACCACTAAACTATGTCCTTAAGAGCCACATCTACGTGTCTTTTAAACAACTCCAGGGATGGTGACTGCACCACCTCTCTGGGCAGCCTGTTCCATGGCTTGACAACCCATGTGGTGAAGAATTTTTCCTAGTATCCAATCTAAACCTCTCATGGTGCAATTTGAGGACATTTCCTCTTGTCCTGTCACTTGTAACCTGGGAGAAAAGACCAACCTTCACCTCACTACAGCTTCCTGTCAGGTAGCTATAGAGGGCAATAAGGTCCCTCCTGAGCCTCCTTTTCTCCAGGTTAAGACTCCTTCCCACACCCCCCCAACTTCCTCATCTGCTCCTCATCAGACTTGTTCTGTAATTCCTTAGTCACTGATATGATTAAACATTCTACACCACCCAAAGCAGGATGGTTATATTCAGATTTCTTACTGTCTGTCAGGGATCTGTCCCTGAGCTGGCCATGGGCATCTTCTGTCAATACTAGTTTGAATGAGTCAAAACTGGCCAAGTGTATCCTTACAATTAAATGGCAGGGATATGCCTAAATGGCAGATGATATAATATAATATACATAATAATATAATAAATGGCAGATATTCATCAGTCTTTGAGCTTCTGCCATGGTCTTGCTTTATTTACTTGTACTGAGGTGGCTGATAAGGACAGCAATGAGTACACAGTAGCAAAAGTGGGATAACTACTACACACCAAGATATGGAAATGGAAATTACAAAGAAATAAAAACTCAGAGGGTTTAAGAGAAGTCAGAGCGACCTGATGTGCCTGAATTACAAAACAAGAAGTTTCAGAGCCAGTAGCACTAAATCTCTAAGGCATAGTTAGTTGAAGCTGTGTGGATTCTTTTCAGAATGTAGAAATAAAAATGATCCAACTCACCACAAACTTGTAAGTCCTACCTGAACAACATAAATTCAAAGCAAATCTCAAAGGAAAAGACAAAATAAAAATATTCAGGAAACAGACATATAGTTAAATGAAATTTGGGGTGCCAAAGTTTTTGCTGGAGCAATCTGATTGTTTTACATTTATGAAAAGAACCCAAACTACACTGATTTCCTCAGCAAAGTAGTATGAACTTCAGATAAACCATATAAAAGTTAAAGCTGATGGATAAACCTGGAAGATGCTAAACTGTGAAGAGGAAGGAGGACTGTGGATTTGCCCACAGACCATTTAGCAAAAGGTGCTGCTGAGACTGGAAATTTTCAGCTCTGAAGGACAGCTGATAGAGGAGCCTTAACAGCACTAATTAATACTTTCACTAGCAATCCTGGCATAAATATTAATAAAAAAAGCTTGCTAATCATACAGAGAGGTTCAGAACATCTGCAAGGGGTAACTGGATGAGTCTGAAAACTGGAGTAATAGAAATGGAACGAAATTCAGTAGTACAGAGGGCAAGTGCATCCATCTGGGGACCAATAACATGAATTCTCCTATAAATGCTATTTTCAGTTGGAAATGACAAGTGGAAGTCAATGTGGCCATGAAAATAAATACTACTCAAACATTTATTAGATGGGTAATGCCATGGAACAGGGCACTACTGAGATATGAGGCACTGCTCTCATATCTCAAAAAGAAGAAATGTATTTCCCAGTTATAGGAGCAATGTGGACATTGGAGGAACTTAGGTTTGGGAAAAGCTTCCTGAGTAACTGTGGCCAGTCACTACTCATTCCGGAACTTGCCAGTCCCTTCTAAAATTATTTTAATTGGAATTAATCCTGTAAAAGTGTTGCAGAGAAAATATAAGTATTTAAATATATGAGATATATATATATACACCCATGATTTGGTTTTGGAAAGCTCTGTTTCCTACAATGTAGAACATCAGCAGGTCTTGAGAGGATCAAGGTTTGTCCCACTTACAGGTGAGCTGGACTAGGGATAAATTGGTCATGGTTGCCTGTTTCTGAAGTGAAGATGATGATACTTTATTACCTGTATATTTAGAGATTCACTGCTAAATAGTAGCCTCTTAGGTGTTGTTACTTTTATCAGAACTGCAAGTATCTCAATAATCTACAGGGAATATACTGTAACATTTCAAAGGCTTTATTTCTCAAACTTATACCTCACCTAGAAGTCAAGTTGCTTCGGTGGGACATGTCCATATCCACCCAGGCAAATAAAACAGGATTAAAACCAGCTTTCAGTCCTCATGCAACCTACAGAATTCTCCCTCATGTGATTTTTGTCCTGTGCTGATTAACCCTCTCCTAGCAAAAGGGACACTATGTGAAAGGAACCAATCCCCACAGGCAGTTTGGATATAATCACTCCATTTGGTGGGGTGTAAATATGCATGGTATGAATGTGAGGCATATACTGGGTCTCAGCAGCAAAAAAATAGTCACAGAGCTGTTTTATTCAGTTATACAGATACAACTACAGTGTCCAAGGTCAGGCATCAGAGATGTCCTCGTTGTCCTAACAAGGTCATGAGGTTGTACCTGAAATCCTCACCTGTGTTTCCTTGGGGCTGGAGCAGTGTTATATCTACAGAAACATAAACATCTCTACTGCATTATCACGTGCAAGATATATCAAAAGAAACTTTTAAAAAGTATTGAAAACCAGGAAAAATGAGTGTGACAGATGTCAAAATCTCCACTATCCTTTAAGCAGAGGCGTAGCTTTTAATGCCAGGCCTCAAGCGAGAGATTGCTTGCCTAATTAACAAAGAAAGTGAAAGCAGCTGCTCTTAAAGACTCAAAGTTAAAGGCAAATGGGGAACTGAGGCATGGAGGAATTAAGTGGTTTGCCTTAGGCCACAGAGCGAAGTGGTGTCAGACCCAAGATTGGAAGTCACAAGTTTTTCTCATACATCTCTAAGCTCAGATCACTAAAGGGTACCATCTGGACATGCATAGATAACTATTGGGGTCTGTCTATCATTCCTATCCATCTCTAAAAGAAACTCATATCCTCTTACAGTAATATAATTTCCAGGCAAATGCTATTTTAAGTGTAGTTTCTTGCACAGCTAACATTTCAGAAAAATAATTCCCGATTAATGTGGTGCCACAGCCACTGGAAACAATGATAGTCCAGCAAGTAGGAATTTGCTTTTTTTCTTAAACCATAAACCAAATGCTGTTTAGTGCAAAATGATAAAGAAAGAGACAGAGGAAGTGTCTTCAGCAAGTCATCTTCAGCTTGTTATTGAAGTAGTAGTTTTTTGAACTATTGGAAGGAAGTGGAGAGAAGTGAGATAGGAAACTTTTGTAATGCAGTAATTTAACACAGAACAGCAACAAAAAACCCCTCCCCTACAAATAAAGTACAGAACTGCAGCACAAAATAAACTCAGGAGTAATGCTACCTCAAAACACTCTCCATAGTAACATAACATTTTTATCCCTATTACCACTGTTGAGGTCTTTGTCATTCCAAAACAACAATAAACTCACATGAAAAAGACCAAAAGCAATCCTTGGACCCAGCTCCTCAACCATTTTGTTGTAGTTTTGCTTGAGGGTGACATGTGTTGGCCTCTTGGACCTGTTGCCACGGGCATCCTTTTGTCATCCAACATTTATGAGGACTCTTTCATTGCCAAAACCTATGGCCATGATTTCTCCCTCATATTTAAAGTCCTTTCTTTATGGCTTACGTGCTACTATGGCAGGGCAAAAACCTTTGAGCACAAATCGATTCCTATGGATGGCGAGATATTTGGATATTCCATTTGGATAATAAGGGATGAGATCTGTTCATTTTCTGCATGAAACTTAGGAAGCAAACCCAAGCAAGCTTTAATTTAATTCTTTGATTCTTTTAATTCAGTTCATCTCATGGTGTAAATCTGTTACAGACCTACTCTCATATAAAGGTTCTGTGCTGGTTTTGGCTGGAATAGAGTTAATTTTCTTCACAGTATGGGGCTATGTTTTAGATTTGTGCTGAACACAGGTTTGATAACATAGAGATGTTTTTATTGTTGCTGAGCAAGGCTTACAAAGATCCAAGGCCTTTTCTGCTTTTCACACTACCACACTGGTGAGGAAGTTGTGGGTGTGTGGGGGGCTGGGAGGAGAAGCCAGGACAGCTGCCCCCAAATGACCAAAGGGTTATTCCAGACCATATGAAATCAGGCTCAGTATATAAAGCTGGGGGGAAGAAAAAAGAAGAAGAGGGGACATTTAGAGTGATGGCATTTGTCTTCCCAAGTAATCATTACACATGGTGGGGCCCTGCTTTCCTGGAGATGGCTGAATAACTGCCTGCTCATGAGAAGGAGTGAATTAATTCCTTATTTTATTTTACTTGCGTGCGTGGCTTTTCCTTTCCCTAATAAATTGTCTTTGTCTCAAACCATGATTCTTCCAGCTTTTACCCTTCCAATTGTCTCCCTGGTCCCACTGGTGGTGGAGTGAGCAGCCAGCTGAGTGGGGGGTGGCTGCTGGCTGGGTTTAAACCATGCCAGGTTCTTATGCAGAACACAGAACTATATAGCTTGAAAATTGTATGTGAGTGTTGAGCACAACATCACTTAGATGTGACATATTGATGGCTGGTGTCAGGATCTCCCAATGCTGGAGAAATAGCCAGTGACAGCCTGGCAAATGTAACAACAAAAGCATCTCCCTGAAAAGGAGGGGAGGATGCAGCTGGAGAAACCGGTGAGTTTTTGCAGTTCTCTAATATCTTATGTGATGGATGGATTTTCAGCGACCTGTTCTGGGTAATAAAGGCACAGCAGCTCTACACATATTGCTCATTTGGGCACATGTAGGCACACCTGCAAGCACATACACACACCACCCCTGATAAATGCAGGTATACAAACCCCAGTTCCAGGATGTAATCTCAGTGCAGCAAAACGCTTAAGCATTTACTCAAATCCCATTCGGGTATAAAAAGCTGTTGCTTAAAAAATTTCCCAAAATTGTGGCTAGTAGCACGCATCATTATCATTGCAGTCAGTCTTCCTATTGATTTCAATAAGCTTTATGTGGGTCCCTCGGTATCAATACTGTGGATCTACGTCCAGAGATGGCATTGCAAAAACGAAGCCCAAGAATTTCTTCTCTCCCACAGTTCTCAAGAGATAAGTTCAGCTAATCACTGGATCAGAAACAGCAACACACAATTTTTCTCTTAATAAATGCAATGAACTGGAGCATTTTATGAATCAGAAAGGTGGTGTGAAAAAAAGCCAACAAAACACCATCCCATATATATATACAAACACACATATATATAGACATATATTCTCTTCATCCTCCAAGCAGAGCATTTTTCAAACAGTTAGAACATTTTATAAAATTGCTTGTATTGTTTCAACGTTTTACAGCCTCACAAATGATTGTTTTCTGTGCTGGGGAAAATGCGAAAAGGCAAAACCAAGACAAACATTTTACTGTTTATAGTTTAGCTGGCTTGGTTTAAATTGGAATTACTTTGCGCATAGTTTGAGCACTTAGAATATTTGCAATGCTGTAAAGGTGCTCAGTGACAGCAAAATGATACATAGCTGCCTGCCTGTGACAACATTTTAGTAATTCTTTGGGGTACTGGAAATAGTTTTAATGTTACATCCTGTAGCAACAGTCCCTCGGAGGGTATTTACAGTGTAGGTACCTAAGGTAGGAAATTTGTATACTTTGGCTCTCTTTATACTGACTGGGGTGAGAAAGTCTTCTCCAGAGAGCAGTTCTGAGGAGAAGCAGAGTTTAAGTGCCCTGAATGTGCTGGCAAAATCATTCCCAGCAAAAACATTAGAGAATGCTCCAAATTGCAGAAGTTATTTAAAGGTTTGGAGTGTGGAATTGAAGCACAAAAATGTGAGACGAAAGTTTCTTCTTACTTCTGAACTAAATCTCTGCTTCTCTTGAGAATGTCATGTGGTCTTTATTGGTTGTGTGGAATACTGACATTCTCAGTTTTTGTGCAAGTTCTTTTAAGGACTAAATATTTTCTTTGGAATGTTTTGTAAAGTTAAAATGCTGAAGCATAGTTAGGTTGTTAAACTTTGTGATTCAAGTAAAATGTCTCAATCTCAGAGTATCCACTCCAAAATGACACAGGACAGAACTGAAGTTGCCTGAATCTCATCTGACCCTCAAGCAACATGTTAAGTGAAGCTGCTGCTTAATCTGATGCTTCATCTTTCTTCAGAGAAAATATCTGACCATTGCTTACTGCCAACCACCTACCAATACATTTTGACGATCACAACCCATTCTTTACAAGGAGTAAAAATGTGCTTTTGTCCAACAGCTTGTGTTTGGGAGTGGTAAAACTGTTGTTAGCTTGGAAATTCAGAAAATCTCACTCCACCAGACACAAATCAAGACATTTCCTAAATGTGAGTTTCAGGACTGCGAGCTCTTTGTAAGCTTATATGGAGCTACAGATGTCCAAAAAGCTTGGCATGCATTTTTTTCTACTTATATTCACATAAAGAAAATTAGAAAAGAATTTAGAAAGTCACAAACAACAAAGGAAAAGTAGTGAGCGTGTGAAGAAGGTTATGAATTCAATGTTACTTCAGCAACGTCCAAAGATCCCAGCAATAACCAAGAGTCCCACTGCTACAAGCATCTTCTTATGTTTAGCCCATACCTCTACAAATTTACTAATTTTGCTTTCTACGTGGAGTTTTACATGTGGTAATAGTTTACATGTGTGTTTCTGACATATAAATAAGTAAACCAGAGTGACTTTGGGATAAAAGGTGTAAGCATAGTCTAAATGAAGAGAAACATCCATAAATCGCACATTTAAGGAAAAACCCACAAACAACCCAATACAAAAAAATCCACCTGACAAACCTACACAACAGAAGGAATAACTGGATATATTACTGAATGAAAATCATATCAAAATCCATCAGAAAATATTACTAAATCAAGTACATCTTCTTTGAACCGTATATCAACATCTGCAACTTTGTAATGCAGTAAATGACACGTATCACCTGCTGATTGAAACACATCACCTAGTAAAATAACAATCAATCTATGCGTACAAAACACATCTCCTCCTAATAAATTAAATGCAGAGCATGTTAAAGCTGATGCAGCAGTTACGAATTATGCACGAGAAGGACTAAACTCATTTTACCAGCTACTGGCTCTGAAACCTAAAGTGCTGAAAGTGATACAGCCCATCAGACACATCAGCTTTCCGGGAAATGCCAATCATAGGGGCAGGTTGAAGCTGCTGTCAGAAAATGTTTAGGTCAACAACTGCTCTCAGTAACAGCCATTTGCTACAGCTGATGGCAAAGGTTCAGGAGCAGGGCATGACTGCCAAGATCCCAAACATCTGGAGTTCGATATTCATGCCTGTGCGAGTGCTCACTGTAGAGGGAGAGGGGTTGAAAGATTAATTTAAACATTCTTTAGTCTAATGGAGCTGGGGAGAGCAGCCTATTGTATTTTCTAACTAGCTGAAGATGGGTGGGATGAAAAGTGGTGGGATAAACAACTGTGTGGTGTTAATATAAAAAAAAATAAATTAGAGGATCATTTAGTCATACAAGTAGGATTTGTGCCACTCATGCAGACTTTACCTCTTTCTACATCTTGTGAAATGAGTACATATATATACATGTACATAAAGTAAAGGAAAAAGCCTCATATTTGATTTCATGTTCTTCAAATATCATGGGAAACTGTGACGTTTCACTCCATCAAAATGAATGCAAAACATCTCTCTACTTGGGTTTCTGGAAAGGAAAGCAGTTTTGTAGCTGCAGCCAAGTAGGAAGTCACACCCCTGAGGAGAACACCAGCAAAGGAGCCTGTCAAGTAGACCTGTCCTCCCTCTTTTGATGCAACAGACTCAGAAAGAAGAAAGAAGATTCAAATCATGGAATGGTTTGGGATGGAAGGGACTTTAAAGACCATCTGCTTGCAACTTCACTGCCATAGGGGGCAGAGACAACTTTCTCTAGACCAGGTTGCTCAAAGCCCCTTTCAACCTGGTCTTGAACACCTGCAGCAATGGGGCATTCACAGCTTCTCTGGGTAACCTCTTCCAGTGCTTCATCACCCTCACAATGAAGAATGTCTTCCTAATATCTAATCCAAAGTTGCCTTATTTCAGTTTAGATCCATTTCCCTTTGTCCTGTCACCACATGCCCTTGTAAACTGTTCCTCTCCAATGTTCTTGTAAATCCCCTTCAGGTACTGAAAAGCTGCAATAAGATCACCCTGGACCCTTCTCTTCTCCAGGATGAACAATCCCCATTCTCTCAGCCTTTCCTCAAAAAATTCTGTGGACAGTTTCATTCTTGATGCCACTCAATGTCCAGTTTTGTTGAATTTTTAGTTAATTGTTTATTTTTGCTTGTTGACATGCAATGTGTGTGCAAAATAGGTCGGTTGTTTGAGCCAATTGACTTGGCTGCTTTTCCTCCCTCTGACAACAAATGTTGATTTAAGGAGCTAGTTAAGTGTAAGTCAGAGTCTACCAGGAAAATTCGTTGAAGTAATTTCCTTCTTAACTGATCAATAAAACTGAAAAATATCAGGACTATCACTTGCTAAAGACAAATTCCTGGATCCCAAGTTACATAGAAGAGAAGCTCCAACAAAACTGCAAGGTGTCTGTGTCCTGAGTCTACACAGGTCCGTCCCCAAGGCTTCTAATTGAGATTTATATTGTATGTTTCACTAAAGTAAATTAAGAGTAATTCCAGTAAAGTAGGGGATGCTGAAGGGAAGTGGTAATCTTGAATTAATTTACCTTTAAATAAGGCCTGAGGAGGGAAACAAAGTTGCTTGGTTCCATTGAGCAAGGATGGCATGTTTGAAAGGAGTTTTTTTCTCTGAAATTCACATAAAGAGTCTAATCAGACTTCTGGCTTCTGTCACATTAACCTAAAAATCACAGGATAAAAGCCACCTTACCTTGTCTCTACTTCTGACAATATACAACTGGCAGAGAAGCTGATCCTTTAACAAGCACAGAGAAGATTCCTTTAAGGGTCATGGCTCCAGCTGTGGATAATAGTACAGTGTTTTCTGCTTCCCAAAGCCTCAGGAGCAGCCTGGGAATGTTCAGAACCTCTACAAGGCTCTGTGTAACAGCAGGACACCTTCAGCATCTCCAGTGGTTTGTCAAATAAAGCATGAGTCACATTCCCCTTCTGATTTTACTCTGGTTAATTATTTCTCTGGTTTTGCAGCAAAATGTGAAAGGACGAATAATGGGAGGTTCCAGATGCTACTATTTTTCAGGCACAGTTTTTGGGTTTTGAAGCAGCGAGGCATCAAAATCCCACAGCGATTGATAGCTGCTAAAATGTCTTTGAAATTCCAGGGATCTGGCTCATTTTAGGCACACCCACTGGCCCAGTGGCTGGAAGAGGAGGGGCTGTGAATGAGACTGTGATCCTCCAAGTCTCAATCTGCCTCATGGTCTTCTTCTCACCCACAGAAAACGCACCATGTACACCCCAAGCAGCTTCTCCCACGGCTTCAGCTCCGCTCCATGCGTGGAGGGAGGTGAGAGAAGAGACAGGTCTGACCCATTTCTCTCTTCTTTTTATCAAGGATATACAAAAATGGGCATGAGGAGAGAAGGGATGGCTTTCATTCAGGAAAGTGAAATACCACACAGATAAGGAAGAAGGTCTGATTGGGGTTCTGTCTCCCTGACAGGTATCGAGGGAGTACCCAGCACCTTCCAGGACAGAGCCCAGAGAGAGCACCACCAGCTGAAGCAAAGCAAATGAGTGAGACGGATTATACATTTCCATTTAACTGGGACCTAGCCACATCCTCTGCAACAGAGAAAGGGATTTACAACTTTTAACGAGCAGCACTCTGTAAAAATAAAATTACTTCAAACACAGCATTAAAGCTTTTCTCAGAAAAGCTCTAATGTAAATTTTATATGGAGCACACTACTGTTCGTGCATTTGTTATTTGAATTTGTTATTTTATTAAAAAGTAGAGCCTAATCAGAATTGCCTAGTTCTAGGGAGAAAAGGAATGGGATTAAATATGAAATAACAGTTGGTTCAGGATTCCTACCCACTCAGGAGGCTTCAGAAACGTTCTGTCATTTTCTAGAGATTTATATATTAAAAGTGTCTGCCCCATCATAATCACTTAACATGCTTTAAAAAGCACATAAACACTCGGGGGGGTTTCATTATGGCATATGGGAGAGAGATTCTGCTCAGCATTGGTCCAATTTTACTCACATTATAGTCACATGCTAAATGTCCCATGGACATCAGGGGGAGCCGAGCCTTTTGAGAAAAGCTTTGCTTTATAAAAAGCATAAAAGCAGGCAATCTGCAACAAATATAGATTTCCAGTAAGCTGGGGGCAAGGTCTAGATTCAAACAAATAGTATCATAAAGTATCTCCCATCAGGAGAATTTTTTCAGTGGCAAAAACAGAGACAAAGTTCAGATGGAGAGTTTGCCTTCTCGAGACTGAACGGGGAAACTTTTTCCTCTTCAATGGCCCTAATTTTGAAGAGGTTATGTCAGTTCTTTATCGCCTCTCTTATTCTGCCTTCAGTTCCTCTCTTCTCACACCCACACAGAGGACTTCTAAATCTCAGCACGAGTCTGATAATATCTTCTCCTCTTTAATGTATGTTTCTGTGGAAGGAAGAAGCAGCAGCTATTAGCAGCCTGTGACTGAATGCTGCATGAGGCTCCCTTTGTAGTATTCAATGGCACAGGAAAACACAATTTAACAGACAACATTGTGGAATCCACGCTGAATGTACAGAGAGGCATCGTCCCAGTCAGTGGTGGGTGACAGAGTGGTCATGCTCAAGGCTCGAGGTTTCCTCAGTGGCAGACGTAGCTGGGAGCAGAGCCAAAAACACTAGATCCATGGCTTAGGTACATTAAACAATTTTTTTTTTTTTTGCTAGAATTATATCTCACTTCTATATCACTTCCATTGCTGTAAGCATAAGGGCTTCATGTGTTGCATCTAGTTTTTGGCATCATCATGATGAAATTCCATTTTATGACTTGAAAAAACCCACTGGCTCCTCAGACCTCCCGCTTAAGGGTCCTATGAAGGGTCACAAGTTCCATAGGGAGTGACAGAGTGAGCTGGGGGGGATCAGACTGGAGGCTCAGAGGTGACCTTATTGCTTTCTACAACTCCCTGAAATAAGGTTTTAGCCAGGTGAGGGCTGGGCTCTTCTTCCAGGTAACAAGGGACAGGGTAAGAGGAAATGAACTAAATTGAACTAGGGGAGGTTTAAGTTGGATATTAGTAAAAATTTCTTCATGAAAAAGGTAGTCAAGCACTGGAACAGCCTGCCCAGGGCAGTGGTGGAGTGACAGTGCTTGGAGGTCTTTAAGAGATGTGTAGCTGTGGCACTTGAGAACATGGTTTAGTGGTAGATTTGGCAGTGCTGGGTTAACAGCTGGACTCAATGATCTTCGGGGTCTTTTCCAGTCTAAATGGTTCTGTAACACAAAAATGATGCACAGTCATTTCTGTGTTAAGCCTAACCAATGACTTCTGGCTGAGTTAGAGAAGACCTTTCAGAAAGATAGTGGTGTTTGATTTTAAAGTCTTCAAAGGGAGAAAGAAGCAGCACTTTTTGTATTGTTATAATCCTACCCTATCTCTCATTTAAATTTGCCTTGATTCTATTCCTAGCCCTGAAATTTTGTTATGTCTTTAGTATTAGATTAAACCTGCATTTACAGAAAGCCATGCAGTCAGAGCTTGCTGTGTAGCACTGATATTTGAATCACAGTTTTTGTTACCTACCCTGCAATTACAAAACTTTTTATCAGGGGCTTGGACATCATTTACTTCTGTCACTGTAACCAAAACCTACCTGTTGAAAGGAAGCCTTTAAAATATGAGGTGGTTGGTCCTTTTCGGTTCCTGACTGAAGACTGAAAAACAGATACAGCGTGAGGGGTTTTCTGCTCAACCTCACACAGACAGCAGAGCCAGGACCAGCTGGCTCAGAAAGGAAACCCATAGTTGCATACAAATAGACTGTAATTTATGTTGGGAATCTGAAATCTGATCAGACAAGGGACAAAGGGAAAATGCCTGGTTCCCTTATTTTTTCTAAAAGTGACTAAAAGCAATTAAAAATATGCCCCGGTTGTGCATTTAGCATTTGGCCTTTATGTTAATTACCCATTTCTGAGAAAACTAAGAGAGAATGCACTGATGTGGCAAGTTTAATGGCATGTAACTTAAAAAAAAAGTAAATGCAATTATTTCATTCCAGTTCCTTACAATGAGTGTAAAATAAGAGCATAAACTTACTGGAGGGAAGCACACCAGTGAAAATACGAGCATTTCCCTAGTGCAGATCAATTGGGTGATTCTGGATTTATATATGTGACAGTATAGATGGAGGGAAATAAGGATGATACCAGCTCTGGGGTTGATCTGTAAAACATTTCAAAGTGACATCCAAACCATCATGTGTTACAGTACATATTTACTGAAAGAAACAAACTATTTCAGTTTGTCTCAAGGGGTTTTGCACCTGACCAATTATGTTTAATAAAATGGTGAATTGTCCTCATGGACTACCCAACATATTTTGAAATCATGTACTTTCCTTCAGTACAACAGTTCCACTAATGATGTTACAGAAACCTGCAGTATTTAAGAATAATGAAAGTGGTTTGTTTGCATTTAAGTGATACTTCCAGATCTAAGAACCTGGAAATTTAATCACTACTTTTTGAGAGCTTTTTTCATTTTAGAAAAATAAAATACATGTCTTCCTCATGCAGATACTAGGTGGATGCTTTTGAAATGCTGAGATATTGCAGTGGCCACCAATTTCAGAAGAGAGAGAGAGAGAATACGGAGTCATCCAGCACAGCAGCCTTTGGAAATGGAATAAATTCTGTCATTTATTATTTTTGTGGCAATAACATCTGGATGCTGTGATAAGGGATCCACTATGTGACGGAGCTGTAGGCAGTGTAATGGAAAAACTG
>JAYRBT010000042.1:4306690-4352508 GCA_036023395.1 Myiotriccus ornatus | reverse complement strand
CCTTCAGTACAACAGTTCCACTAATGATGTTACAGAAACCTGCAGTATTTAAGAATAATGAAAGTGGTTTGTTTGCACATAAGTGATACTTCCAGACCTAAGAACCTGGAAATTTGCTCGCTACTTTACAAGAGCCTTTTTCATTTTAGAAAAATAAAATACATGTCTTCCTCATGCAGATACTAGGTGGATGCTTTTGAGATGCTGAGATATTGCAGTGGCCACCAATTTCAGAAGAGAGAGAGAGAGAGAATACGGAGTCATCCAGCACAGCAGCCTTTGGAAATGGAATAAATTCTGTCATTTATTATTTGTGTGGCAATAACATCTGGATGCTGTGATAAGGGATCCACTATGTGACGGAGCTGTAGGCAGTGTAATGGAAAAACTGTCCACCCCAATATAGGGTTTGTTTCCTGGATTAGAGAGCTGGATTTGGAAAACACTGAATAGTACGAGAGAACAGCAAAATGTTCTTGTCCAGCATGGTAAGTAGAGATCTCAGTCAAAGCTGCAGAACCGTTTCAGAGCCCATTTGGGACACTTGTTACACTCAGTCTCTACCAGACCTCTTTGGTTCAGTGTCTACAACAGAGCCAGGAGCATGGTGGCCGGGTGAGGTCCGTGTGGGCCCGGTTTGCTGTGCTAAATGACATTTTGTGTCTGTGCAGGTGCCCGCACAGGTGTTTGCAGACAGACCTCCACATGCTGTGTGGGTGACCACACGTTTGCAAGCCTCAGTTTGAAGGTGCTGATTTGATGTGCTCCATCAGATGTGCCGCAGGCCTGGTGTGAGGACAAAGCTAAGGAGCTTTTAGGTGAGACCTTTCTCATCTGCCTGCCTGCCATGGGGCAACAGCAGGCGTGTTTGCAAAAGAATGTGTGACCTTATCATGTGAGGAAACTTTCCTTGCAGATATGAGTTTGCTCATTCTAGTTCAGAAAGCAAAACCTCATGGAAAAGGAAAAAAAAAAAAAGAAAAAATTAAAGGGAAAAAAAAAAGGAGAGAATCAGAAAGGTAGTTGCTGTTACTTGTGGAATACAGATGACTTAAAAAGTTTTTTTTCTATTGGGAAAAAAGTAAAAAATTACAAACAACCCCCCCACCAATATAAATACTAAGTAGTACTTGTTTTTGTGTAATTTTCAAGTGGGCTTTGTTTTATGTTCAGTTGAGAAATGGATCCAGATGCTTTGACATCCAGTTGAAATGCACCATGCACAAAGGTTAGAGGACCTTTCCCAGAAAAATGCTCAAGAGCCCTTCAACTGCTGCTTGCATGACTTGCATCTCCTACTTAATATACCCTGTCTTACAACTCCTTACTCTGTATTCATCTGAACTCAGCATCAGGCAGGTTCTTTTTCTGCCCTTTTACATGGCTTTACTTGATAAATCTACAGAACCAGCAGTCTGGGAGAGTGAAAGTGCAAGCACAAGCTGTTGAGAGTAAATGGCAGTGGGTAGCACTTTGGGCTGGGGCAATGAGAGTTCACTGTAGCAGAGCATAAACTGATAGAAAGGTGTTGGCAGTTTACCATTGCTATGATAGCTGCTATAAAAGTTTGTTTCTACGTGCAAGAAACACTTAATGAAACGCCCTGACCTGTGTTATGTAGGAGGTTGGATTAGATAAATGTAACAATGTTTTAAGAATTAGTCTATGAACTATGGATATTGCCATGAAAAAGACTTATGAACATGAATGGAGAATGCTAACATCCCCCAGAATGAACAGTAAAAAGCAGACTGTAAATCTCTTTAACAGGATACTCTGTTCTATTATCTAACTTTACCAGCATCTGTTGAATTCAATATATCTCTCAGTTTTAGGTTTCTATAATCAGTCGGATTTATGATGCATTTCCCAAATTGGTGAAATAAAAATGGATTGGCCCAAATGGGAAACAGCATATAAGACTACTAATTATCAACAATCTGTATTTCAGCATCAGACTTGCTGGGGCAATTTCTTCTCCCTACTGCTCTCCTTCACGACAGCAATGCAGAGAGAAATTTATTTAAGGAGTTTAGCTTTACCAGTAACAAAATTTTCCTGATTGTAATGAAGATACTTGTTGAATATTGATATAAAATAGCATTCTATTTTTCTTTATCTTTGTTGCAGTGATGGAAATGACTACATTTAGGGAGAAAGCGGAATCTATATGAAGGTTTCATTGATGTCTGAATATTATCTAAAAAAATTTGTATCTGTTCTAAAAGAAACTTTCAATCCCTGGAACAGATAGGATGATGGTGTAATTAAATTAATTCCTCTGCTAACCCTGAAAGTATACTGATAGTGTACTGAATGATTATTTGAGATGTCATTATGAAAATGAATTTTATTAAGGTTTTATACTGCCATCTAGTACCTTAGCACCTCCCTCATGTATTCAATATTAATAGAGGAATGTCTTCTTGGGATTTTTGGAGTATCAGTCACTTGGTTTCTGAAGAGAGGAGTATCCAGATTCAATTCAAGTGGGTATATTGGAATGTAAGAATTTTTCTTATCATTTAAATGTTACCACTGCAGTCTTCATTGACAGTTTTGCTATAGAGATTTTAAACCCAGTGGCCACATCCTTCTATGGTCTATGCAAGTGAATTTTTTCATCTTTCAGGATCAAACTCTAATCTAATTGGATTAAATTGCTGTTGATTCTGATGGGATTTGAAAGATTCCTTGGAATCACGAATCTGGGAAAAGCTAAATGACAAACTACATTTTTCCAAGGAACGGGTGTTAAAGTGGGTGAAATCAGTAAAGTGAAGGGACCACACTCTTCAAGCAGTGCAGTTTCTTAATCCTTCATTGCCATAATAAGAAACAAAAGTCTTCATTTTATTCCTAGTTTACATGCAGACCTCCTGAACTTAAAGCAAATAGTGAGTGGTGAAACTTTTCTGGCCATATTACATGGCTGGCTAATCAGTGCCTATTATATTGTAAAAAGCTCTGCTGATGTGCCTCTTACAGTTTTACCCAATAACACACCTACCATCTGACACTGTGCAATTAGCCTGCTCTTCTAGAGCCTGCCAGAAACAGCAATAATACTGCATCAGAGGAAGATCATTATCCAAGGCACCTCACAGACACTAAATATGCACAGTTCTGCTGCATTTGCAGCCCACGAAGGATGAAGGCACCGATAACTGTGTGGTGTTAAGGCATTCATTTGCATTGTTTCAGGGAAAGCCTGGCCTGTCAGGAGTTCCCTCTAGCAGGCATAAAAGAAAGAATAAAAAATGAAAAACCACCAATGTTTTAGGCTTTTTTTTTTTTTTTTTCCCCTTCAGAAGTAATGAATGAGTTCATTCGTTTGGGGAAAGCGAAACATCAGTATCAGCAGAGCGTGGCTGGGTTCTCTCAGTGTGAGTCAGTGTTATTCAGACCCTGGGCTGTGTTTTTAATGCCTTTAGTCACACAAAAGACACAAACTTTCCTTTAGTGCTCACTTTTCCAGGAGGATGGTGCAGGATGAGCGAGGGTGGTGCCCAGCTCCCAAACCTGTTTATAAGGAGCTCCTGTGCTGGTTCAGAGGGCTTTATCCCCACATTCAGTGCAGTGCAAATAGCAGTCTGAAGCTTTCATTCCCCAGTTTATGCAGCATCCAGACTGCTTCAACTCAAAGAGTGCCAGCCTGAGTATCTCAACACTGCAAAAAAGATCCTCTTTGTGCTTCCAGATCCTGGTGTACTCTGCAATGGTGTGTTACCTTTGATTTCCATGATTGCGGACCACAAAACATGGACAAGGAAATCCCTGCAAACGTGACTGTGGGCTAAAATGTCAACACACTTTCCCTCTTGTTTAGCAAGAACCATGGGCTGCCTTACCTGAGAAAATCCTTGCTGCAGTCAGCCCTGGGATATTCCCTGGAGGTCCTTGCTACCCCTGCGATGGAAACTACAGTCTCTTATGATCATTTCTTTGCTGTGCTGAGGATAAAAAAAGGCAAAAGCAGAGGATTAGGGATCCATGTACAACAATAGTTAATCTAACTTTCATTAACAGTTAAAAATCTTGCAGGGGGAATATATGAAAATTACTGCTTTCCAAGTAGATTTGTTAATTATTATTAGTCAGTCTACTTATAAGGCACAGACGGAAACTTGGCCCTCAATAAGTACCTATTAAACTATGTTAGAGAACATCATATTAATGTTTAATATAAAATCTGCAAGAATTGTCTGTTCTTTTAACACTGGGTCATATATTCAGCTGGTACGAATCAGTCCAACACCAGCAAGAGAGCTGGTCAGTTTACGTAGACCAGGATTGGGTTTAACATTTGCTACATGAAAAACAGGATGACATTTCCATTCTTTTAACTTTTTACAGAAACTTGGAGTTTGTTCCCTTTTCTGTCACCCATCTGGCAGAATTGTAATTAACAGAATTTAGAGCCACGACACTGAATCTGTCAGACAGTCACACAGTCAGGCGAATTTTCAGTGTAATTAATAGATGCAGAGGACATGATCTGTTTCAGATTCCAGGGACTTGGATGCAGTAGCCAACTCAGATAATTCAGCCTCTGCTGCCTTGTGTCTAAATAATGCCCTGTTTTAAATAATGACATCTTCCCATGTGCTCTTCATACTTAAATATGTAGCTGTGTTGGGACAGAAAATATGGTGATAAGATCATCATCCTACAGCCTGCACTTATGATCAAACTTTTAGCATCCTGGTTCATGACAGTGTGGACAAGCTCTTACAGGTCAAGCAGGAATTGCCTGAGAAGTTATTGCCTCTGAGTTCCCACCCATCAGCTGGAATGTGCTTTGGACATCCACAGTTTGCTCAGTCAGCATATATGAGGCACTGGCACAGGTTGCCCAGAGCAGTTGTGGATGACCCATCCCTGAAAGTGTTCAAGGCCAGGTTGGATGGGGCTCTGAGCAACGTGGTCTACTGAAAAGTGTCCCTGCCCATGGCAGGGGATTTGGAATTATATGATCTGTAAGGTCACTTCCAATCCAAACCATTCTATGATTACGTGGTTCTCTGGTAAATCATCAACCATTCCTGCACTTCATTCGGACGTGCAGTAACAACCATCTGCTGAGTCCTTTTTTTCTATCCGGGACAATGTTGTCTTAAGCCACTTCAGATCAACTTTAAGAGCTTGCCTTCCTATCCTAAACTGTCCTGACATTCTGATTCCAAAGGCGGGGTGCTTTCCTTTAAGAATTTAATCCATATTAATTCAATGAGAGGTAAATACTTGTAATTTTGCAGCTTAGTTTGGGCTTTGTGACCTTGCCAGCTGTGAGCTGAAGATATTTGTCAGAATTCCATGGCTATGTATTTTTCATCTGTTGCAGTAATTCAACAATTGCACAAATCATTTCATTATTTTCTCCCTAGTTCATTTATTTATGACAAGTCCAAAGGGAAAACATTAGGTTCTGTCCTTGAGATCTCAAATACAACAAGCACATGGAGAGTAAGCTGTGCACAAATATGTTCATCCAACTGCAAATATATGCTTTTGTACACAGGGCCCAATCCTAATTTGTGCATAATATATTTCCTTAAATAATAATTTTCATTTGGGCAAAAGTGCCTGGCTTGTAATGAGGGATGGTGTAGGGGCTTTGTGAGAAAAGCAAACAGAACCAAAAACTTGAACTATGTATTCTGGAGGACAGTACTGGAAAAAAAAAGAAAAAAAGAAATCCGTCTGATTTATTCAGTTTAATTTAAGGACTACAACTGAGAGATCTAATTTAAGAGTTTTAGACTTTCTGTAAGGTTCATGTAGAGAAAGGCTCTTACAAAGTATGATCTAGGCCCTATGAAATCTGAATAATTCTCTCATGAAGAACATCTGGCTTTCAGAACAAAAGGAATTGTTTTCCAATTCCTAACATATGGATACCTCAATTAATGCTTAACATTAGGTGAACTCACAGATAAGTTGGTAAATTTAGGAGAATTATTTTTCTGAGAACCTCAGTGGATTTTGATTAATATCTAAAGAATCCAAGAAGCTTGGAATATTTAAGGTTGAAAGGGGTTGACCTCTGGAGTTCACGTGGTCCAAGCCCCCTGCTCAAGCAGGGCCAACTACAATCAATTGCCCAGGATCATGTCCAGACAGCTTTTGAATATCTCCGAGGCTGGAGACAATCTGTTCCAGTGCTCAGACACCCTCACGGTGAAACGGTGTTTCTTAATGCTCAGATGGAAACCCCAGTGTTTCAGTTTCTGCCCATTTTCTCTGTCCTGTCTGGACACCACTGAACAGAGCCCTGCTCTGTCCTCTCTGCACCCTCCTTTCAGGTATTTACATACATTGATAAGATCTCCTCAGTAACCCCTTCTCCAGGCTGAACAGATCCAGCTCTCTCAGACTTTCCCCACAGGACAAATGTCCTTAATCATCTTCATGGCCTTCACTGGACTCTCTCCATCAGCGTGTCCATGTCTCTCTTGTACTGGTGAGCCCAGAACTAAACACAGAGATCCAGGTGGGGCCTCACCACTGATGAGTAGAAGGAAGGATCACCTCTCTCAGCCTGCTGGCAATAGTTTATCTAATGCAGCTCAAGATACTCTTAGTCTTCCTTGCTGCTTCTTTCTGGCTCCTGTTGGACTTGCTGTCCTCAAGGACCCACAGGTCCTCTGTTGTCCATCTGTTTTCCTGCTGAGCAGCCCCCTAGAATGTACTGGTGCCTGGGGCTGTTCCTTTCCAGGTGCAGGATTTTGTACTTGTTGAACTTCATGAGTTTCTGTTATCTCATTTCTCCACCCTTCAAGGTCCCTCTGGATGGCAGCACAATTCTCTGTCCTACCAGCCTCTCCTCCTGATTATCACCTGCAAACTTGCTGAGGGGACACTGTGTCTTCATCCAGAACAGTAATGAAGATGTTAAACAGGACTGGACCCGGTGTTGACCCCCAGGGTACACTGCCAGTTACTGGCCTCCAGCCAAATTTGTGACACTGATTCTCACCCCCTGGACCTGGCCAATACAGACAGTTTTAAACCCACCCCACTGCCTGCTCATCCAGCCCCACATCAACAGCTTAGAATCATAGAACTGATTCCCCAAATTCTCTGTTGACTGAATCAGTATAAGCCTGGTGGACCCCAGATGCTGAACATGCTGCTTCATTCCAGTCAGCCAAGCTGTCTCTTTGAAAAGTTTCGAGTTTCCAAGATAATTTGTTTTAGTCAAAATTACATATTTTTTAATGTTTAGCAGTGTCACTGACCATTTTCAGAGGTTTATTTCAAAATCTTTGTGCACATATAAATAGGGAGTTCTAGTATCAAAATATGGAGAAAGAAAATGAAGTAAAATGCTTTTTAACTGAAATATTGACTTTGGGAAGTAATCAAATGTGTGTTACCAACCTCTCTGGTTGGTCATCAATGCTGTGGAACTGCCTTGTTTATATATTTCGTGTGATGAACTTCTAAATGATGAGCTATAGAGTAACAGATCTGTAATGAACAGATGTGTGAGATGATTCCATGATTCTATGAGCAGAGCATAATTAGAGAAAACCTCTCAACCCTCTTAAAAATAATCATCGTATAAGTGGTTTCCTCTTAAATCAAATGTTTTGAGAATATATATACATATGCTAGATATTTGAATATATATATAAAAATACTATAAAGAGACCAAAATTTTCTCTATCCAGAGTATCAACTTCAATTTCCAATACGGCCTTGCTAAAGTGTTTCTTCACTTTTTGCTTTACAAGTAGCTGAATGTCAGTTTGAGTTGGTCAAATGTTGGGTGCAAAATAGGAACGACATTGTTTCAGAAAGACTGAGTTTGAATCCTACTCTGTGCTGAGCTGTTTCCCAACTCCCTGAGCTTGGAAGCAGAGACCTTGGTGCACAGGATGGCACAGTATCAGGCTGAAGCCTAACACAGGGAGCTTGAACAGTGATGTGTAAGAAAATCAGGTACTTCACAGTACTGTGGCAAAAATGATACAAGTAAGGAAGGTTCATTCTTAGAACTTAACTTTCAAAATCTTTCTTCTGTAAAGTAAATATTATGCTGGTGTGACAAATTTAAATTATCATTGGCTCCTTTAAACCATTTTATCACATGTAGATCAACTCAGGCGTATGTTTCCTGGGTGATGCTCTCAGTTTGTGAGTCGTGTTTCATGAGCTCCAGCCTTGCTTGTCCCTTCAGTGTGCAGCTGTTATTACATCCTGAACTCATGATGTCTCCACCTCTGTCCTCAGGAGGCTGCAATTCCACTGAGAAGGAAAACCAGTTCATGTTCTAATAGGAAAAAAACAAGAACAAGAAGTGGAAGCAGCCATGCAGTAACTTTTAACACCACCAGATACATTAGCACAATTAAAAGGCAGCTGTGCTTTGGGAAGACCAAGTATTTATTTCTGGAAAGAAAGAGATGATTTGTTCTAATTCAGTAAATTAAAAAGTCACCCTGAATTATTCCATCAGTTAAAAGCTGCACACAGAAAAACCTAATGCAGTGTAAAAGCCTATGAAAGGTTCCTTTTATGAGCAACAGTAAAACATTCCCAGTTTACACCAAAGAAAAGCTTACAGGCTTTTTGAGGAACAGCCTCCCTTATCTCAGCCTCCCAAGGTGGACTGGACTAGCAGGATTAAGAGTGTCACTTTGTGGCCGTGCATGATGGATGGTGTCTGGGTTATATATCTGCTTGCAGCCTGTTGGGCATCAGATGTTACTCTCTTATAAATGGCTGAGGGGAAGCAGAAAGAGGAAAGCTGCCTCTTGGCTTTGTTCTGGCTCCAAACAGGAGCCTCAAGGGGGAAAGCTGGGATCTTCAGGGAAAATAAGGGTTGAGGGGATGGAGACAAAGGCTTACAAAGACAGGGAAAAGACACAGACATGGAGGCTCTTTGAGCAATGGCCTAAGGGGGAAAGAAGTTGCACACCGTACAGACCCTAGTGAGGAAGGGAAAAAGACTTCTTGGGGACCCAGAAGGGGCAGGCTGGGATATGCTGCAGCTCAGCTGTTAAAGAGCCCGAAACCAGGAACCTCTTCCACAGGGAGAGTTTGCTTTACAAGAGAGAAAAAAGAAATCATGCAACTAGTTTCTTTTGTAGCAAAAACTTGTTCCAGGGCTTACAGAGCCTTCTTGTGCTTTTGGGAAAGCACCCTTAAGGAAAGAATCAAGATTAGAAACTGAGTCTGAGTCAATGTCTCAGTGAAAATTCTTTGCCGCTTCTTTCCTTAACACTTCCATCTGCAGAATGGGAATTTAACAGATGCATGAGGCTGCTGCAAATGGAATTAACTGATGTTTGTACAGTGTTTTGCAAGGCTGGCATTTTATTGTTGCTTATTTGTTTATTTGTCAACCCATGTTACGCTTTCATCCCAGTAATAGTACTCTGCAAATAATACATCTCTTCAAAGAGGAGAAAATCAGGACATCGAGGGTAAATCCAGACTACTAACTTGTGTTGACCAAGGGAAAACTGTTTCCAGACATTTGCATAAACATGTTATGGAAAATAAAAAAAACCCACCCACTATGAAACATAGCTCGATCTTAAACAAAAAGTCATATCAATATCTTTTTAATTTCACTTAAATACTTCTTAATTAAAAAAAAAGTGAAAAGGAGTTAATAACACAAATTAAAAATATGGGAAAGAACAATATAGGAATATAGGAAAATACAGGAAAGATTAGTGGCCTGAAGCAAATTGAAATTGCAGTGGTCACCATCAGTGGGATTTATTTCTCCTCACCATGTTGTCTGCAGGTGCAGTGTCCAGCCTCCATTAGTTATCCATGCCAATGGAAGCAGGCACTTGGAGGGGCCATTAAGTCCATTTCCTTTAGACATGCTGTGTTTTGAGAGGTACTTGAGACAGAGCTTTAGATCAAAAAGATAAATAGTTCTTAGTGTTTATTAATGAGAGTGCATTTGAGCCACACAGAAACTGAATCTGTAGGCAAACTCAAAGGCAAGGTGTTGAGTGTGTTCCCTCTCACAAAGTTCTGTTGGAGCAGCCATGGCAGCATCCCGTGTTTGATGTCAGTAGGATGGATCGTCCTGCAATCACACAGAAACAGACAGTGTTTGTAAGCAACCTGAATTCAACCCAAACTGTCAACATGTTTAATAACGCATATAATTGTGTCTCAGGAGCATAGCAGACTTCAGCCTGCTCCTGGAGTCAGCCAGCTCAAAAACCGTACAGGAGTCAATATAGGAATTCGATTTCTCATTATTTTTTCATTCTTTTCATTATGCTATTAGTTTTTCTTTAAGCCTTCTACAATTTTAAAGGGTTTTTATTTTTGTTTGTTTGCCTGCTTGGTTTTGGTTTTGTTTAGTTGTTTTAGTTTTTTTCTTTTTCTTTCTGTATGGTTTCTTGAACTGTGTGTTCTAATGGAGTTTAACAGAAGAAATGTCACCCCTCTATTCTGTATTTCCTGCTATCAATTCATGGATTGTACTAATATTTAACTACAATAACAACCAGGATTTCCACATAGATGACAGTCTGTTGTGCTCCCAACTTCCCACTATAGAATTCAATAATTATGCAGAAACTTTATATTCTTTGTCACACTTCCGTGTTCTTGTTGTCTGTAGTCTTCTGATCAACTGATCAAACAATCAAGGTCACTTTGTTTTCTGTGTACCTGTAAAATTACCTGGAATCATTCTTCCCCCCCCACCCTTGCCTAACCTATAAATGGTTTATAATTCATTTACTGTGTATTAAAACTTGTAATATATTGTATTAACAGCTGTAATACAATTATGATTCTGAGTCAAAATTCATTAACACCTGTGGGACTGTCAGTGGTCCTCCTGCACCATGACTGTAAGATCCAGATCCTTAAAGGGGCTGGTAGGAAGGACATGCCTTTTATGGGTTTATATTGGTTTATTTTCACTGCTTATAGCAGACTTCTAGCACCTAATGTGGGCCTACAAGAAGGACAGAGAGGGGTTTTTTACAAGATTGTGTAGTTACAGGACTGGGGGAATGGCTTTAAACTGAGATTGTATATTAGGATTAGATATTAGGAATAAATTCTTTCCTGTGAGGGTGGTGGGGCACTGAACCAGGTTGCCCAGGGAAGCTGTGGATGCTCCATCCCTGGAAGTGTTCATGGCCAGGTGAGATGGGGCTCTGAGCAAGCTGGTGTAGTGGAAGGTGTCCCTGCCCATGGTGGGAGGATTGGAACATGATGATCTTTAAGTCTCTTCCAACCCAAGTCATTCTGTGCTTCTGTGGTCAGTGGGATTAATACTGTGGAACATATCCATGGATTAGAGATCTCAGCTTGTCTATTCAAACTTCAGTTCACAGGCCCAAAATAGATTTTAATTATTTCATAATTTTAAGAATGGAGTATTTAGAATCAACCTCTTCTGATCACTTGA
The DNA here is from genome assembly GCA_036023395.1 of Myiotriccus ornatus. Taxonomy (NCBI): domain Eukaryota; kingdom Metazoa; phylum Chordata; class Aves; order Passeriformes; family Tyrannidae; genus Myiotriccus; species Myiotriccus ornatus. The sequence continues at coordinate 4,341,104 of JAYRBT010000042.1, read as the reverse complement.
GGAAAACACACACCACTTTGTAATTTATAATGGGAAAAGGTCTGCTCTGTTAGATTGTGGAGCTGTTTATTTTTATTATTTCTAATCATTAACATGTCATCTAATCCTGTGTCCCTAACAAACTATAATTCTTTTCAGTGATGTCAGGTGCTAGAGGCTATTCCATAACTCACAGTCCAGGAACACCAGAAACTGGGCATCATTCTGTTCCCTCAGAAGGAGATGACAAAAATCTACAGATAATTTTTGGCAGTGGATTCAGAATCTGTGTTTTGTTCCCCACTGCTAATACAGGATCAAAATCAATGGTTTCACCTGTTACTTTTAAAGTCGACTTCACACACAGCACTTACACTTGAAAACCAACATTGCTCCTTCTTTACTGTTGTACTGGGGATTCCCACTGAAACACCAAACTCTCTTTGTTGGGAAAATATAGCTACAAGATCTGACAGAAGCAGTACTCAAGCTGGTTTCCATTTAGATTCGATCTAAGGAAGACAATGCACATTATAACGATGTAAAAATATCATTCTTCTGAGAACATCATTGATTTTTTTCCTGAAAATACAAAAGTGTACCAGAAATTTCTAGGTTTTCACATTTCAGCATTTAGGCCATACTGTATACAGTAAAAATAAAAAATGCAGGAAGAAATCAATTCTGTTATCATTTTAAATGTATGATTCACTACAAGTAAACATATGTTTCTCTTTCTCCTTTTTTTCTGCACTGTAATGAAGTTTTAGGTAATAAAATGTGTTGCCTGAAGATAAGAAGTACTATCTAAAACACATTTCTGTCAATTAAATTGTCTTCTATTACTTCCATTGAAGCGCTAGCGGACTTCTGATTCTGATTTTTAAGAATATCGAAGAACACAAGACACTGGAATTGCAATGCTCAGTGCTAATTTATGGTGTTTAACCATAATGGAGATAGCACATAATACTTGGGAAATTGCTTTTTATTAGGAATGAGTTCTTAGCATTTAACTTATCCTTTTTTATAAAGCTATCTCTGCCAGAGAACCTTCCATTTTAACTTGTAATACTGTTTGTCTTCTTATTTAGTGTTTTGTCCCAGTAATTAACTATAAAACTAGCAACGAAATAAGGCTGAAGAACTATCCTCCTATACATTCAACTCTCTTTAATGACCTCACTGAGATAAAGCTCAATCCAATACTTAAATGCCAATGAAGCTAAGACGTTCGTGTTTTAAAGGTTATAATGAACTAGTACTTATTTAAATGCACAACTGTGGCAAATAAGCATCCTTGCAGTTGTGTAAATCAAATAATATATTTACCATAAGCCAACCGGCCTAGGAAAAATAATTGCCACAGACGTTTGAACGTTGTACCGTATGAACGTTTCCAGACAGTTCAAGTAACATACACATATTTTTCCTCTAGCTTTAAATTCTCTCTCTGTTCACTTTCAATAACTCAGAAACCTCAAATGAACTGTTGTGTCTTTACATTGGTGTGATACACGAAGAGTGGTCTTCAGTCTGGTTCTCTGCATGCTGCCCTGGAGAACACATGCAAAGCTTCACAGTCTAAAAGCTGAAAGTGATAGTGTTGGTCAGTGGCTGGCAAAGGGGACTAATCTTTTGAAGAACACATGATTTCTGGTTCTGTGGGCCAGTTGGTAAAGCCCAGATTAATCTCACCTAATTTTAGCCATCTGGAAATTAGAAACACAAGTCGCCTCTTCTAACTGTACAAATCTATTTAAAAAAAAAGAGTCTAGATCCAAGCTAATCATTGTCATTAGTGGAAAGAAATGCTTTTAATATTTCAGTCTTTCTGTATCTGAGAGAGACTTTGGACTCCCGTTCCCTGGAAATGTTTAAGGCCAGGTTAGATAGGACTCTGAGTAACCTGGCCTAATGAAAGGTGTCCCTGCCCACTTCAGGGGATTACGAGTGGATGAGTTTTAAGGTCCCTGAAAACCCAAACCATTCTATGATTCTATGATCTATACTAGGAAGAGAGGAATCAAAAGCTCCTGTTCTTTCTATTTACCATAAAAGAAATCTGCACAGTCACCTCAGGTAAGGACACCTACGTTGGACCTGTGTGCATTTCCTCAAACAAAGCCAATACTTAGTGTCTGCTCTAAATTGGAGACTGAGTTCTTTTTGTAGCAGACAGGACAATTCATTTCACACAGCACTTGTTTTAGGATTAATACCAATTGTAGTACAGGATGAATCACCTTTGGAACTGCCTTTTTTTATCATCTATAGGAGGAGCCTCGATAGTTGGCTAAGACTAGGTTCTTTTTAGATACCTATAATTAAATGAAATGAATCTCAGCCTACAGGACATCGCCTACAGACTCGAAACACAATGAGTATTTCATGTTTCTGTTGGTGGCAGCAGGTGGCCTAAAGATCAGAATGATACAATCCCTTCCCTGCCCTGATTTTGCCTATTACAGTAAAAAAATGGGTAGAGCAGGGAGGAAGAGAGGTGGAGGCAGGCAGGGGAATAAGCAGTAAAGGTATAAAATTGCTCAGGTCTACTGTGACCACCCTCAGTTGTGGTACAATTGCAGCCTGAGGACTGCAACAAAAGCTGTGAATAGTTGCTCTGTCTCTGTGGTAGCAGATGGTGGGGATTATGGTTCTCTCAAGTGCTGATGGCTTCCTTTGAGCAACACCTTTTTAATTATTTTTTATGTTACAGAAAGCAGGCATTTATTTTAAGTGTGCAAAAATGTAACCTTTCTTTCAGCTTCGAAGGAAAGGGGCAGTGGGATCACCTCATTATCTTGTGTGAATATGACTGGAGGAGATATTTGCTATGTGTATATATATATATAAAACAAGTGAATACTTGTTCATATATTCCTTCTCCTTTCTGCTCTCCTTCATTATTTTCCTTGTGCTTTAAAAATAAAGAAGAATACAGAAAGGTAAGTTCTCATTTGTTACTCAGTCTCTCATCATAAATAAACAGAAAAAAAAGAAATTAAATTTATTTTAGAAGTGATATCACAACTGAAGCCTTTACAAATACTTAAGGGTACATATAGAAGAAGATTTTTTTAAAACCTTATTAAAAATAGATTATTTCATACTTAGATTTTATGCATCTCCAAATAAACAAACATCTTAAAGATGTCTAGGTTTCAGAAGACAGAGGACTGTCTGTTTTCCATTGGAAAATGAGACTGCTTAAGGCATCTCAGTCTAGGCCCCTTAGGGCTTCTCTATTTGTATAAGTAAAAATCAAAACAGTGGAACTCACTAGGAAAATTAGGAATGTCTAGAGAAAATGTTAATATTAGAGACTCAAGTAATCTAGAATGTTATCAGCCCACAGGATGTGACAGCTTATGTAAGCTGGGAGTCTTTCCTTTTATCTTTGTGAAACCAACACTTTGAAGGCAGTTTAATCAAGATATTGCAAGAGCAATGTTTCAGGAGTGAGCATAAATTAAAATCTGGCCAAAAAGAAAAGTTTGAGAATAACCTGTTGCAAGCCTAGATTGTAGAAAACTATTAAAAAAAAAAATAAAATCATTAATCAAGTTATAAAAGTTTCCATTTATTTTTTCAGAAGTCATTAACTGAACAGTAAAAACATTGAATTTTAAAAAATTGCTGAAGGAAACATCAAGGAATAAAATAGGAGGCAAAAAAAGAAGCTTTTTTCGCTTTTCAACTGACAGAGTTTTATAACACAGTTATATAATAAATAAGTTATAAATGTTAACATGTAACTTAACATACTGTCATTTGACGCAACGTTATGTAGCTTCCCCAGGTTCATGGAGGCTCTTCCCTATGAACCCCACCAACAGGGCTGAGGGATTATACAATGTGATCACATCTGCTTCCTTTTCTTACCCCTCAATATCTGCTTCCTTCCTTTTTTTCCCCCCTGAAATCCTCAAGAAACTGTTTACTCAGGTGTGGTCCCAAGAGATAAAGCTCTTGCCATAATGGATGACTCTTTTTAGCTCAGATAGTGTAAACTGTTTGATTCCCCTCACTGCAAACTCTCCAGCAACAGCTCTACGTGGCTCAGGGAGTGAGACAAGCTGGTGCATCCAACTGGTGGTGACTTTGGGCTCTTCCTCCCTGTTGGCTTTTCAATGCTACAAATGACATGAGTATCAGTTCATCCACAGATGGGCACTTCACTGGCCCAAATGAACAGAAGCAGGAAGGCTCGTCAGAGATGAATCAGGATTGCGTGGTCACCAGGAGCCCAAACTCTCAGAGTTCTCTCTCCAAGCACATTTGTCCACTGCCAAAACTTTTGCTGTCCACGTCCTTCAGTTGACCCCAGGACACTCAGATGCAGTGAGTTCAAATATTCCAGAAACATTAAAGTTCCAAAAAAGAGTTTTGTACCTATGTATAAGTTATTAATTTTAAGGATAAATAATTACATAGGACATTAGCATTGCTTCCCTAAACTTCTGGACTTAAAGGGAGCTGATAGAACAGATGGAAAGTGGCTTTTTACAGGGGCAGATAGGACAAGGTTTTAAACTAGAAGTGGTGAGATTTAGAATAGGTGTTAGGAGGAAATTCTTTACTCAGAGATTGGTAAGGCACTGGAATGGGTTGCCACAAGAAGTTGCAGATGCCCCATCCCTGGAAGTGTTCAAGGCCAGGCTGGATGGGGCTTTGAGTAACCTGTTCTTGTGAAAGGTATCCCTGCCCATGACAGGTGATTTGGAAGTAGATGATATTTCAGAGCCCTTCAAGCCCAAACCATTCTATTATTGATTTTATGACTCTGTGGAGGGATAGATTCAACATGATTATGAGTATTATTTAGTTTCCCTTTCCTCCATTCAGCAACCGTACAAGTTTTTTAAGGCTCATAGAGTAAAGGTGGCAAGGAATCAGAAAAACTTCCAGGTTAGTACTCCCAAGATCCTGAAAGGTGTAGGAGGAAGACTGGACCTTGAGTTTTGCAGTGCAACTGTGAGTTCTGAGGCATTCAATCTTCTATCTCTCTTTCAGTTCATGGGGAACTGTGAGTCTCGAGATCTGCAGGATAGAAAGTTTGGAATCATGAATTTCTAGGATAAATACTGGGAGAGGGATACTTTCACAGCAAGTTATTAAATCAAAACTTTTTGGAGAAAATTGCTACTTTCAGCTGTGTTCATGACTAGGAATAGGGAAAGAGGCAATGGAGGACCTACTGGGTGCTGTTGTTTAGAAGACTCCTTGGGCCCTTCTTGGAGCTCAACAGATTTTTACAAACTTCTGCCATTAAAGTTTGAGTTGTACAATGTGTCTGAACATGTATGTGGAATAAAGGTAGAAGTTTTCATTGTTTCAGGTTGGCTATACCAAAAATGATGGCAAATGCGTGATGCCAAATGCATGCTGGCACGTAACATGAAGGCCAGACAGGCTTCTATCACCCTTCTTTGTGTACATATATCATTTCCTGTTTCCTTCTGATATTTTAAATACTCAAAGAATATTAATTGTCTTCCTACCCATTACTTTGAGTATAGAACAAAGAATTTTCAATGACCTAAACTGCATTACTATTCTGATACACTCTTTACCACTTCTTCCTTCTGTGTTACTCTCTTTCCTCTTGGTGCTTCTAGATACTTTTAACTAATTATATTGAATTCAGAAGTAATCATATAGTTTGGTGAAAATGCAATTATAAAACAATCTCATTGTACTTGTGCTATTTTATTTTGAATTTAGCAAATAAATATCCACACATCCTTTGGGTCATGATGCTATATGGGATCATGGCACTTTTCTCTCAGAGTTTCTACAGCTCACAACAGACTCCAAATCTTAATTTAAAACAAAATCATGCTCATATAGCCTTGGGAAATATCTTTTCTAACTGTGAAAAATTGTACTTATTAAAATATTGATTAGATTATAGCCCAAAGACATATACAGCATAAACTTTCCAATGGGTATCCATGTAGAGGCTGAAACATCAGACACCACTGTAAACTCAGGATGTCAAGCTCCTCTCAGTATGTGTAGTTCTCCAGCTGTGTATATGTCTACATTTGAACTCTATGGTCCAGAATGCATCTGAACTTCTTTATAGTCACAGAGAGAACAGGTACTTAAATTACAAGTTTCATCTGTCTTATTATGGATGTCTACCTCAGGATGAGTTAAGTGCCCATTTCGCTCCCAGGTCTCTTAGAGTCAAAAACTCCTCTACCTAGTTCAGGCATAGACAATTTCTTTGTAGGCATTTGAAATTAGGTGAGTGGAAACCTGCCTGAGGTGCCTAAAAGCATGAATGATTTTTTTCTTTACAGCCTCTGTTCTTCAGGAGAAAATTGTTATCCCTGGCACAGGATAATATTAGATTTTGTACATGGAGAATACAGATATAAAGAATTAAAGGTTCAGTTCCAGAGGTACTGAGGTTCTGATACTCTACTTTCTGTGAAGGAAAATCACACGGGAAAGTGCTTCACAGAGATCTATGGGATATCTAAGATCTGACTGCCCAGAAACAGCCTAAAAACTAAACTAAAGCCTTGCCTTGACCTAACTCTCTACAGCTCAGTACACTATTTTAGCAATATGATGTACAACATGTGATGATCAGCAGGCAATGAGCTCGGAACTAAAACTGTGTAGAAGTAGATTTTAATAGACGTACATGAAAAACTAGTCTTAACTTTTCCATGTTCAATGTTAAAATCAGTTGTTGTCATTGAGGAATGGGATCTTGAAACTGCAACAAGCAGTTCTATAAAAAAGTTAGCTCAGTGGTTAGCAATGGTCAAAAAGTCAATTGCAAAAGTAATTAAGAATTATTAGGAAAATAATTTAAAAAGCAATAAAAAAGTCCTAAATCCCACCATGAAGCACAGTGGAGTTTCCCTTCATACAACATGCAGTAAATGGTTTCACTGTGTGTGTTCGATTCATAAAGCTTGTAATGGTTCACAAATTTTGATTGGATACCTCAGACACACAGTATTGTTTCTTTCTTTGATGGAAAAAGAATAAAGGAGGAAGACTGCAACATGAAAATGCATGATGTTACATGGAAAATTAATTTGCATATCAATGTAAGTTAAAAATGCTTGCTAGTCTTTCTCTTAATTTCTCCGAGAATATCAAGACAATAATAGTGAAAATAGTAATTAATATCAGCAGATACTGTTCAGTGTTGCGTTTAACCAATATTCTGAAAACCTTTGTCTTGTCAACTGCATGTGTACTAATACTGGATATAATTTTTTAAGTCTTCCTGTCCTATGGTACATCATTCTGTTTTCCTTCATTTTAAGGATTTTTTTTGACTTTGGATTACTCTAAGGAAACCGTGTAAGATTCTCAGGTATTGTAAATTTATGCAGCACTGCTGGATTCATTTGTAATTGACCAAGTGACACTACTGAGAACCTGGCTAGACATTTATATTAATTTCTCTTATTTTCTCAAAAATTTTATACCCTTGTCTGTAAACACGGCATTCTCACAAAGAAAATGCTGTAATCTTGTTCCTTGTCCACATCCAAGGGACTGTTTTGGCTTAGGGTTCTATTTTACTAAGATAAGGGAATCATGCACTGCATTACAGGGATCTTCTGTGTAGCTTCCATGTCAACCACAGCTGTAGCTTACTGTGCTGTTATTTGGATACCCCAAATGAAGACTTACCATGGTCATGTCAGAATATGAAGAATACAGTTCCTGAAATCAATAAAGAAGGAGTAAGTCATTTCTGGTTATTGTCACTGTCTGGTGGACTCTGACGGCGAAGACAGGAACACTTCAGCATCCATTTGACATTGATAATTGTTTCTTCTCAGCTGTGAATGAGACAAGAGCTCTAGTCAATGCTTTGGCAGGTGTTTTTAATGCAGACTAAAGATATTTCAAATGTTTTTTCCTTGTATTTCTCCTTCCCACTGGCCAATGCTTTCCTGGCCCCAAGGCCAGGTCAGACCGTGGGGTTTCCTCCAAAGCAGATGCATATCTGGGTTTCCTCCAGCAACAACCAGACAGAAGGGGCAGGATGAAAACTGCAATATGTGCTAGAATACACTCACATGGAGTCAGCCGTAAACCCAAATGATGAGTTATGGCAGTGGTGCATGTCCTCATCTCAACAGGGAGCTCCCACGACCAGGCTGTGCATAGCACATGAGCACTGTGGAGTACCCAGTGTGACCCATGTCACAGCGTTCACCATGCCAAAGGAATAACAGCACAGAATCCTTCTACTTCTACAAAATGTTCAGAGTCAAAGCTTGTAATTTTGGTACCATTACATTTTATGCAGAAGTCATAAAAATTTCATCATTTCATACTTACAAGCTAATGGTTGGTAATACTGGAAGTAGTAAAAATAAAATGAAATAACACCTAATCCACAAATTGGATGAATGATAATCACATTTTAATATTACAAAACAGCACAGGAATGATGTTAGATATTTGTCCAGCTTTAAGGAGGTCTTTACAACATATAAAAAAGATAATATAAAAAATATAAAAAGATAATATCTAAAAAGACGAGTGAGTGCATTAGAGAGATTGGAATAAAAAAAAACATATAAATATCTACATTTAATAGAAAAACTATAATGAATACAAAAAATAACTCATAAGCTTAAATTTAAGTGTGAGTTTAAGTGTGAGTTTAAGTGCTTTGGTGAATTAGGGTCTTAATAACTAATTTTGAGGAAACTCATGATTTTTTGGATAAGTCTATTCTCATAACTTGGTATTAAAGTCATTAGTAATTAACAGAACCATAGAATCATTTGGGTTGGAAGGGACCCTTAAAAGTCATCTGCTCCAATCCCCCAGCAGTAAAAGATCATCAACTAGATCAGATTGCTCAGAGCTTCATCCAACCCAATCTTAAATGTTTCTAGGTATGGAACATCTACCATGTCTCTATGCCAGTGTTTCACAACTCCCATCACAAAAATATTTCTTCCTTATATCAAATCTAAATCTGTCCTCTTTTAATTTTAAATCACTGACCGCTGTTCTCTTCTGGCTTTTTTTGTTTCGAAACCTACCTTATCACTTGCCAGCAGAATGGCAAACTAATGAGTGATGTTTTTAAATATATTGACAAAGGACACAGGAACAGAAAATTAGCAGACACTTCATAGAATCTTAGAACATCTAATGGGAGGAATGTCTGTCTCTGTCCTTCATATCAGAGCCATCTATGAAATTTGACCAGGTGGCTTAGGACTTTCCCAGACAGGTCTAGAAACGCTCCAAGGACAACCTGATCCAGAGCCTGGCTGTGCTCATTTCTGCTGAACCTCTGTTTGTCTGGTACCCACGATTTCTTGGCCTCCCACCATGCTCACGATCCTGACTTTGTCTTCTTGATGACCTCATTGTAGGTGTGGGCAGGATGCTGTCACATCCTCCTGAAGCTGTCTCGTCTCCATGACAAACAAGGGCAGCATCTTCTGAAGGACAATTGCTCCAGTTCCTGCTTTCTCCCACCCACTTACTGGTGGCCCACCACTGAACCCATACCAATTTGAAAAAAAACTCATACTAATGGTACCTTACTAACAATTCGTGAAATTGGTTTCTTTGGTACAATTTTCAACAAAAATAAAAGTAGCTGTATAGTATTATTTATTATTTTCTGTAATAAAAGCAATTTGACATCTTTCCACACAAAGCAGTATTTTTAAAACAAAGTAAAAGGTCCTTAGGTGAGGTGTTACAGAATTCCTGGTTTCAGAAGGCTTGCATTTTGGTTCAAGCCCTCTCAGCTCACTAGCTGAGCTTGGCTTAAAAGCAATAGGTAGTGATTATTACTCAGTATAACTCCAGAAATATATTTTTAACAGCACTAAAAAAAGAAAAAAAGGTTTCAAGGAAAAATACTTGGCTTGTCTCCTGCAGCCACTGCTGAAGCGAACAGTGAATAAAAGAGAAGAAAACAAAGCATCACAAAGGAAAAATCAGCTCCTCTTATGTCTTCATCGTAGCTGACTAAAGTTGGATTTCAAAGTAGTTTTCAAGCTGTTTGGATACACATCAGCTTGTAAGGGTAAAGGGAAGAAAAAAGGAGAGGAAAGAAGCTCACTAGCTTTTCAGCCCTGAGCTCCAATGAATAATATTTTTTCCCCATGTTTCTTTGCAAGTCTGCTCTCTCTTTTTTGTGCAGTTTTATTTATGTGGCAAAGTATTAACTCAGCAGTAAGCTAACAGCCACATGGAGTTATGAGAGGACACATTTGACTTTTCTGCTGAAACACAATATTCTTTATGAAACAATAGTTTGTACAGAGGAAATAATGATTCCTAGGAGACCAAATGTCTCAGGGGGCTGGGATGTGCAACAGGGCTTTCAATTTCTACCTCAGCACTTTGCAAGTCGACGGGATTAGTAATGACCTGAAATTTCCATCTCACGCCACAGCAGTTCCTCATGCTTTGCCATTTTTAAGGAGCACTGGGAATGGACTGCTGCTTCTCATTTCGGGAACAAAAACAAAAATCAAATTTTTTCCCCTCTTGTTATAGAAACATAGAACTGTTAAGGTTGTAAAAGAGCTCTAATATCATTGAGTCCAATCATTAACCCAGCACTGTCTGGCCCACCACTAAACCATGTCCCCAGCTCCACATCTACATGCCTTTGAAGTACCTCCAGAGATGGAGACTACAGCACTGCCCTGGGAACCCTGTTGAAGTGCTGAAAAACCCTTTCCATGAATAAATTATTCCTAATATCCAATCTAAGCCTTCCCTGGTGAAAATTGAGACCATTTCCTCTTGCCCTGTCCCTTGCTACAGGGGAGAAGAGACCAACTCACACCTGGCTGCACCCTCCTTCCAGGTATTTGTAGAGACTGAGAAGGTGGCCCCTGTTCCTTCTTTTCTACAGAATCATAGGATCAGCCAGGTTGGAAAGGACCTCTGAGATCATCAAGTCCAACCCTCGATTCACTACTGCCATGGTTACTAGACCATGTCGCTGAGCGCCACATCCAGTCTCATCTTAAAAACCTCCAGGGACGGAGAATCCACCACCCCTCTGGGCAGCCCATGGTTAACCACCTCCAGCTCCCTCAGCTGCTTCTCGTAGGAATTATGTTCCAGACCCTTTCCCAGCTCTGTTACCCTTCTCTGAACATGCTCCAGCACCTCAATATCTTTCATGTCATGAGGGATCCAAAACTGAACACAGTATTTGAGGTGTGGTCTCACCAGTGCTGAGCACAGAGGGACAATCACTGCCCTGGTCCTGCTGGCCACACTATTGCTGATACAAACATGTATGCCACTGGTTTTCTTGGCCACCTGGTCACACTGCTGGCTCATGTCCAGCCTCTGTTGACCAGTACCCCTGGTCATTTTCTGTCAGGCAGCATTCCAGCTACTCTTCCTGAAGCCTGTAGTGTTACATGGGGTTACATGTCCTCACCCTACTGCAAGACCTGGCTACACCTTGTTGCACCTCTTATGGTTGGCCTCTTACCATTGATCCAGCCTGTCCACATCCCTCTGCAGAACCTTCCTGCCCTCCTGCAGACCAACATTCCTGCCCAATTTACTGCCTGCAACTTACTGAGAGTGCACTTGATCCCCTTGTCCAGATCATTGATAAAGACGTTAAATAGAACTGGCTCCAGGTCCTCGGGGAACACCACTTGTGACCAGTCACCAGCTGGATTTAACTCCATTCACCACCACTTCTTGGACTCAGCCATCCAGCCATTTATTTTACCCAGTGAAGAGTACACACATCCCAGTGGTTGTGCTGTAGAACAAGTAAAAGCCTTTTTTTTCACTGCAGTTTAAATGCTCGAGGCCCTGAGGAGAATCTCTGAATACTCTCATGAGGCCACTTGGGCTGTTCTCCTGCAGAACCATGTCCTGACCATTATTAGATGCTTCACCCACCAGTTTCCCAGTTTTACAAAAGACAGTATGGAAAAGCAAGCCTATGGTCATTCAGCAAAGCTATTAGCGTAGTCAAAATAGGCTTGTTACTGGCAGAACATGAGGTTTGTTATCATCAGAACTGGCTGAAGTGATAAATCCTGGATCCTGCAAAGGACTTTTAGTAAAAATCATGTATAAACTTAACAGCAATGAACTATTCAAAACCATCTATCTGTCTGGACTGTCCGTGTGTGCAGTGGCTTGTGATAGTTTGAGGTGTTTTATGGAGGATACACAGAGCAGTACTTTAAAAAAATGTGAAGACTAAGCATCTGTAACCTGCAAGTAACCTCTCTGTCAGGTGGCCTGTTTACCAGCTGTAATACAGAAAGGGCTTTTAGGCTTAGTCTCACAGTGTTCCTGTTATATTTAGCTGCAACAGGAGCTTAAATTTAGTTATTCAGTAGGGAAACATTTGGTATAAGCTCCTTTTGTAATCCATGGAGAGGCAGAGAGTTATTCCAGAGTACGTGCCTTAATCTAAAATAAATGTTCACTGTGAGCAGGTTCATTTGCCCTCTGGAAGCAGTTATCCCTTTCCATTTCCTAAAGAAAGAGTACAGGCAATTGGCACAGACAAAACAAAAAACTTGTACATAGTTTCTATGAAATGAGATGAGATGAAACTCACTCACAGCTTCTCAGAACTTGCATTGTGGCACTGAGGTCCCTTCTGCCTTACAGAGCCATCTCAAAGGAAATTCAAGGCAAACTGGTGTTTCACAGACCATGTTAACTGGCCTCAATGGTATAAGACCAAAATGTAAAAATGAATTTTTCAGCTATGTAATGGAAGTACACTAGACAAATAGAATTCATAATGGACAAAAAGTGGACAAAGATCTGCAAAGCAGAATGGAATAAATGCAGGGTGGTTTTCAGTACTCTTGAATATCCAAAACTCAATGCTACAGCACGGATTTTCTCAATGTAAAACACATCTCCCTGCTACACATCTTCCTGCATAACAGAGAACAACCTGCCAGTGCTGTTGCTCCAAGACCTGGGTGTCTAAGTCCTGTAAAAGACATCTGTAGTTTTGGTTGAGAAATCCAAGGCTTATTGACTGTCTCTTGAGTTTCCCAAACTTTTGGTAAAAAAACAATGCCAGTAACCAGATGGGAATGTGGAATATCCCTTCAGTAATCGGCAGCCTGGAGCAGTTGTTAAGTAGGTGTTTATTCCCCAATGGTAAAGGGAAAATCACAGCCTTTGTAAAGGTGTGGCAACCCCACATAACCATGTTTCATTTAAGTTTTAATAAGAAAAAATCCATCTTTTTAATAGCTTCCTGTCCTTTAATAGCTTCTTTCTAAACTTTTATGCTTAGAGGTTTTATTTTCACCCCATCCACTTCTTTCTCTAACCTTGGTATAAATTTTTCTTAATATCAAACTTGCCTGGTAGCTACAGAGAATACATTTCACAAAAAGATTTTGAAATAGGGGAGAAGAAGACTTGAAAAGATTTTATCCTTTTCCCATCTCTCAGTACCTTTCACTGAGACACCTGTCAGAGAGGACCACACCTCAGCCTGACGGTGAAACATCTCTTTAGCATGGCAGAAATAGCAGCAGGCAGATTATGTTTCTCCAATAGCACTTGAATACCTGGTTATAATAGAGCTAAATTTTATCTCTTGTAGTGTCCTGATGAGTATATTGACTTGTTTTCCTTTGTGCCAAGAACTTTCGTGGTGTCTTCATTATCAGGGTTTGTGGAACAGGGCAACAGTTCCTTGAATTCAATCCGTGCCTTAGATTTTGTCAGGCACAAGAGAACAAAAATGCTGTTCTTCAATTTTAAGTGACAATAGGTACCTTCAAACTGTGTGTGTGATCTGGATCAGAACTAAGGGCTTTGTGCTTTTCTGTCCAAAGTTGTCACAACATTTAGAGAAATCTAAATGTGTCTCAAAGACATTCAAAATGATTAACAATACCCACAAGTAAGTGATAAAAGTCATTATGTCCAGGCTCCCTATCTTCTCCTGAGGTAAGAGCTGCAGGAGCAGATTGCTGATGGGGTTGAAAAGGCAGTAGATTCTCAGTTTGGTGTGGCAGGGAGATAGAAGGAGCAAAATTCCTCCCTCTCTCCTTGTTCCTTGATTTTCTACCAGTATAAAGAATCATTTTCAGCAGGATCACAGAGTGCTCCTCCCTGACAGTGTCCCACATCCTCTTCTGGTCTTTTTTGATGTGGGAAAGAAGAGCTCTTTATCCTCTAGGCTGACATATATCTTCCAATTTTTGGTTATTTACCTTTGCTGAGGACACAGGTCTCATTGTTGCCACTGCTTTCTTCCTCACTGAGATTCAGATCTGCTCTTTTTAGTACTTTTCCTTAAAAGAGAGCTGTTCTGCCTATGTCCCAGCTGGATGCAAAAGCCTGTACACTCAATACACTATTAAAGAGAAACAGATTTAGCCTATATGGTTTGAATTGTCCTTTAGCAATACTTGCATCCCCGAGGGAATCAATACCTGTAAATACTTGACAGAGGAAGACTTGACATAATCCTATAACCATTCTTCGTAGACCACCCCAAAACCTGAGAAATAAGGTGCATGTCTTAGAATGGGTGGACTGGAATCTTCAGGACCATGCATCTAAAATTCCACCTCCTTCAGTCCAAGGTAGATAGTGGTGCAAACATCACATTTTCCTCTATGTCATATGATACAGCTCTAGTTTTCGAGGCTGGAGGGACAGTCATGAGCTTCATTCCAAATCAAAGGGAACCTCATCATAATAATCCATAATTCCACAGATTGCCCTGTGGTAACTTGTCCCTATCATAAAACTGTAATTTTGTTATTTCCTGTAAAAAAAAGAAGGCACTGTAGGTTTTCAAAATTTAAGATTTCCCTGCCTCCCCAATTTGTCTTGTCATTGTTAAACCTTATCTCCACTTCTTTGTTTCCACCATTCTTTTTAAAGAATCATAATTGGTATGATTATCCTTGCTATGAGAATAATTAGCTAAAGCTTTTTGACACATTAAATGGGGAACATTACATTTTAAGCAGCAGGCACTGAAACACTAAACAATACAGCTTTGAATAGGACCACAGAGAAGAGGCTCAGGTGAAACTATTGTTAATTTTAGCAACTTGAACTTTATACCTTTGTAGAAGAAAATTAATCTCACAGTAGTTTTTGGCTGTGAAATAGACTTTGGCCTCTTTTGAAATAGACCTTTGATATTTTTGGTGATTGAAGGTGGCTGCACAGTGAATCATCCCCTGATGTGTCCAAAAGAACCTTGCTCTTACAATAGGAAGAAAGTGTTTGATTCCTCTCCTGTGTGGCTGGATAAGTCTTATACCACCTAATGAAGCAACATTTTCCAGCAACACTTGCATTTTAGATACGAAATCTCTCTACAGAGAACTGGGCAAAGTGACATCTCAAAAAATAAAGGTGACTGAATTGTAAGGGATCTAGAATAGAAAACTCTCCTCCAAGTTTAGTAAAACTAACTGTAGGGAACAGGTACACACAGGTACCTGCAAGGTATTTGAGTGATGTCAGGTCAGTCTTGGTACCTGCCTAAACATCCCTCCTCTACTGAATGTAATAAGAATTTATATTATCATTGACAAGACTGTTTTGAGACAGCCAGTTCACCCTACTGAGGTATTTTAGCTTTTCAGAAAGGCCACCAGAAAAACTGTAGGTCTAAGAAGGATTCTTGGGATAAGTGGATTACAGGGATGAATTGGTCTAGTAATCATCCTATTAACAGCATGGCAGTGATGATCCTTTTTCCTTAGTTAAAGAAGAGAATGAAGATGTGAAAATTCTATTGAAAAAGGAGGTTTTAACTGTTTGCTAGTACTGACTTTGGTCAGCAGTGAGCTGCAGTGTTATTACAGCAATATAATTCAGTGATGGAAATAATTGCTATAACTAACATAACTGTCACCTTAATACATTGGAAAATAACATTAAGGAATTTTAAAACCCAGCATCTTTAAATTGAAAATGTAAATTAAAAATACTTTAATTAGTTGACCTTTGCAGTTTTTCCCAGATTGTTTTTTCTGCAGGAAATGTTAAACTAAAGAAAACAAGAAATTACTTGAATTTCAGAGAGAAAGAACACTGACTTCATTTCTAGTTAAATAAAACTCTGACTTCTATATTGTCTCTAGGATGACCCATGTAAAACAAACCTACTAAAGCTAAGAGGTGTTATTCAGACCCTGATTAAACTGAAAGCTAATATGGGCTTAAATACAGACCTTGGGATTTAAATTCCAAAAATATGCTTAAAAGAGCTTCAGCCATGTGTTAGGACATACAAAAATTAATTCATTTCTTGCCATCCTGGTTTCTTCAGCTATGCATAGTGGTACCTCAGCAGTCCAGGTAGGAAACATCTCCTCAGGGAACATTTCAGAGCTTCAAGCATCCTTTTTTTTTTTTTTTACCTAAATGTTTTTGTTTGCTTTTTTTAAATCTAAATATTTAGCAGAAAATAAATCCAGTGCTTACCCCACACTATTCACAAAGTTATCCTTTCTTATTAACAGAAGAAATAGGAAATGACAGTCAGTTTGAAGCATATTACAGGACTGAGAAATATTTGATCACTTCCTGGAATTGCTGCATCTGTTGTTCTGCAAACCTGAGCAGATTATTTGATTCTTTGTGTCTTAATGACTGCAAGTGTAACTGGGGGCAAATCTTGTTTTAGTCCCAAGTAAGATTACATATCCCCAAAGCAAGTCTTCAATTCTTTGCTCATCATAGCTAATTGTATTGCAAATTCTGTAGTGCAAGGATTAATTATTATTATGTGCTTTTTATCTCACACATTGGGCCATAACTGTGCTACCAGAGTATAAACAAAGTGCAGCAAAATTACAGGTACTTTAGATCCCCAGAAGAAGACTAAAAATTTATCAAGTGTTCTTGATTCTTAATTCTACTTCAGTCTGCTTAGCTCCATTTTGTTCTGCCAGAGTATTTCACATTTCCATAACTCTCTTCCATTTTGCTTAAATTATATAATTGTTAATTATCTCAAACATTTTACATCCACTGATGATTTTTCCACAAAGAAATGTGCAGTTTACACATGACTGCATGCCCAGGTGATTGCCCTTCTAAACCAGACATTACCAGAATGAGTGCCATACCATTAAGAGGACAGTGTTTCAGAATACAACTGCAAATGCCTTGCCTTTTTCCTTTCTTTGGAAGGTGTGTTCAGGGTTCTCCCCTGTTAGCAATGCTTTTCAACTTCTGTCACTATTTTGACATTTTGATGCATCACTGGGGAATGCTGAAATAGTTGGTTTGACACTGGTGTCACAACCTTCCATCTTTGCGTGAAAGCATCTATTACTGTATTTCCACATCTAACCACAATCTAGACACTCATGACAAACCACAATAGTCATGTTAGCCCAAGTGAAGGGAGGAAAAAGAAAATCTTCACAGCTCACTGGCAAATCATCTTCACTCTGCTAAAGCAAGATGTGAGTGCTGATATTGCACAGAGTCCCTTGGAACAAAAGCAACTCTCCATGACAAAGGACAGCGGCAACATGATGTGAAAAAAAGAAGTGAGGTTTTTGGGTATCTATCTGGGGAAAAAAAGTTGCAAAAAGAATGGCTATGCACTGGAACAGTTTGTATGGTTTCGTGGAATCTCCGTTCTTGGAAATTTTCATTACTCATCTGGAAAATATACTAGGCAACGTTATCTGGTGTCAAAAATAACTCTCCTTTGTGCATGGGGGTTGGACTAGAAGAGCCGCAGTGATTCCCTCTGCCTAAAATATTGTATGATTTCAGGATTTGTTCTGCCTGTCTCTCTTGCTGGGTACAGAGGACACTTCCATGACTGACTTTGACTGCATATCTAACATCTAGATGATTAGACTAAGTTGGATATATTACATTCTAAGGCTGAGGGACCTTGGAAGAATATAGGGAAGTGTGGGAATTAACACTAGAAAACAGATACAGCTCAACTATTGTGTCAGGAACCTATGTGCTCATGCATGACAGAGGCCACCAGGAAACCCAAAATTCACATAATTTTTTCAGAAATTCAGTGTGGAGAATGTACACTGTGATTGCAGGTGCCATTACCCCTGGAATGAAGTGAAAGGAAAAATTATGATGAAAAATTATTGTCCTTGGAACCAAAAGGCTTGGATCAAAGCCAGCTTCTACAGCAGCTGAGATGCATCTCATCCTCTTGGCAGATTTGAGTCTTCCTGGTGAAAAAAAGTAATTTATCCTATTTTACTCCTGTTTTAAGGAACGTATGTTTCTTTGAAGTTGGTTCAGTTTAGTTTCTCCCTATGAAAGCAGCAGGGAGATAAAACCGTCTCAACAGCAGAGTACAATCCATTTAACATCTGTCTTTCCTTCTGGACATACCTCTTTCCACTCATTTGCCACATGGGGAAATTAAGACAACCATGATTCTGATTTAATTCCCTTAGGAACATGGAGGGAGATATACCAAAGGCCACTGTCTGCATTAAGAATTTATGCAGGGCAAGCACTTTGATATCACTTCATATCCTTACTTAATGAATACTGATTTCTCCATGAAGGTTCCCCCCAAGCTCTCCATGTTTCAACACTATGTGAATAGTCTTGTGTATTATCTTGAAGCCAATTGCATTTATCTGATGACGTGTAAAGGAATGCAGCTAAAAACGTGGTATACAGCTATTAATTTGGAAAGTAAAATTGCTCCTTAATTTTTCAGTCTTCTAAAAAATCTGAATTTTTTCCCCCTTAGTACTTATTTATGGGCTTTAACTTGACTGTTATACACTCAGCAATGTTTCTATGGTTTCCTTC
Source organism: Myiotriccus ornatus (assembly GCA_036023395.1). NCBI lineage: Eukaryota > Metazoa > Chordata > Aves > Passeriformes > Tyrannidae > Myiotriccus > Myiotriccus ornatus. Next base: position 4,322,342 of record JAYRBT010000042.1, on the reverse strand, counting down.
CTGGTACTTTTTTGGAATATATTTGGAAAACTTGGCAGCCATACGGCATTTCTTTATATTATGCACGTTAACTATCAGATTTTTAATGAGATGGCTATGAAAATCTCAGTAGCAAAGGCATAGAAAAGCTACTGCTCAGAATTCTGCCTTCTGTCATAAGAAACAGTAAGAGTGCACATCCTGGATATCTCTCAGTTTGTAAGCTCAGGCTGGATAATCACAGACATATTTTTAAGGCCCAAGCTCAGTCCTTGCTTTCTCCACTACAGCAACTTGCTGTCACTCATTACAATACCCATAAAATTATTTGACAAGATCCTTGGGCCAAGCATTGCTTATTTGTTTTGCAAAGTTCCCACCTAACCAAGGTAGCTAAATTGAATAATAATGCTGGTGAGAGAGTGGGTGGCTTTGATACGACCAGTTCTCTGTCAGAGGGAATTGTTTGCAAATCCATAACCATACTTTGTTTTAGCACAACAGCAGGGAGTATTTTACTGTACTGCATTTTAGAAAGTCGTGAGATATATCCATGATATTGAACACTGCTTTATATACTGCTATTTTCCAGCTCTTAAAAATCCCCCTTCATTTAGGATTTTCCTATGCTGGTGTTTTAACTGGCTCACCTACCCCTCAGGTACAGGCAGCAACAGAAGAGTCTGATTGTACCACATATAGGACTGCCTGCCCCAGCTTTACTTCAGATTATCTTGCTAAAAGTATAATTGAACAGGTAGTATCATCCTTTTTCTTAGGAGAATGACATCTCAGAGACTGCTGATGTGGTTCTTGCCTATGCTGAAACCCAGACAGATGCGTTTTCTCTGCTGCTGTTATCCAGTTTTCTAACAATTAAACAACTGGTTAATTATCTGATTAACTAACTGTGGATGACTCTCTGTACTACAGCTATTCCTTCATTTTACCATGCGTAGAGTAGACATGGCCTATTGCTTTTAGATCTGGTTGCGTTCAACCACCGGGGGTTTATCTTTATAACTGATTTTGCTTGAATTCGGTGTTGAGATTTATTTAAAATTCAGCATATTTTAGGCAATATATTTTCCCAAGCCACAGTAGTGTTTACCACTGCCTGCTTCATCTAAGTGTGACTCCAATCAGGCATCAGTTCAAAAGTGGGAAAGATTCTGATTCACACTCCTGAGAAAAGAACTAGCATTTGGAATTTCTCTTCACCTGGTTCATCTGGAATAACCTGTCCTAGTGGAATTCACAAGAATATGAGGTTTCTTGGGTACTAATTCAGTATCTCTGGCACTTAGCATTCAACTGCAGTGATTCTGTATTCAGATGCACAGAGTTGCAATTACAGTCATTGTAGGAGATAAAATATTGATCTTTCTGCATGTTGGTGTGCATGCTGCTACTTGATTTTGGGAATCTGTTAATGTGGAACACCTCAAAATGATGCAGTCAATTGCAGAGGTAACCATTGGTGTCTTCTGTTTCCTAATTCTGTATTTCTTTGTGAATAGTCTGTGATTATAGAGGAAGACATCAATTCTTTCCTTTTCCTTTCAGTTGTAATACTGTATGTTGCTTAAAACAGTTGTCAATATTAAAAAGAAATGGTTAATGCATTCCTTGCTGTGTATTTCAATACCTACTCACTATTAAATTCCTACTGGTCAAATTGTCCTTTGGTATATTGGCTAAAGCATTTGTTAGACTGACAGATATGGACACAATTTATAGATTTCTAAGTAAGCAAACAGGGAACATGCATAAATATAGATCTCTAATGGATGCACTTTGATACACTCCTGCAAAGTCCTGGTGCCTTCTTAGCCACAATTATTTGATGAAGGTTCTTAGCTTTTTAAAGTAATATTCAATATTCTAATATTGACTGTGAAACCAAGAGCAGCTTGGGAAAGGAAGGGAAAGTAATAAACAACACCTGTTTTACCGAACAATCTCCTGGAATGAAACTCTCATTACTGTATAGAACAACGACCTGGAAATTTATCCAGCAAAAACAACAAAAAAGTGTTCAAATGATTAATTTTATAAGTCTGTTGCACTAGCTCTGATTCTCAAGGGAAAAAAGCTTCATATTGATGTTTGACAAAGTTAATTTTAGTAACTGATAATTGATGGATGTTTTTCTAGTCTAGTTTCTTGATCTCTTGATCTCTGCTCTATCTCCAAATAGGGTCCATTTATTTAATTTTACCCAGCAGCCCGATTATGCACCATAAGCGTATTTCCATTAATTAAAATTTGGATTGTCTAATGCTTTCTGTGTCCTTTTGCTAGAGATATAAATGCAAAAGAATCCCAGACTGGCACAGTACCAGAGTGTTCAGAAAATCACCCAGAAATAAAGTAAGGCACCTATATTCTCCCAATTGACTAAAACTTCTTAGGTGGAACCTTTACGTCTGATTAGGCAGGTAGGGGAGAGGACTGGACCCAGTCTCAGGAGATCTGACTTATGAACCCAGAAAAATATGTGTAGATGTGGAACATAGTTCAGGGGAGGACTTGGTAGCTGGGCTTATGGTTGCACTCAATAATCTAAAGTTCTTTTCCAGCCTGAATTATTTTATCCTTCTAGATCCTCCTTATCAGTACCTGCCCCCAACCCTTGACAGTCAGAGCCTTTAGGAGTTTCTATGGGCAGATTTCAGGGCTTTCATGTTCTCAGTGAGGCAGTTTCCTGGACAGGACCTTTCTGAGGAGTGTACTGAAGGAGAAACCCTCCTGTCCTGCCCCACGTTTTCCGTGGACCCTGCTTGGTTCTGTTGCACAACCAAACCACGGTGTTTGCACTTCAGCCTCTCCAGTGGGAGATGCACAACATGTCCTGCTCTTTCTGTGCAGATGTCGAAGGGCTTTATGCAGGAGCTCACTTAACTCTATGAGAGCAGTGAGATTTTCTTTAATCAGGGCTAAGTACCCCCTTTTCTGTGGTTTGAAGTGGAAGCTCCTTGGAAGATGATTTTTACTGTGTTGCTATCATTACTTAAGTAGGGGCACAGACATGTTAATAATAGAAAGTAAATTCTATTAAAAAGGAGGCCAGACACTGTAAGCAGGCCAACCTTCAAGCAGCAATTTTAGTGAAAATATTGTGAATAATAATGGAATAAAAATCTAAACCTGTCGTGGTTTTGCCCACCAGCCCGTCCCTGGGGTTGTGAATGGTTTTGTCCAAGTAGATTTCCGGACAAAACCCAATCACAACTCGTAGTGACGCCTTTGCTAATTACATATTTAAGAAAAACCCATACAAATAACAGAAAACATTTGCAATGGGGGAAAGAAGAAGGAATTTTAATGTTTGAGAAACAGCCATTCTGCTAAGATCAAACTAGAACTTTTGTTGGCATTTGTCCATCGGCAGAATGGACTGCTAAATTTTCTAATTTCTGCCGAAATGTCCCTTTCCCCCTATATACTTATTGCAGCTTGAATGACATTTTTTGCACGAAAACTTGTGGCTGGGGACACGACTCAATTATTGTTTCACAGCTCTGTTAATTGGTGTTAATAAGTGGCCAACGCAGTACTGATGAACTGAAGTTGGGGGGTTGCAATGCAGGGGTCTCTCAAAAACCTATTTTACTTGGGTCTGTGCATGCTCCTGGCCCCACACAGGTAAAATGGCATCACTTGAACACCTGTGCCTCAGCCGAGGGCCTGAGTCTTTTAGCCAGTATTTAAAGGTAGTCAGTTTTTTTAATTACAGTGAAAATATTGGAAATAACTGGTTGTATCCATAATTAATAAAAAACCCCCTAGAAACCACTTCAAATTTCTGAATACAATTTAGGAGTTTAGTATTTTCCCCATTCCTTCTCTTTATTCTTTTCCTTCTCCTTTCTATGTATTTTCCCCTCTTTTCTTCAGTTATTGTTTCTGTGGGGGGGAAAAAAAAAAAATCTCATTGAAAAAAAGTTTCCCTGCAGTTCTTTGTCTCTTACCAAGGATTTCCAGTAAGGAAAGGACAGAACAGAAACAAATGGGGGGAAATGACACCAATAACCTGAAAATTCCAAGTAACCAAAATATTGGTGTTTCAGCTTTAAGCACAATTTGAGATTGCATTGAAATTTTTTAGAGAAAGTAGGTTTCAACAGGTTTTGAATTTTTAATTCCAACCCAGAATAAATCAAGTAAATTAGCTTCTGTGGTGGGAACATTATTTTTAATCTGAAGTTATTTTTTTAGACTAAAACACTGGATTTTAATTGAGATACCATCATAGAATTTATTTTTTAAATTTTTTTTTATGCAAACTGAAATAAAAAAATACAATATTAACTGAAATTGTTGACTTATTTCTCAGAGTGCAACAACTTCTTTTTATTTTTATAATTGGGTTTACGTTGAATTTGAGGTTACTTTTTTGAATCTATCATTTTGCTGTTACAAAGACACTGGGAAAATTAATAAAGCTATTTTACAGAAACTGAGTAATACATATAAAAAGAATTAAATTTTCTTTTAAACAGTGTACAGAAAGTTAACCTCTTGAACGATAAAGGACATCTTATAAGGGTCAACATTTGAGGTGGTTTGGTTGCTAGGAGACCATGATTAAAGATGGTCAGCATAGAAAATGTTTTATTTCAAATAACAATTTTAATTAGTGTGCAGGTAATATACAAAGATAACAGGTATCTGTTGATGTAAAAATATATGTGGAAAAGAGCAGGATTAAGTTAAAATTTTTAGTGGAAATAAAGCAGCTTCAGCATGTACAGGGAGTTCTTTTCATTGCTTAAAATGTATCTATAAAAGAAAAAAAATATTAATAAGGAGTCTAACCCTGATGAAAGATTCATTTTGCTTGTTGTAACATTCATTAATGGTATTGCATAAAAACCACAAAATAAAAGACTTCAGTTCATAAAAACCCCAGCTGCAGACTTTATCATGCATGTGAAGACTAGAACTGTTCAAAATGACTTTAGAAAGAAAAGGAAGTATATTAATAGGAAAAAAAAAAGGATGAATTCTCATGCATGGCGAGAGAAATTTGAGCATACACAATAAAAATTGAGCAAGGCTGCAAAACTACTGCAGGGCTTGAAATTCTTTATGGCTTGAGGGTACAATCCCATTCCAGGATCACAATTTCTCCTTTGCCAAAACACACAGCCTCACCAAAACCCTCAGTGAAGCCTCGTTCCTAGGTTGTTTAAACCATCAGCACCTTGATGGGGTAATTAGGATGTCACAAAACGTTGGGGAGGGGTTGCCATTCCGGGAATGGCATCCTGGAATGATGGGGGCTCTTGCAGAGCCACACCGAGGTTGCAGCTCAGGCTGGGAGAAAATGACACCTGAAGTACATCTCATGTTCCAGCCGGGAGAGAAGGCAGAACGGGGAGGAGAGGAAACCAAGTACACATCTTTCAAATCTGACACTGATGAATGATTTAAATCCCTTCTTGTCCTTCAAAAATTAAAATCTAAAGGGGAATTTTAAAAGTGCTTTCTGGAAAATTGGAGTAGGGTCTATGGCTTCTAGCAGCCTTCATAAATGACATTCAAGCTTTACTCAATTTTAATACTTCCATGTTTATTTACTAGATATAATGTTACACGTTTGTTGGTAAATTCAGGAAAAATATGATTTATAAAAGTTTTCTGGGGCAGAATTGTTAAATATTTAATTCTCATTGTTGACAACACCCTTTTCCAGGCTATAAAATACACTGTTTGCAAGTCTCAACACAGATCTAGCAAAACTAGTAAAAAATAAATCCCGAATCTGCACTGCTTAAGCCATTCCATTTTAATGAGAACACTTTTAAAAAGATCACCCTGTTTTCCTCCAAATTCCAAAGACTGTAGGCTTTTATTAAAATCTTCTTGAGGCTTTAAAAAAAATCTGCATAAAATTTAATTGTGCAAATGAATGGAAGTTTGCAATATTTTTATCACAAAGATTTCTGTCAGAAAAACCCGCAGTTGGAAATAACATGCTGTTTGTCGTGTAATTGTTACTATTCACTAAAGCAGAAAAAGCAAGTGCAGAGAGCTAAAGAACTGACAGCCTAGTCATTTAAAACTACAGGTTGTCTCCTGGATGACAATAGTTTTCCAAGTAGAGCCTAACCCATGCCGAGAAGGTGCTTGCTGGAGGTATATATAGGGTAATATTTTAACACTTTAGTTGAATAGAGATTTTTTTTCTTAAAAAGTCAGGAAATGCCGCTCAGGAAATGTGGGGAATGCAAGAATGGCATATTTTCTTTTGTGTCTTTTACTTCACCATGTTTTCTTAGGCACAAGTTCTAAATTCTAGATTAATTATGGAAGTTGATTTAAACCTGAGCTCTGAAACAGTAGAGAGGAATTTAAGAGAAACCAGTTTTCTGTACTGGAAACCCTCCTTAACTTAATTCTTCTGGGCAATAATCTCTCAACTTTAAAATGAGATAATAATTCCTGCTTGTCTCTTAGGTAAAATTAGAATTGGGAAAAAAAGAAAGTATTATATTTATAAGGTTGTGAAAATTGGTAAATGACAGATGAAGTGACTATTTTTTGCATGTAAGCAAGAAGAAATATGTGCTTGTTTTCACTAAAATGCTGAACAGATAGCCCATATTTTTCCATCTGATAATATTGAGAAAAGAATACTCTGTAAAATCGGATACTCAGGTTGACAGTATCATGACCTATAGCTCTTTATTAGCACAAGCATACCCTCAAATTCAAGCTGCAGGCAAGTGCTTTTGCCTGATTCACAATGATTCTATTAAAATCGTTAAGGGTTAGATCTAGCTGATCAGAAGTGACTGAGTAGAATTAACATTTTTTATTGCAGTTGGATAATTAATGGTTGAAGCCGGGATCTGCACAAAGCCAGCCAGATCCCCCACTGAAACCCAGACAAAGAAAGCACCAGCAAGGGTGAGTTCGTGTAGCTCAAAGAGAGTTTGAAGAGGTTTAACAAAACCTCAAACAATAAACCAGAGCTTTGGAAAATACTATTCCTAGGATTGCAATGAAAAAAAGAAAAACCCACCTTCTTTGAATAGAGGGCTTTTTTTTTGCTTTGTGTTAACAAAGCACGTTGTATTAACAAATCTCTGGAGATGCTGTAGTAACTCCAACTCTATTTGAAGGTAAGAAATAAGGCACATTAGATTTCCAGAGGATTTGCAAAGCCTTCAGCAATTTTGTCCCAACTGCTACTACTATTTATTTTGTGTATTTGCTGCTCCTGGTTCATCTCATCCAGCTTTAGGCACTTAGATTAAACTTCTGGACATAAGGCAGGTTTGTGTCTTGGGTGCATTAAATTGTCCTCTGAAGTTGCTGATCTTTTACTGTTGACCAGAGAGAAAGCTGGAGCTCCTTCCTCAGGTACGTCATCTTAAGTGACAGATCCAATCTTTAGTGGTTTGCTTGTGGTTATACAGGTCAGAGGTTCCTGATGAACCTCTGTTTTATTCATGCATCACCTGTCTATATTTTTCATTAGGTGCTGCAGTAAATGTAATGCTTATTTCAAGTTCTGTATTTAATGTCAGTTTTTTATGTGTCTATGAATTTGGACCTCTCAAACTCATAGGTATTTTAGCATTGACTTCAAGGGCAGCAAGGGGAGATCCTGTCCATTCTCTGAACTTTCCAGCCCTTTAAAAATTAAACAAATAATTAACAGCATAAGAATAAAGAAGGATAATTTTTCTGACCATGAGTGAGAGTAATATGCAAGATTCCCTGAGCTTCATGGACTTTTGTCTCTGATTTCAATAAAGCTTGGATTTGATGATAACTGCATTTTCTGTCTGCATTTGTGCAAATATTGTCGTACCAGACACAGGGAATTTAGTGTGTGCACCAGGAATTATGGACTTGGGTCTGCTTGGAAGGTGCACAAGAGTGCTCTTGTCTGTCTTGGCCAGGTGTTATTCACGGACTTAAATTTGGATTTCATCAATAAATAAATGAAATCTGCATAATATAGCCCTATACTGTAGCAATAGTGCAAACAGAACACTGTTTATCACTTAGTTATGAAATATTTCAATAGCAAAGTCTGTTTTCAATGTCTCTTTAAAGCCAAATATATGTATGTCTATCTGACCAGCCAATAGAGAAGTACTGGGTAGCAAATAATTTTTTCTGTATAACATCAGACCTCACATCAAAGTAAAAAATGACTGACATGGCTTCACTTATTACAAGTGTAGCAAAAATATTTCTATATAATTAATTCTGAAAGTAAGGTTTATATCTGTTACTAAAGACAAGACATTCATTCCCTGCTTTATTCTATATATTTCTTTGCTTTCAGCTAGTAATCTTTCTTTGAAATACCATGGAAACAAGCAAATATGCCTCATTAAACTTTCCTTGCAGGGAAGAAGAGGAAAAAAAACCAACAGAAAAAGCAGAGAATTTTTAAATCATGGAGTAGGAAAAAATAAAATAGAAAGGGTGATTAGATTGCTTTTCTTAATTCTCCCAGGCATAGTAGGATAATTTGCTGGGGAAAAAAGCACTGCAACAACTTACTTCTTGATTCCCCTCTCTCTAGTTGGACTGTTTTCCAGCTGTATATTGCATTATTACTTTACATTTTACAGTTTTGCTCATCACTGTAAGATATGAGTCACAGCTGATACACAACAGTCCCTTAGTATAGCTAAAATAATGCCTTTTTAATGATTTTTAAAAGATTTTTTCTAAATTCCTATAAAATCGTATTTTAAAATGCACATTTAGAATAAATTAATATCTGACTTCTACACAGATATGTTTAGAACTATTTCCTTGCTATCAAAAAGAGGGCCAGATTTCCAATGAGACACCACTAAACTCAGTAAAGCTGTGCTGATATGTAGCAGTTGAGGATTCAGATAAGGAAAAATTATTAAACAAGAATTTGCAACTTTACTCTTTAATAAGAGATTTAAAATTGCTTTGTACTTAGAAGCAATTTCAGCTTTCAGCAAATATATCTTGCTCTGCCTTTCTATGTCATTGAGATCCTGCTGAATTGGGTGTGGAAGATCCACACACCATTGTTAGTTAGAATGCCCCTCCAGATTTGCCCAGTGACTGTCCTGTAGTTTTAAAGTGATTTCTTGCCTTGAAATTAAAGTCCACTCTTCAGAATATCCCCACAATCTTAAAGTCATCTTAGTAGTGAAAGGGATATTGATTTAGCCGAGTTAGTATTTTGCACCCTGAAATCTACTTTAACAAAAGAAAGATCAATAAATGACTTTCTTAGATGGGTCTGTGTTTTTATTTAGCTGGCGGGCGGTGTAATTCATTTCCCAACGTGTTAATTTCTAACAGTGCGAAGACAAAGGCTCTCAAGACCCCTTTACACTGAGACAACTCAAAGAAATAATGCCAGCTGCAAGGCAGTGTGAGCCTGGAGGCAGCCAGAGAACAGCACACATCTAGAGACTGAGCCAGCATGAACCATCTACAGAGCATAAAGACTGCAGGAACAGGCAGATCCCTACTGCTCCTTGTATCTTGTCCCCATTTAGGACAGTTCTGGAGTACCCAGACCCCATGGTTGGTTTCAGCACCCCTTTAAAAAAAGCTGAGAAGGCCATAACAGGTGAATTAGCTGGGTGAGGAGGCACGTTTTGTCCGTGCATGGCCTTCCTCTTGAAGGTTTTCACCTTCCTCACCGCCAGAGTGATGCCGGTTCATAGCATCCCAGTAGCAGGAGCTCTGCTGGAATTAAACGCCATCCTGACTGTTTTTTCCCAATGAATGCCCCATTTTTTGTCTACATGAAGTAGATTTATGCAAGCAGCTCTGTGATCCAGTTCCTGTATTAATCCCAATCACAATGTGTGAGAGGTAACAGGTTCGGCAAAACATACTGATGAACTAAATCTAGAATTCGATTTCCAATGAAAGGTTTAAAAAAAACCAAGGAAAAATTCCCCAGGAAGATCAGAAATGTAATAGCATTAAACGTGTGCCAAGGAAAGTGATAGATCTTAAGGTGATTGCCTACTCAAGCAAAGAAACAAGTCACGTCAAAAAAATATCCCCATTTTGAAAATAATTTGGTAAAGCGTCTCAAGCTGTGCAGCCCTGCTGCAGCCACATTGCTAATGGGAGGTAAAGGCAATAATTGTCTAGCATTTCCTGCCATGTCACTGCCTTTTTGCTGACCCACAAAATCCGAAATGCCAGTGTCTCCAGGAGGGAAATAAGTATTTATAACGTTCTCAAGTGACAGTAGGGCAGGAGAAGACTGTGAGTACAGCACACCCCAACAAGTCATTAAATATTTGGTGAAAAAGAATGTTGTGTCGGGGTTTTTTTTTTTCCGGAAAATTATTCAGGTTTTATAATTCTATTCCTATGATTGAAAATCACAGTTATTTGAGGCAGAAAGAAAATTCATCAGTACCTTCAGTGAAGGTTGTTCTTTTCGAAAGGCAAAGGTGTTAGTCTAAAGATTTTAATGGCAAAATGTGTTATTCTAGTTATATGACTTCCTACATGACAAGTATCTTTTTATAACCCATGCATTTAAGCTTGATATTTTGTGGTTGAACTAGAGCACATCCTAGTGGAAAGACTTCAGTTCTTGATGGGAAAAACTGAAGTGATGGAGATGAGAGAAGCTGAGAAGCCTTCTGTTGTTCAACCTGAAAAGAGAATGTTTAAGGGGGTCTTACCAATGTCTAGAAATACCTGATGTGGGAGTAAAGAAGACAGAGCTGGATCTTCCTCATTGCTGTTCAGTGACAGGACAACAGCCAGAGAGCACAAATTCAAATACAGAAAATTCCATTTAAATGTATGAAAACCAGTTTTATTGCATGGGTGGTCAAACGCTAAACAGATTGACCATGTTGCAAGTCCCTGTCCTTGGGGATATTCAAATGCCATCTGGATGAAATCTGTAGGTGACTCTTCTTTGAGCAAGGGGGTTGGACAAGACGTTCTCCAGAGGCCCTTTCCAACTTCAACTATCTTGTGTTTCTGTATCAGCCTCTTTTTCCTGTAATCTAATAACCACCAGCAAATAACAGCTAATTACCCTCCAGAGTAAAAATCGGCATCTATTTCCTATTTAATTTTATCTTCAATTTCTAGCTGTTGGATCTTGGCTCGTGTCTGGCCACTTGATTAAAGAGCTCTCTTCTAGCCGCTCTTTAGACACTCTCAGATCAAGCCACCTGTTAACCTTCTTTTTGATAAGCCAAAGGGTATTTCCACAAATAAATACTCCATGTTCTGGGTTAAAATGGAAATTGAGCCCTTAATCTAGTCAATTTGCAGAAACGGGTACTTTACTGTCCAAGTGCAATCTGTACACATTCTGACTGCTGAACTCACGTCTTTCATTGTTTCTTACAACTTGTAATGAGTCAAGACAATTAAATGTAAAAAAAAAAATAAATGTCCCAAATACCTCCCTTCCCTAAAAATGAACCCTACTTCCAAAGCTGGCAAGAAATGCTAAGTATTATATTAGGAGTCTCTTTAAGATTCTGGCATGATGTACAGAGGATCTGGAAAAAAGTCAGCACTGAAAAAGGTCAATTTTTAAGGCTAAATTGCAGAATCTACATGACCCATCTTCTTAATCTTTTTTTTTTTTTTTTCATTTTTGCTAAGAAATATATTTGGACTGTTACTACCTGTCTAAAATACCACAAATAGACAATAGTAATTAAAGATATACCCAGTCAAACAGGATAGAGATTTAATAAAAATTCTAAGAAGAATTTGCAACTGTTGGTAAATCAATTTGCCATTTCACACTGGAAACACACTGCAGTAAAGTTACTGAACTCAGTGGTGCTATGCAGCTTAAACACTTGAAAAATTCAGCAATGCATCAAGACCAGCATATGACAGCAAGAAAGATCCAGAAACAGGGAGATTCCTTTAGGCTGTATACTTGGTTTACCTCCCTGTTTCCATGAGACAGGCATATTGCTGGGTTCTTTTGTTTAAAGGGGCCCTGGCTGCTAGAGAAAAATAAAAGTATTTTGAAAATATATTTTATATTTTAGCTGTAAACTGTGTTCAATTAGTGTTCTTAGCAAATTTTGAATGTGCTGCTGATTGATGTCAGCTATGAGGTGCTGCAGGAGCCTGAATGTCAGTTCCTCTCTGAGTTCACTCCTAATTTCCACAGCCTTGTTACTCAAAGTCCATCTTATGCTCTGGAATTTGAGGGCTCATGCCATAAACTATAACTACCACTTACCAAAGCAAGGTTTAATCAGTTTCCTCCATCAAATTTTCTATATTATTTCTATCCTACTTTTTATTTCTTCTACTATTACTTAACCTTCGCATAATTTCTGACACAACAAGAGTAACAATGAATAATTCAGTGCTTAATCATAACCTTGGATCAGTCGTTTTTTGTATCTCTTTATCATCTCAATATGGTGGAAGGGAGTTTTATTTATGTATTTGCCATTGTCTATTGTTTCTGCACCTGTCTACTCCCCTCTGAAAACAGAGTTTATTGTTTTCTTAGCTTCTTTGTTTAGAAATCCAAGCTCAAATAGATTACCTTTCCAGAAATGATAGAAGATATAAAAGTACAGCTGCTTAAGCAATTAGCAGAGCAGCGTGACATTTGCAAGCCTGGAGCTATTGGAAACTCACCTGGCTTCAGATGCCATTATGAGCTCCGAGTTTGGTTCGGGTCACTGCGAGGGACAGGACATGTTGGAGCAGAACCAAACCTTGCTCTCTTTGGCAGGAACTACTTTTAAGCCCCGGTTATTTAAAATACATCAATTCAAACATTTGGGGTGAAATCCATCACCAGGCTAAGAGGCGTAAATGCAAGTGTCTACGTGTTGCTCTCTAAACGTGGATGAGATGTGCACTCTTGCATCACCTTTGGAGCAGATCAAGCCAATATGACAGCCTAGAAAATTAAGTATTCAGCTGGCCTGCCTTTGTGTGTCTAGTTTCAGGAGAGCTGAACTGCACAGAGTACTTAGGAGGTGGCAGCTGGAGACTAAATTGAATGACCTCAGGGTATGTTAAATGGCATCAAACCTCCATATTAGGGGAGCTGAACAGATAATTTTTTGGGTTTGTTTCCTGGAATAAGTTTTACCATGATCCGCTCGTATGGAACTTTCCTGCATACCTGTCATTTGCCTTAATCCAGTTTTACCTTGCACATCAGCAAGATCAGAATTATTAAATGGTGAGCATCATGGATAATCTAATACACATTTTATTATAGTAGATTCCCAAAGCCTCCTCAGATTAAATAAGCACATTAACATGATGAAGTTCATGATCTTCCCCAACCACTTTGTTTCCTTTGCCACAACTTTAACTTGCCTAATTCCAAGAGAGATAATAAACAGTGTCCACTACTGAAAATATAACAAAGCTCATCATAAATCAATAGAAAAAGAAGTCCCCCTGTTCTCGTTTAACAGAGAGTGGAAAAGGACAGAGAACAGTTAATGAGCAGTGACACTTAGGAGATTTCCAGGTAGCCAGAAACTGAACTGAGTCCTTTGAAACCTGGTTTCCCATGTCAGCCACCAGCCCATATACTCCCTCAGACCTCTGCTCAGTTTCTCAGCAGTGCAAACAATTAGAAAAAGCAGAGAAATCACTTAATTAATCTCCATAGAATTTTTTGTTGTTCAGTAGGATGTGTGAGAGAAAAAATGAGAAAAGGAAGAGCAGAACTGAAGGAAGGTAAAATGCAATAACCAGATGTTTCAGGCAGTGGTCTGAGGTCTGAGGAACACGGGTTAAGTCGCTGCTTGGCATAATTTGCAGTAACTCGAAGTGAAAATCTCTTCAAGCAAAGTGAATATCTATGATTCAGACCTCCTCTGCTTTCAGGATAGACAGACTTGTATTTAGGGATAATTTTCTGCAAAAATGTAATTCTTATCACAAAAAGGAAAAAAGGGAGGTGACAGGGGACCTAAGATAGTTTCTATAACATGAAATTGTTGTCTTCCATTCTCAACATCAGTGCTGGGCTCTGCTACCACAGAAAGGATAAGTTTGCAGCAGCTCCTACATGTACTTACTCTGAAGCTTGTCCTAGGTCATCTGCTGCTCTCAGCTACAGATACATTTTGCAGTGGCAGCCAAATAAAGGTCATTTGTCAGAGCACAGCAAGAGTGGGGGTGATTACTGGGCCTTGATTACTACTGTAATACAAATAAAGAATATTAATAAGCTAAATTACATTCTCAGTCGTTTTACTGTAGCTTTGTAAGAAGAAAAAAAAAGCACCTACTAGATTGTGAAGGCATTTCACTAATGGTTAATGAATATTTATTACTTTTGAAGCAGAAGGCTGTGTCAGGATGCCACATAGCCCTCTGTATGAATGGTTTATTCTCTCATTTTTCTTTCCATCAACTGCCTTCATCAAGGTCTAAAAGAATGATTCCTTCTTTTTATTTCAGGCTGCATAGATAATACAGATTCTGTTTGGAAGGGCCTGGGAGAAAGCATAGTATTTCCAAACTCTGTGATAAAGCTGGTGAAAAATCCCAAACATCCCACTCTGTGTTTGGACCACTGGAGATTGAGGACACTGGAAGGCAAAGTGACATTCCTAGTGGTTCGTTAGATCTAGGGGTAGGTAGGGGCTGTGCTGGTTTTGGCTGATGTAGAGTTAATTTTCTCCACATTAACTTGTGTGGGGCTGTGTTTAGGATTTGTGCTGAAAACGGTGTTCATAACACAGGGATGTTTTTGTTATTGCTGAGCAGAGCTAATACAGAGTCAAGGCCTGCTCTGCTCCTCAAACCACCCCACCAGTGAGGGGGTTGAGGTACATGAGGAGCTGGGAGGGGACACAGCCAGGACAGCCCATCCCAACTCACCCAAGGGGTATCCCAGACCACGTGACATCATGGTCGGTATGTAAATCTGGGAGAAGAAGGGCAGGAAGGGTGTTTGGAGTGATGGCATTTGCCTCCCCAAGTCACAGTTACATCTGATGGAGCCCTGCTCTCCTGAGGATGGATGAAAACCTGTCTGCCCATGGGAAGTGGGGAATGAATTCCTTGTTTTGCTTTGCTTGAGCGAGGCTTTGCTTTACCCGTGAAACTGTCCATATCTCAACCCACAAGTTTTCTCACTTATACCCTTCTAATACCCAAACTCACCAGCAGGAACTTGAGTGAGCATCTTGTGGGGCTGAACTCTCAGCTGGGGTTAAACAACAACAGGGCAAAAAAGGTCCTTTGCCATAGATGCCTTCAGGAATAATCCAAAAATGTTATCATACGAGCACATCTCTCCAGAACTATCTCTTATAAATATTTTAGCAGAACAGGAAGAGCTGGTGACCCTTGATACCTTTTCTTGGAACTAATAAGCTGTCAAAAGACTTTTTTTCCCCTTCAGTAGGAATTCGGTTTCCAATTTCCAGCGACTCAATCTTTCCGGAGAGCAGTCTTTTCTTACTGTGCTTGGATTATCTCTTTCCATAGGATTTAAGATCTGACAATTTTTTAGAAAAAGAAAACCAAAACAAAAACCCCTCACAATAACAAAATAAAAACCAAAAACAAAACCAAAACCTAACCAAAACAAAAACCCCACAAAACCAAAACCGAACCAAACCAAGAACGGGGGGGGGGGGGGGGGGGGGGGGGGGGGGGGGGGGGGGGGGGGGGGGGGGGGGGGGGGGGGGGGGGGGGGGGG
>JAYRBT010000042.1:4280910-4306209 GCA_036023395.1 Myiotriccus ornatus | reverse complement strand
CAACGCCCCCCCCCCCAAACAAACAAACAACCCCCCTCAAAAACCCAGTAAAAAGTACTGGAGATAGACGTATTTTTGTTCATGCTTGTGTGCTCGTTAATGTGCCTTTGTCTTAAAGGCAGAAGACATGAAAGACTCACAGAAGATCCGTTTCGTTATTGATCACACATTTTTTAATCTTTCCTTTTTTAGGAGTTCATAAAAGGTTAGTGCTTTTTTTTCCCCCAGTCTACTTTAAAATCTTCTGTAGAAAAGTTGATTTTTTTTTTCTTGCTAGGGATTTCCAGGTGCAGATTGAGATTTCTTTAATTAAAATACTAATAGAAAGAGACAGAATTGAATTTCTTGAGTTTTACCTCTCATAAACACCAGTTTATTAGATACTTCAAAACAACCACTCTTTGGTGTGTATTTCAACATTTTGCCTTTCTGCATAACTGTCTTATGCAGTTGTGTATGATCTCTGAACACATGCCTGCTTGGATGTGAACGGTTGTATTGTACATAAAAACATTCAATTCTAGTGTTCTAGTACACTTTTACTCTGTCAGGCCCAGTTCCAAATATTTACTGATGCTGATAGGTCATATTCTAGACCATAAGAACCCTCGGCATTTTGTATGGACACAGGAGAAAATATGACTTCCAGGACACTACTTTTTAAAGAGAAACAGGTCTTAATGCTAAAATGTTTCTCTAGTTTAGAAACTTTCCTATTGGCCCATTTATATCTGTGACCCTCTTAGGGAACACTGTAAAAAAACTTACTAACTTTAAATTTTAATGATACTGAATCAACTTCAATTATCCTCTACTTCTTGCCTTCATCCTTCCTTCCCAAAACCACCAAAGAAATGCTCTCTTCCCACGACAGCTCGATACTGAGGGCTCTTGTTGAAAATATGTCTAAAGCCCCTCTGTAGTCCATGGAACTTTAGCACATGTTTAACTGCTGTACTAAATTGCGTTGTATGGATCTGATCCAAAGCCTATTGATGTCAAAGGAAGAAAAGCTCACACTGACTTCAGTTAGATTTCGATCAGGCTTTTTTTAAGGGAAAATGATATGCACTTTTACTTTTAAACATTTATGATGAAAAGCGTCAGCAAATAAAAATTTATGAATAGACTCCCACAAAACAAAAGTGTCAGGAGCTGAAATACTGGGGCAGATGGGCTTTCAAGATCTGTCATTCCATCAGCATTGTACAGTTTAAAGGCACCACATGTACTCGGTCTTATGAGAGGGTTTGTGGACAAGAAACTGTTCTCATTCATTATTTTTCTAGCAAGAGAGATTTGATCTTGGAGCCAGATGATGACTGGGACCTTTTGCACAATGTTTTGTGTTCATCATTCATTGTATTGATACAATCCTGGTAAACTTTCTGAAAGAAAATTTTATGCCTTTAATGTACTGTGCATTCCTGTTTAAAGCTAAGAAATTCTTAGCTAAGATTCTACCACGTTTTAAGGTTAAAATAACTTCTTTCTCACATATGGCTTTAATTTTTCAATATAATTAAATAAACTTCAAAGAGTTTTAAGATAGAGATCCTCATTTGCATGAATATTCTAATGGCGTGGAAATGTATAATGGCATGAAGCTGTATCAGGAACTAGTTAGGCTGGATATTAGGAAAAGACTCTTCACCCAGAGAATGGCTGAGCACCGGAACACAGGGAAGTGGTCACAGCACCAAGCCTTCCAGAATTCCAGAAGCATTTGGACAACACATGTGGTGTGATTCTTGGGGTGCCCTGTGCAGGGCCGGGAGTCGGACTTTGATGGCCTTGTTGGTCCTTTCCAACTCAGTATATTCTATGATTTTCTAAATCAGAAGGAGATAAGATTGCCCAGCAGAAGAATGGGAGATGTTTATGTTGAGCTTCACATCCTAACTTCCTGAGAACATTTGTTATTGTATTTAGCAGACTAAGGCCAGGCTTTTTCTCATCTGATTTCAAATAGAACTAAAATGCTCAGTTTAGGAGTGACAGCACCAGATGAAGAATTTTTTTTCTACTTATATTTCCATGGGAAGAAACATTTTCATGCACCGAAGTTGTGCAATAGGTGTTATCTAACAAAAAATCCAGATCTGCAAAGAGTTTATTTCCTATCCTCTCTCCAATATCAACTTTTGGCTATTTTTATTTGTTTTCCTTTGAAGGGTTGCTTTTTTAGAACAATTTTAGCATGACTCTGATAAACTGTAGGAACTTAAAGATGATACAGGGTATTCTTATCTTAATACAGTAGAAATATTAAAGTAGGTGCATCTTAATGATATATGTATTTATTCAATGCCTACGGAATATGATAATTAAAAAGACAATATTAGAAGTGTGTGTGCAACAGGCTCTGTAAGAATTTGTTAAAGTGGTGACATTTATAGCTACAATTATTGCAGAAAAAGATGAAAGAAATGAATAATGGTTGAAAACAATATTTAAGTCTTTTAAGTAATTTTACATATCTGAGTGGAAAACTGTGTTGATCAGAGTCAAGGTTTCTACAGAATTTTTGATATTTGTCTGCATTTAGCAGTAGAGAGTGTATGAACTGCTGCAATATCCTTATCTGCTCATCATTTTAATGCTGTTTTTAAAAAAATTATTTAATTCAACTTGTTATGTAATTTATCACACTTTAAATTAATCAAAGAAACTCTTTCTGTCTAAATACCCGCTTGCATGGATCACTTCCCTCTTCATAATTCCAGGTAAGTTTTTAAATTTACTGCAATACAAAATGTAATTTTTCACTATATATTATAAACCACTCCCTGGAATATAACATAATCTTGAACTCCCTTTAGCAGTTTGCAACATCCACATCAATCTTGTATCATAGAAAATATGACAGAATCAATATTGTGATGATAAACTGTAAAAAATTGCTTTTGTCTGGATTCAGCAGAAATCACAAGTGATCTGATTCAGCATGGGAACACTGGAACCAACTTCTTAAAATGAACAGGATGTTCCAAAGTAAAACTAAGTTTGTGTTAGGTGAAAGTGAGTTTATTTCCTCTTCGTTATTAACCAAACTTTTTATTCTCTTGCCCTTACACAATCTCTCCGACTGGACAGAGATAATTTTCCCTGCTAATTGGGTTAATTTGGGATTGTAGCTGATACACTGCAGCTAATTTCCAGCATAACACAAAATATTCTAGCAGTATTCTATATGGGAATCCTCTATATGGGCTTTAGAACATGTTCTGACAAATGCTGAAGTCCACTGTGGCTAAAGAAAAAGTGAGCGGCTTTTCCCTCTAAAACTAATAAAAACCAGGAGATTTACAGTATGGGATATGAGTCCTGCATTACTAATCTACTGGAAAACTGTTACTAACCAAAATTACCTGTTATTCATACAGAAAAGACAAAAAGAACAGCAGTTTCAGGAACTATACATCTCCAAGAATGCTTAATGGCAGAGCAATGCAAGATTGAGAGCAACCATTCTTGTGATCCATGACCCATGATCTGTGATGGATACTTGCAAAATGCTCCTAAGCTTTATGGGGTGTCTTAGGCAGCCAGTACAGGTGATTAATAGATTTGTGTGGACAGTGTCATAGAATCATTAAGGTTGGAAAAGACTTCTAGGATCATGGAGTCCAACCAATCCCCAGCACTGCCAAGCCCACCACATAAACCATGTCTGCAGGTGCCACATCTGCATATCTTTTAAATCCCTCCAGGTATGGTGACTCCACTACTTGCCTGCACAGCCTGTTTCAATGCTTGTCTGCCCTTTCCATGAAGAAATTTTTCCTAATAGGCAGTCTAAACCTCTCCTGGCACAACTCGAGGCCATTTTCTCTTATCCTGTCACTTGTTACCTGGGAAAAAAGGCCAACCCCCACCTGGCTACAACCTCCTGTCAGGGAGCTGTAGAGAGTGATAAGGTCACCCCTGTGCCTCCTTTTCTCCAGGCTGAACACCCCCAGATCCCTCAGCTGCTCCTCACAAGACTTGTGCTCCAGACAGTTCCAGGCCCTTCTCTGGACATGCTCCAGATGTCTTCATTGTCATGAGGGGACCAAAACTGATCACAGGATTCGAGGTGCTGTGTTATCAGGCACTGAATGGTGGCAATGCAGCTTATGCAGAACAAATTAAAGGCAGAAGATATTTGTGCTTAGATATTTACTTTTTGCTGATCGAAGCCCCTGCCCCCCCTTCCAAAATTAAAATGCTTTCATTCTACCATGAAATCCCTCTAGAGGTACAAATCACAAATTTTGGTTGCAAAACTGAAAATGCAATATCCACAGTTCAATGTAAGGAAAGCTAGAGATGAGAAATTATATTGCTGAGCAGAATCCAATGCGCTAGATTCTCCAGTTTGCTCTCTCAGATGATAGTAAAGAGGCTCTGATGCCCAGCTCTGTGCTGAGCTGTCAGGACAATGACAATGTGCAGAATCAGGGCTGTTCTAACGATCCAGTCACTTGCATCTGCACAGAACCTGGGCCTTTTGAACATTGTGTTGCCCACATCCTCTTAAAAGTGTCAGCCAGTGGTATAGATTCTGGCCAGACTACACACTGCGTGACAGCACAAGCCTGATTCTTGGAAAAAACAAATCCACAGAGCAAACATATTGGGTAGAATTAATCTCTTTTATTTATAGCTTTCAAAAAGTGATCTGTCTAGTGTAAACCAGTCCTTTCTAATTGCTTTCTAAAGTTAATGGAGAGAGAAAACATATTGATATTTCCTATGTGACTCAGGATATATTATGCAGTATGAGCTTGTTGAAAATGCTAGTTCAGGTATTTTCTGTTCAAATGTCATTAGATTACCTCCATTCAAAGAGAGATGATATGTAGCAAATCCTTGTGTTTATTCTCTGAATGATTTACAAGACTTGATTTGTGCTACTTCTGCTTTGTTTCTAAGTTATTTAAGGTGAATTAATCTCTCCTAATTTAGATGTCTTATACCTACAGCAGAACTAGATGTCCAGACTTCAGTTAATATTCAGATACAAATCCATATTTTTGCAGCATGACTTATTACAACACCTGTTTTAAGATTAAAATAAACTTGTTTTAAGATCAAAATAAACTTTCTGAAAACAGCAGTTTCTCCTCACTTGTTAGAAATGAGAATAAACATACAGCTCAGATGGATATAAGTGTCTGAAGTTAGATGAGATTAAACCTTCCCTTTAAGTTTGGCCTTTGCAATGGTCTAGCCATTGTACTTCATGAACTGCTGACTTGGCTCATAACTTGTGTGACCAGCAGTTGAAAAGAAGTGAAGATGAAAACATCACCGAAGTCACTAAAAGATGACAGAAGGAAATTATATTACTTACCTTTTAATAATGAGTGACATTGTATGCTGACTCTAACCAGCTCTTTTTTAGGAATCAGTACAGCATAATTTTTTCTTCTCTTCTTTCATATCACAGTTAACCTATGTGCAAACAGGGAATAATCTAAAACTCTGCAGAGACCTTGTGGTTATTTCACTGCTTGCATAGTCATGACAGCTCGTGCTCTGGGACTTGTGTATTAGCAAGGTTAAGGCAGTCTTTTTTTCCAAGGGTAAACGTGGATGCCAGCAGCATGGAATCTCAGAAGATTCAAAAGAAGTCTGTAATGATGAAAAAATGAAGGCACCTTGGACTAATATATTCTAGACCATTAACTCTGCTTAGAGACCTGAGGAAATTGCTTTATTTTGCTCATCTTAAGTGGGCTGGTGGAGCTACAAGTCTAGAAAGGATAGAGAAGTCTTGAAAACTGGATTAAAATGTGAACAGCAAGTATTTAAACTAGAATTCTGAGTTAAGTTTCCTATGACACATGAATAGACCTGAGGAAATCCCTCTAGAGGTACAAAAAATATTTTCCTGTCCTCCAAAGTTGTTTAAATTAGAATCATAGAAACATAGAATATCCAGAGTTGGAAGAGACCCACAAAGATCATCGAAGTCCAGCTCCTGGCCCTGTACAGGACAGCCCCAAATTTAATAGCTTTTTAAAGTGCCTATTGACTGTAGAAGGATCCTAGATAATAAAATGTGATCTCAAACTCTTAGAAGGATATGGCTGGCAACTGCGCAACGCCCATGGTTTTGATGATGATATATGAGAAGGTTCTATCAGTAACTCATGGAGACCACAGCTGCTAAACACAAATCCATGTTCTAACATCAGTCTATAGGCTTGCACAGTCCTACACACAGCCTTTGGTTTACATTCTAGGAGCCACTGTGAAACCAAGTGTGCTAATCTGGTGGGAAATATTCATAATGCAGCTAACCTACTAGAGAAAGCTCTACCACAGGTCAGAATCTGGAATTGTGATTCCTTACTCATGTGCATAATGTGATTGAGGTGACCCACAACAGCTGACAGGGCCTTGTCAGGCAAGGAAATATTTGGTCCTTGCTTCCTTTTACGTTTGGTGAATCCCATATCAATCTCCCACTTGTGTTTAGCTCTCAGAGAGAGCTACACACCATCGAGGTTTTCCCTATGGATTTGAGCTGCAGCTCTGGAGAAGAAAGACTAATGAGACAACAGGAAGGCAAAAAAGAATGTTGCCTATGGAAATGTACAGCTCCTCCAGCAGGGCATGCACACATCTCTGTGCTCAGTAATCTAAAAAGTACAAGCTCAGTTTTATGGAAGCATCGAGGTGGCTTCAATTTGCTTTTGGATGTGAAAGAATGGATTAATTCCGTGAGGTTTATGTGCTGCACCAGTTAATGAAATAGTTTTTGCAAACATGGATGGTCAGTAAAGAAAGAGCTTGTAAAAAAAAACCAAAAACCTTTCAAATCCAAAGAGCATGAAAAATAAAGACTCATGACAAAAGGAGAAAAAAACCTAAAGTTTATCTGTAAGTGAAATACATGCAGGCACTACTGCAAAGGAATTTAAATGTGTATATAATGAGCAGCTACACATGCACAAAAGTAGCTGTCACACACTATATAGTATGCATAAAAGCTCCAACAAGTTGCACAGTGTGAGGAATAGTTGCTTGTGGATCAGTGCACAGTCATTTAGTAGTCCTATCAAGCTGATAGCGAGCGTAGCGGGCCTGATACACATGACTGCCCAAGAAGAGTGTCTCTGGATGTCAGCCTTGTGTACGTCAATGAAACAAGAGTAGAGCGGAATCAAAACAAGTTAACAAACCAGCAGCGAGCTTGTTTCTGCTGCGATAACAGAACCATAGGCTAACTGAGGCTTTCTTTATAAAACTTGTAAGACTATGTCAGTGACCTCAGAAGCAATGACCCACGGATGCTGGTTACAGTGAGGATGAAAGAGTTGGTTTTCTTTCTTTTTTTTTTTTTTTCCCCCTTTCTGAATTTTTAGGTGTCTAGCGCTGTTCTGAAGCGACTAAAACGCTGGTTATTGTTCTCCCTCAACCCTCACGATAAATCCTTCTTTGTTTGCTCGTGTTGGTTAAACACCACTCAAGATCTGCGCTAATGAGCATTGTGGGGTAGTCACTTCTCATCATTTTAATGGTCCTTTTGAAGGCTTGGACTCATTTATGGTTTTAATGTTCCGTATCTATCAGAAGATCAATTATCTGCAATACCCTGGTTGTTTAATGAGTATCAGATACCATCACAGCAACCAGAAATCTTGACTGGACCATTTTCACGACAGGCTGGAGAGTGAGGATATAGTTTAGTTTGATCAACTGGTAAATTCTTGAAGGAAAGGAATATGAACAGATCACTCTAGGGAAAATGTGCTAGGAGTTTGTTTTTTGGTGGCTACCACTCTACGCAGCCTACTAGCACAGTAGGAACCAAAACCTGTCACCTGGTAAGGCTGTTTGGCTGGAAGGAACTTTCCTTCAGAAATCGGTATTTGGGAATTAAATTCTTCCCATATAATTTTCTAAACAAACAATTTCATTTTCGCATTGGGCAGCTGTAATTATGCCTGGAGCAGAGGTGGCTGAACCATCTGTAAACAAGTAGTTTAATATTGAGGTCAGCAAGGACTAACTGCTCAGAGCTCAGGACTCTGTAGGCATTGCAGGCAGCCCATGATGAGTTCTCCAGCAGCAGAACTGCTGCTAGTATCAGTTTGGACACTTCAAAGCTATGTCAAGAATTGAATTGCAGTGCCACAGTGACCTCTAATTCAGCTGATATCTATTTTTAATGTTTTCCTCCCCGAGAATGTGCACTCCCTCTACTCACTCTCAAAATGCTCCCTGGCCTACCAGAAACCCATTGCAAAAGTCAGAATTATTCAAATTAAGCCCTGATTTTGAACTTGAATTACTGAAATGCTTGTAAACTTACAGTGAAGAGTCTCGAAAACCCAGAGTTCTAACAATACAGTCAGCAGCACATCCTCCTTTATATTCAGCTTTAATGAATTTTAGAAGGGACAAACTAATTAAAAAATAATGTGCTGTGCACATTGATTTTATGTGCATTATGATTTTAATGTTGAAAGCACATAGGAAATGCACAGGGCACCTTGCTCATAAAGGAAACACTTTGTTTTAAGGTCTATTAAAGAATTTAAGATTAAAAGGATTCTTATGAGTTCAGACTGATAGACACAATCACAAATACATCTCCACATCTGCTCCATTTTCACAACTGAATTAAGAAACATTTTCCCCCCAATGAGTTTAATTAACTTTAAGAACAAGCTAAATTAGTTTAAAAGGCAATTAAAATGCAAGCATATAAATTGTAATTAAAACTGCATGCTGTTTATAGATATTTTTTCTAAATATTTAAAGAAGATATTTTCCAAATGAAAAAACAGAAGTTCTACAGTCAGTAAATAATTCAGTTCAGAAAAATACAAAAAGCTTTTCATACACATGTAGATTTTTTAAGATCTAATTTGTTAGAAATTAATATTGCAGAATATTGTATCAGCATCCCACTGGAAAATAATGATAATTTGCTTTTCAGAGGCATTTTTTCCTACGGTGAGATGAGATTGGTTCGCTGTTTTGTTGGTTTTGAGGATAGGAGATTTATTTGGAGTATACCTGAGTCAGTTTTGCCTGAACTTTACTTCTGGCAGTGTTGGCTCAGTGTTTGGACTCAATGGTTTTAGAGGTCTTTTGTAACCTGAATGATCCTATGATTCTTGCTTCATTTGATGTGGTCAGTCTTTCTCACTGGGCAATCTTTTTTACTTCTATATCTTCTTTCCCTCCATCTATATTCATTGTCTGAATTATTCATTATTTATTGGTGCCCTCAAAACCGTACAGTTAACCCAACCAGCTCTTAAGGGGTACTTTTTCTCTCTTCTGTTCCCTTTGAGCAGCACCAACGATGTGAATGCAGGACACGCTGGCCCTGTCCTCCAAAACAGGTGCCACTGCTCCCTCCCTGGTTCAACACCTCACATACTTGAGTCACACAGGCAAATCACTTCACCTCTCTGCGTTCATCTTGCCTTCTGGCCAAAACACATTGTGGTGATTTGGCAACTGCCTCTTGCTGTTTGGAGCATTCCTAAGAAAATCAACCTCTAGTCCCAGTCATCACCATCAGGTACAGCAAACAGAAGTTACTACAAGTGGCAAAAGTGCCGCAGGAGTGAGTGTATATGTGACAGAACATGAATAATTGCATGAATATCCACTGTAAAAATATGATACTCTGGGGATTTCTAAATGTTTTTCTCTGATATCACATAACCTGGGGGGTTGTCTTTGTGTGAGTAATGGTGATCACATACTGTTGCAAACCAAAACACTGTGTTATTTGTTCCCTTACGGCTTAATATTGTCAAAAGGAAAATTCCTGTTGAGTGTATGGCAGATAGGATTGAAACATCACACAAGAGGGCTCACAAGTTTGTGCTCCTCAGCTAAGAAATAAAATACATGGTTAATAATGGTTATTTAAAAATTTGAGTTTGAATTCTAAAAATTAATGTGAATAACTGAAGCGCGGGTTTGGTTTTGATTCTGTTTTCAGGTTTCAAAATTAAAAATATGCTTAAGCAGTCTCACCTAAACCTTGTGAAGCTACTGAGGTAGATTTTTGACAACAATAGAATATATTCAGCCAAACCCATTTTCATGTGAGAGTGGGATTTTTTTTTTTGAAAATCAGAAGTTCAAATTGCAAAAGTACACTTAAAATATCTATCACAGTTCCAAGCTTCTACAGCTTTAAGTGACTAAAGTTCTTGAAAGTGTAGGAGTTCCAAAGGATTTGAGACAGTTTAAAAATCTGTCATTTGTTAGCTTTCAAAAAGAAAGATACATGAATATAAAGAATAAGATAACAGCACAAAAGGGCTTTGTAAATGCCAATGAAACAAAACTGCATATTTCATCAGAGATATAAATGTTACAGTTTTAAATAAAAAATGGATAGAAAATGAATGACTTGTTCTTTCTCTCTTCAAACTGGTGGATTTGAAGGAGTTAGTGTTGTTTCTAGCTCCGGAGAATCTTTCTTGTTTGTCTTATATGATCAAAAAAAAAAGATAAGAGCATTCAGGTGGAAAGATCTCTACTGTGTATAATAGGAATAGTTGGATTTTTCAGCACAACCCTTATTCATAGCAGGGGTACTTCATAAGAAGCTTATGAATTTCTATTTTAATCCAACAGCCAATTTCCACTATTTGTGAAATAACACAAGAATTTCCACTCAAGAGCTGGTTCAAAAAAATACTAAACATGCCAAATTAATTGTGACTGGGCTGTGATTTGAGTCACACCTGGGGTTTATGGAACTTGTCACCAGGAAGAACGTTAAAACTGGTCCATCTTTAAATAAATGCAATCACTCAGGGCACACACACAGACCACCAGGAAGGAAAAGTCCTAATTGCTTTAGCTTGTTGACAAGTTACAGGACATGTAAAGAGAATCAAGCATGTCTCAGCTGCCCTAGGGAAAACCCAGTGTAGACTCAAGGAATAATGAAGCAATGCCAATGTTATTTATGCCACGACAGAAGAGAAAAGAGGTCTTATGCTTTTATTTATTTAGGGACAGAATTATATTCCTGCTTAATATCTTTTTTTTTTTTTTTTTGAACTGGATATTTGGACAGGAGTATTACTGGTCAAGTCACTGGCATTTTGTGAAGCATCAGATATTGGGTATTGTCCAGCATAACTACTCTGATAGCCTGAATGACTTGTAACATTTTTCCTATCAATGTTGTATCTTACAGAATTAAGTACTGTAATTAAATTAACAATAACATATTCCTTTTGTTTATTATTATTTCTCAGACTTGGGGAAAACCTTTGGAATGTTCTCTAAATCTCATATCAGAAATTTTGTTACCACCAAAATCTTGCTTCTCTGTGCAGTTCACTAAAATACATATTTTTTGCTTAAAAATTAAGTTGTGAAATCTAGTGAAAAAAAGAATACCAGGGAGAAAAATTGTTCAGAAAATTAGATTAATATTGTATCTGTGATTAAACACAAAAATCTGGCAAATTTTACAGCTGCAGCTTTATTTTTCTTTTTTTTTGCCCATTAATTTCATTTCTCCTGGGATATCTGTAGTAACTTCATCCACTTATTTAAGATCTGATGGGAAAGTAAGGATGAAGTAATGGTTTTATATTTCCAAGAGGTTGAAAATGTCAAATGTTCTAAAGCTGTCCCCTCTAGTTGCTGGAATCTCCTTGCTTAGGGATTTTTATTAGGGACCTTTTTTTTCACAGTGAGCTTGTAATTGTAAAAATAAAAATGTCCCCTCGACCTTCATCTGACAAAGCGAAAGTTTTGACAAAGACCTCAGAAAAGTGACATGAGAACACCTCTATAATAGTAAGCATGTATCCATTCATAATTGAGAGAAATCCTTCATTTATTCAGAACCTTATTTAGAATCTCATTATCTTCTTCTAGCCTTTGATAATAGGGTCATGGGTTTCTAGAATACACTTTGAGTTTTAAAGTAAAATGCAAATTAACAGTGTGCTTTCTCTCACCGTTTATGTGAACTTTATCCCTACAAGCACACCATAGCTTCCTAATGACTGCTGCTCAGTGCCCATAGAAGTTTTCATCCTGTGTGAGTAGAGAGAATTGAACCAAAAGGCCTAAATGAAAGTCATTTGGTGGAAACAATCCCATTGATTCCTGTGAACTTCAGGAGTGTGATCTTAAATCATCACATTTATGTACGGAATTTGCTGAGTACACACTAGAAAGGGGCTCCTGGTAATAGAAGACAAATTGGCTCACTGTTGTGGTGCTTTTTGTACAATTAAAACTTTAGAGTGCCAATTATGTGTAAGAAGTGCTTCTTCCCTTGCAAAGCTTTAATTTGTCAAGTTAAACGGTTTTTCGAAAAATGAAAATAAATTTGCTTTTCACTGACAAGCTTTGAACTCAGGGAGACCTAAAGAAGAGCTTATGTGCCCAGAAACCTGTCTATTTTTTTTTCAGCTGTGTCAGTTGGGGTGGTAAGACATATTATCTCTCAAGACTTATTTGAAGAGCAACCACGGTGTCATACAGTGGGAAATTGGGAATCTCCATCTATTTAGTTCTTCGAAGAATAGATTATTTGCACTCTTTGTGCACAGAGAGGAGATATTTTTTACAGTAAATAGCTCACTAATCTAGCATGTCAAGATCCAATAGCTGGAAGCTGAAACTAGACAGACTTAGATTGGAAATGAGACATAAATTTTTAAGAGTTAGGAGAAACTGTATCAGCTTCCAGAGTGAGATAGGTATTTAAGATAGGAGGCATGAATCATGATCTGGAGATGTGTCTCTCTCCTTTGGTTGTTGAGAGACCCCAGATAAGTAGGGTGAATGTCTAACTTCCAAATGGTGATAAATCTGAATTTATTAAACTGAGATAATATTCTGTGTGTCTCCTTATTGTGTAACAGTCAGAGCAAACAGTGGTTTAGTCATAAAACTTTGAAAAATTACTCTGGAATGTTTCAGTGCCTTTAACAACTGAGACAAGTTTAGGAAGAATTAAAGGTCCCAAAATATTTATCTGCATCTGTGTAATGCAGTGCATTCAGATAGAAATGGGGATTACAGTCCTTATGATTTTTAAGCCACTCTTCAGCTTACCTCTAGAACAGGGCAGATCAGATTTGCTAAATCAAATCATCTGAATAGTATTTGCATGACTGATTTCTAAGAGCATAAAATTGACAGAGAAGGGAGCATCAGTTCTGTGTTTAGTACAGATCTGCTAATGATAATGATGGTCACACGACTTTCACATTATGTACCATGGAGACACTGTTCATGATCTTACCATACTGATTTTTTTTTCCTTTCAGTGATTCTTTTTCAGGGCATGAAGGTGGAGAAATATCACCAAGGCTCAGCAAATATATGAATATGAATGACTGTGTAAGCCTGAAGGCAAGTTCTCACACAGTTTGGATGACTTCTGGCAAGGAATTCTGAGAGAGACCTCAGAAGTTCCCTGTTTGCTTCCAACAACAGGGGGAAAATGCATATATTTGCATATGCCTTGTGACTGTTCTCTACATAGCTGACCCAAACCATGCACATAAGCATAAAAATATTTTAATGCCAGTCTTATATTAAAGTCTTCCACATGATACAGTCCTTGATCACAGCAGAGAAATTATTTTGTTATCAAGGATTGTAACTCAGTTCCCTCTCCCCCAGAAGAGATTTCTTAACAATCATGTTAATAAATCATGCACCCCACTATGTGTTGACTTCATGACTGTTGTTTCTTCGGTCATCCATATTCCAGGTTTATAGACTTGTGGTTGGAAAAGTGCCTTAGGAAATGGAAAATGTGTATAGAAGAGTTTGTAAGTTTAAGAGAATTGAAACTCTCAGTTTTGGCAGATAACAAGCTGGCCTGCACATTTTTGAGGAAAAGTCTCTCCCTTTCTATCGTGCCAAGTGCCTAAATTCCAGAAAGGAATGAGAAGTCAGGTACATGTGCTATTAAATGATTGCAAACAGCCTTGTCTCTAGGCTTGGCTGGCTCCTTACAGACAGCAAATCAGTGTTTTTTCCTATGAGGATATTTTGGGTCATGGTGCAAACTACAATTTTATTCACACATAAGTATGACTAAAAGTGAAACATTCATATATGATTTATTTTTATTTTTTTACTATGTAGCTTTTGATAGTCTTTGGCATCTGAAATCTCCTTTTGTGCCTGGTTCCCTGATACTACAAGCTACAAAACAAAGACAGATTTTGAGCCTTCTATTGTCTTCATTTGTAGTCATGGAGTAAAAATGTTAAACTGGTCGCTTGGGGCCATGTACTCTTCTAATAGAAACTGTCTCATGGATTGTTTAGAAAAATATGTCTTTAAGATGATTCTGCTTACAGTGGTCCATGGTATAATTAAAGAGAAGATTGTTTTAAAATTATTATCAATTTGGATTCTCTAAACAAAGACACTTGAAGGTATCTTGTTTTTCAGAGAACAGGACTTCACAGTCATCTAAAAGTGGAAAGACCTAAAGTCAACAGTCTATTTTCAATACTTAGGCCTGAATTACCAGGGAAAACAATCTTTATGAGCAATAATGTATGCTAAAATAAATCTTCAAAGCCTGCTGAGATACTCAGAGTTGTTTGTCTTTCAGCCACTTAATTCATGTAGCCAAAGCCACAGCAGTTGGCTGATGCAAGATTTGGAATAGTTTACTTTTGTATGGTTTTGCAAACAGCTTTTACATTTGCACTGAAGGTCTGATTATTAAAGCCTTGTTGTACGTGGAAGGTTCCTTCTAAGACACTTCTACCATTTCTGTGGTGAGGACCTGAGATGGATGTGGAGATGCTTCCATAGTCAGTCACTTGCAGAAATGATTTGTAGTCATTATCAGGAATGGTCACAGCTTCCCTATGCTGTAAATGCCCTTTGAAGAATCTTATATGTACGTGAGGTACTAATATATGAGAAAACATTACCCCCACGGTGTGTCACACGGAATTTCTTTTTTCCTAACGAAGAAAACGTTTTATGAAAGTGTATTAGAAGCAGCTTTCAATAGGCTGAACAAGGCACAAATCACAGGGAACATCAGGATGTAATTACACACTTACAGAGAAGTCTACCATGAAAAAGGAAAGGTTTTGTTGTGTTTTTTTTTTCTTCTGAAAAATAAAAATGACAAGCTCAAATTATGAAGTCTGCTGTGCACAATCAAGTGTGAGGAAGTATCAGCTTACAAATCATTAACAGCCCCAGTTTCATGAACAGAGCATTATCAGCCCAGAGAGTCTGAACAAAGCAATTGTCAGCTGTCACCCTTTCTCAACTAGACAATTAAAAATTTCATGTTGTGCAAAGTGAAAAAGTGAGATCAAACTCTGCAATTGCTCTTGCTCAGCAGATGCAAAAAAGATCCGTCATCCTGCCAAAGTGCAGCCTCTTCCAGGGGACATGCAAGAAGATCTGCATTAATATTCAGGGAGGGTCTGGGTAGAGGTCTGAGCATGGCCATGAGGACATTTGGGTGCTCTCTGTGCACTTGAGGAAGGTTATTCTGGGCAAGCCCTGCCCTGCTGGTGAGGTGAGGGTGAAAGGAGTAGAGCAGAGGCAACATCTGCTTCAAACTTGTGCCAGCTTGGAGAACATGGAAAAAGAGGGGTTTTGAGGCAGATGGAACTCATTTTACTGCTATTTTAAAAAGAGTGAGTAGCTAGTTGGGAAAATGTGCATTGGCATCTTTGTTACCTGTGCAGCTCAGCAGAAAAAGGAGCTGGGAAGCCACACTTTTCTGTGGGCATGCTGCATGTGTGAATGCATTTGTAGCTGCACTCCTATTGTATTTTCTTCTATGGATTGTCTTTCAACTTTCCTGCTAAGGGAGAAAAAGCTCTCTCTGCTGCTTAATCCCCTAAAATAGCAAAGCACAGCACCAAACAGGATCTAGGCCTTACCTTACTGCGTTCAAGTTTATCCATCTGTGAAATTAGTATAATAGCATTGTTCTGCCTCACAGGGATACTGTGCGTCTGCTTGTTGCTAAAGTGATGCTCCAGGCATGTTTTGAAATGCTTTCTGTTTCCAAAGTGCTTTGTTGGCCTTGGACAATAAAAAGAATGTGTTCACTCTGAGTGGCAAAGACGACAGATTCCTGCACTGGGCTATGAGAAAGAAGGATAATGAGAGGCAACGGCTGAGTAGGACCTGGGAGAGCTTCATCTGGCTGCTGCAGGGCACCAGTCTTAGACTCATAGAATCAAAGAATGGTCTGGATTGGAGGGGATCTAGTTCCAACCCCCTGCCGTGAGCAGCTTCCACTAGACCAACTTGCTCCAAGCCACATCCAACCTGGCCTTGAATACTTCCAGTGGTGGAAGTATTCAAGCATCCACAGCTTCTCTGGACAATCTGTTCCAGTGCCTCACCACCCTCACCACGAAGAACTTCTTCCTAATATTTAATCTAACCCTGCCCTCTGCCATTTTAAAGCCATTTCAGTCTCAATGCTGCAACCGTCTCACATGTGCATTTACATGGGCCTTTGCAGAGAAAGTCAGAGGCTCTGTAGACCTTCCCTCCTCTTGGGCAAAAAAGCTTTGAAGCCCCTTAGGAAGCAGGATCATTAAGCTGAATGCTGAATGGAGAATTACAAGTTTTTTTGGCAGCCGCCACGGCCAGCAGAGCATGTAAAAAACAACTGGTCTTTGAGAATTCCCAGTATCAACACAAAGAAAATTTTTTTCAACTTAAAAAATAGGTTGGAACCCACCTGTCGCATAGTGAGTTGACACTATGATTCAACCTCATTTCATGGTAAGTGTTTTATATTACTAACATTCAATTACACTGGAAGTTATTTAGGGCAGAATAGATGTTTATGCCTATGAAAGTTTAGTGCAGCGAGACGTTTGTTCTGAAGCTACTGGAAGATGAATAACGATGCTAATAACAATAACATGTTTAAATCAGAAAGTGCATTTGTTCATTTGTATTCTTAAATCTCTGATTGTTGCTTCTCAAGAGCTTCTTGCTCCATATTTTCACTTAATGGAACTGCATTCCTCAGACAATCTGCTCTGAAGGCTGTTTACTTAATAACTGAGTTGCCTGACTGAGTCAGGGCTGAGAGAGAAAAAAAGAGAGAGAAAACACCAGGCAGCTGAAAAGCCAAGAGAAAGCAGCAGAGAAAGATGGTTTTGTAACCCATCTCTCCCTTCAGGCTATTCATGCAAAATTGTTTATTTCACTTCTGCAAAACTGGGTCTCCTTTTTTTGGAGCGCCATTTCTGCTGATTTCAAGGTATTTATAGCGTGCAGACACTGTTTGATTCACTCTGTGTTCATTATTGACACAATAATGCTGATCTCCTTGGTATTTAGTGTAAGAACAACCTGTGGGTTTCTCTTTGTGCATTGGGGAGCTCAGTATCAATAACTTCACCAAGGGATGAGTCTGTCCCTTCTTGAAAGACAAGGTCCAATGTAAAAAAAAAATCAGATTTTCTAAGTGTAACAGAATGACAGAACTAATTCTATTTGTTTTCCATCTCGCTTTAAATGCTGTTTTACATTTTCAGATTTTTTTTTTTTTTTGTATGAGAAGAAGCAGAAGCTAATCTTTCACTAAATAAAAATTGATTGTTGCATAACAGGGCTCCTGGAGCTCTGCTTGTAGGAATAAAAAAGCAAATTTTGAGCCTCATGGGCATCAGTAACATCATTAAATTCATGTCATCTGAGGGTTTGAAGTAATATTTCAAAGGAACTTAAACTTTTTAAGAGACTAAGTTCCATTAATGAAAACAATTAGATGTTTATGTATCATTTGTGTTTAGGAGAAAATTAGGGACACAAGCATTTTTCTGGGAGATAGGAGCTGTGTGGTTCTTGAAGATTTTAGCTAACAGTAATATGCTGTTGTAGCCACTTCTGAAAATCAGACCTCATGTCATTTTTAAAATGGAAGTTTAATGTTTTCGATGATTTGTCCTTGGCACCATGGATTCTCAGCTTGATCATAATTTTAGGTTTAATTCTAATTAGTTCCAAAGGCTGCAAGTGAGCCCTCAGCTTGGATAGTCAATATCCCACCAATCAGTATCCAGTGAGCACCCAGTTTTAAGCTGGTTAAAACAATTTTTGGAGTGACATGTGACCAGCGTCCAGGCCTGGCTTTCTCTTTACACTTTAGTGTTTTGTTTTGTTTTGTGTTTTTCTGTTGCTAAACTAAGCAAAGAAACACTAGAATCTTCAAATTGCATTTTCAGCTTGAGTTTCAGTCCCTTTATTTTGGGTGGTTTGTTAAATTAGGGATTAAATTTAAATACGATTCACAGCAAATACTACATACAGCACATACCTACTCTAACACTGTGTATAGGGAATAAATGAAAAAGGTGGCATGAATAGTCAGAGCAGTTCCAGCTGTTTGAATGACTAAAAATTGTCCTTTTGTTGCAAGGCCGTGTGAATTTTTAGTTCTTCACTTTAGGCTTTCTTGACATTACACATATTTTGTGTGAATTTTTCCATATTTTATTTTATCCTCAAGAATCTCAGGACAACCACATTAGACCGCAGAGCAATCATTTAAAATATTGCTTTTATTTTACCTGGATTAGTGGTAAAGCCATATTTGCTGAACTGAAGTGTATTAATCAGATCTCTGAGAACTTTTTTTTTTTTCTTTTTTTTTTTTGCCTGTAGGATCTGCATATTTAAATTTCATTTGCTCTCTGGGAAACCTGTCAAAGTCTCTTATTATATTCTTAACATCCTTTCAGTCAAATTAAAATATATGCCATTATATCTTCAGTGCAGTAGAAATACTCTGAGACTTTCACAAGTTTTAATTGAACATTTTTAACAGTATATCTGAAGCCAAAAAAAAAAAAAATGGTTTAAGTAACAGATTTCTTTTTTTCAGTAGTAAAAATAGCTACTGGAAAGATAAATTCTTGATTGTCCAGTAGGGTAAATTTAAAAGTTTTTTTCTCATAAGGCATGAGTCCTGGATCTCTGAAAAGAATCTCAAGCTTCTATCCCAAATTCCTAAACATCTGTACTGAGCAGCAAACGACGAAAACTAAAACTCTGATGTTTAAATAATTGGTTTAAATTAGATTCTAAATATGTTGCTACTGCATTTAAAAATGAGCATCTGGAGAATGCACCAAGCTTTCTTCTATTGCTCACATCTTCCAGTTTTTATAGTCTGATGCATGTCTCTAACTGTTGATGGGGAGAATTAGGGATCATCAAAAAAGGAATTAAAAAAAAGCTGGAAAAATCCCATTCTCTATCTCATCTCCTTTGTGAAATTCTTTAATTAAAATATTTACCAGCAAAGCTACCCAGATCAATATGAAATTATAAATATTTCATGCACTGCACACAGGCTTTAAAATAATGTACTTTTCCTTAATATTTTGGGAATATTCATTAGGCCTGTGATAAATATTAATTTCATATGAAATTCTTAATATAAGAAAGAGAAAGTATTCAGATAACTGACATATTTCCTGTGTAAAGAAAACAACCATCTCAAGAAGAACATTTGTTTCAGAGACCATATTTGTCTTTTGGTGCTCAGTGACAGGACCAGAGGCAATGGGTGTAAACCAAAACTCGGGATGTTCCCTCTGGACATATGGAAATACTTTTTTACTGGGAGGGTGACCAAGCATTGGCAGAGGTTGCCTGAGAGGTTGTGAAATCTCCCATCTTGAAGATTTTCAAAAACCCTCTTGACATGGTCCTGGACCACTGGATGTAGGTAGCCCTGTTTGAGCAGGAAGATCGGATCACTTGTCCTCCCAAAGTCCCTTCCAAATGGAACCATTCTGGGATTCCTTTAATGTGCATCCCATAATATAATATTCATATTTTATTCCTCCATTCAAGTCGTGCAAAGCAAAAATATCAGAAGTGTCCATTGCTTTTGGATCTAATCATAGAATTAGGAAATCAAAGGATCACAGAATGGTTTGGGTTGAAAGGCACTTTAAAGGTCATCCAGTTCCAACCCCCTGCCTTGGGTAGGGGACACTTTCCACTAGACCAGGTTGCTCAGAGCTCCATCCAACTCAGCCTTAAACACTTGCAGGGATGGGGCAGTCACAGCTTCTCTGGGCAACCTGTGCCAGGGCCTCACCACCCTCACAGTCAACACTCTCTTCCTAATATTCAATCTAAACCTAATCTTTTTCAGTTTAAAGTCAAAATTTTGGAAGCTTTCTCTGTATTCTCAGTGATCCAGATGATAAATCAAAATTTCATTACATGAAATTTTGGCTAATGCTGTATAAGCACAGAGTGCCTGACTTTCCCAAGAGTTCTTCTGTGCCCTGCCAAGGATCACACAGATATTTCATGGCAGAGCCAACACAAACACAGGAAGAACTGTTTCATAATTCACCAAATGCCTAAATTGCACTTTATTATAGTAATTTTCTAAAGCTACTGTCTGCCTACTTTCAACTTTGTGTTGTCCTTCAGTGAACTCAACATTTTACACTGGGTCATTTTATTTTCGACTTCTACTGTAACCTTCACACCTTCCTCCCTCCCTGAAAGCAACTTCCATGTGTTAATCTTTGTTGTGAAATTAAGACAGTCCTACCCCAAGAACTGAGGCACAGAGGTATTGTGGGATGGAAGCTGCCAAAATGATGAACATTTAGGGACCTCTACGTAGTGCAACAAGAGATGTGTGTCCAAGAGACACACTCACAGCACTAATTTCTTATCAATCTACCTGAAGCACGTGGGAGAAGAAACAGGACAATTGTAACATAAATCTCCAGCCCTTCTCATCTCTGGACCTTTGGCTACTGACTTTCCTGCAGGAAGAAATCCACTGGGAATTCATATTTCATCAGCAGGATCCATCTCACCTAACTTTACACATGGAAGTGTGAGAGTCTCTTAGTCACTCAGGAATAAGAGAGAGAGTTTTTTCTTTAAATAAAGAAACAAAAGGCAATTCCAGAAGGCAATTTAGACAAGTGCTTGGGGTAGCTGGAATAAATCACACACTGGAAATGCCCATTTTTGTCCATTCATAAGAGGAGACAGCTGAATGACTACTTTAGGAGTCTCCATATGAGCTGGGAACCCTTGATTCCCTTCACAGAAAAAGGAGGAAAATAAGCCCTTTTTAAATGCAATTCATCTAACCAAATGTGCACAGATGATTCACAGCCTGCATGCGTTTTCCTCAATGACTGTTCAGGAGCTTGGGGAGACTGGCTCAAAGATCTCTGTGCCTCAAACCTTCATTCACTTAATGAATCCCACAAGGACTCTTATCATGAATTGGGCCCAGAGTTACCCTAATTTTTATTTTTTTTTTAATTTATATATTTATTTATTTTTTCTTTTCCCAGTCAAACAGGAAGATTGTGGTTCAGCTAAATATGATATCCAGAGTTCCTGACTCTTAATGTCTCAACACATTCTGCGCTGTTTTCACATTTTCTTACTCGTCTTCAAGTCCTGCTGCTGCCACCTCACAGGGCTCATTTCTCTCTACCCTCTGACCTTTTGAATTATGTACTTTCAGCAGCCCTACACATTTCCCCCCTAATCCTATCATCAGGCACATCCTGTCCCATCTCCAGTCCTCCCTCATCTCCACTGTTCAGCCACTCTACATCAATCTTTTCCACATTCACTCAGATCTTCTGGTGTACCCGCCTTTGAGACTTTTGTTGATTTTAGAAAAATCTTCACCCATGTTTCTGCCATTTCCTCCTCTCCTTTTGCATCAGTTGTCACTAAATCATCACCTAAATCTCAGACCTCGCAGTCTGGAAATGCAATGTATGTACGGAGGCTGAGACTAAGATTGTTTCCACGTGGCATACACCATCCAAATCAAAAGTTAGTCTCTATCTTTGACTGTAGAACACCCAAATGATAGGACAGGCTTCAATTGGGATAGGATGGTAGAATAGAACTACTGAAATGTCTCAAAATTTATGGTATGACTAAAACCAAATAAATTACTAAACCCTGAATATGCTGAGAGTTGGCTTACTTCCTTCAGGAACAAAAAATTGCAGTTGATTTAACCTCAGATATGAATACATATGTCTGGAAATATTTGAACTACGATAGTTGCATCTCTTCTATTATGCACAGAAGAATAATTTGCAGTTCTACATTTTCACTCATAGGTGGCGATAGAAAATTGATATATTATTTACCATGCTTTTGCTTAAAGATGCTCCACAGAGAGTTAGGGAAAGCATAATGAACTTTTGCAGGCATTTAAAGTGATGGATTTTTCTTGTTTTGTGCACCAGGGCATTTGTAGAAGGTCATTTTAAATTGTATCTGCACATCAAACATACCTGTGTGTACCTCTCCAGATACATATGCAGAAAAAAGTCAGCCTTTGCCTCCTTAGCTTGCCTTTCCTTCCTTCCTTCCTTCCTTCCTCCCTCCCTCCCTCCCTCCTTTTCTTCCTTCCTTCTGCCCCTTGCTCTTATGCATTTTATTTCACTATTTTTTCTTTCAATCTTTCCTTTATTTCTCTTTTAAATTTTTTCTCTATTTCTCTCTCCTTTCTCCATACTCACCTGCCTGCTTGACTACTTTCTTCCTTCCCTCACCATACTTTCCTCCTTATTTTATTTCTTCTTCTTCTATCCCTCCCTCATTTCCCTATTAAAAAAAAAGAAAAAATCACCATTGTGTTTAACTGTTTTGTCCCTCTTGACTTCCAAACGCGATGGATCCAGGGGATCTCTCTGGCTGTGCCTGTGTGTGCACACAGATGCTGGTACCTTTCCTAACACTCCCTGTCCCACATGTATCAAAAGACGCAAATGGTAGTTCCCAGTGACAATTCCAATATGTTCACTTTCCTACTCACAGCTGTCAGAGTGATGCAATAAAAAATAAACTGAACTTTATGGTAAATGCCTCAGGGTAAATGCAGCTCACATGTGCCATTACAGCATCTCTTTGTTTTGTTCCTTGGAAATATAAATGCCTTCATCTTGAAATACCTTCATATTATTGTCAGCCCGGAAAAGAAAAGGTAAAAAATATTCTTTTAAACAAAATACCTTGAGTCTGCATGCTCTACCTAACTAGTGATTATGATGAAAGGTATTCACAGGACTTAAATTAGGCCATTTCACTTAGGCTGTAAATCAGGCCATAAACTTCCTTATGGTCAATGTAGTCTTCGATGGTTGAACTTGCCCTCTGGAATAGTCAAGTAGCCCATTGGGAAAAATCTATGTTACATCAAGAAATTTAAAAGGATTTATTTGAATATATAAATATACCTGCATCATTTCAGAATATTAGTTAGAATATTAGATAGACACAGATCTACTGGTGTTTAACTAAGGCATTCAAGTTAGGGCAGTAATTGCATAAATCTCCTTTTACAGATGATGGATAGAGATTTTAAGAGAGCAAGTCAGACCTGAGTTGGGCTAACTCAAGTTTCCAGCTGATTCAGCAATTAGACATCCAAATAAAAAAGACATCAAATTTTATCTACCATAAGCGTAGACTTGTAATAGGCAAAGCATTTTCATTACCACTATTCTACTTCTTACATTAATTTAAAGATTCGATCTTGTTGCTAAAATAGAACAAATCTGACAGACAAGTTATTTTGGAATCTTGTTTCCCACTGTGAACAACACAGGTAGTTTTATAATGAAGAGGGTCTATTGGACTCATCAAAACCTTGTAGAAAATTTTGTTCCTGGTTTTACTTGGCACTGAAGACTGAATTGGTCTTATCAGTTTTCTCCTCAATGGTACACTAAAACTCTTTTGTGGAGGGTTTAGTTTCAGCTTTGTTTCTTTTTCACTGCAAAATATATTGTGTGATTCAATTTTCAAAGCATGAATGAGATGATAAGAAAATATTCCTAGGGTGGATTTTGCTCTCTAATGTCTCCTGAAAACAAACAATCCGAGACTCCTGCAAGGGAGTTCTCTCAGCCCTTGGTGGCCATCACTTTGCCCACTCCAGCTGTTCTTTGGTCCTCAACTAGTTCTCAGACCAATTTTAGGGCAGCTTAGTAAGTTTGTGACTGTTTTGATTAGTGGTGCAATCACTTCTTTTGCAAGAGCTCATGGGAACTCTATTTACATGCATCTTGGTGTGGAGTATCAACTCCAAGATAAAACAAAACTCTGCTGGAGAAGCAGACAATACACAAATGCCTACCTGCAAAAAAATGTGCATAAACTGTGCTCTCACTGGGGCTCATCAGCACAGTCCAGCTGCTTCTTGTTTACAGTGAGGGCAACATTTTCCCTTACTGGAAAAAATATGGCCAGTCTTTTGTAACAAACACAAGAACTCCCAAGAGCTCTTTCAACAAATATTTAGAAAGTCATGGCATGATAAAGAGTAAAGCTAGAACTGAGAAATAAATCTGAGGTGGAGTTTCTGCTCTGCTCTTGAGTTCAAGGCTCATATTTTGATTTCTGCTTTTGGTGCATCTCTAGAAAAAGCTGCTCTGGTGTTCGAGCTGAGAACATAATTAGCAATATTTTTTGCTCAGCTATCATATTCATCTTTCAAACTTATGAATGTACAGATAATGAAAGTCTTAAGTGAACTCATTATTCACTTATTAATATTAATGTATTTCTTCAGCAAACAACTTTTATCAGTGTTTTGTCAAAATAAGGAATGGTGAATATTATAATACAATAAAAATGATCTTTAATTTGGGCCACACTAGCTACCAGCTATGACTAGAAAGAAAAAAAGTCTGAAAAGGGGAGGACAAAGATAGAATGAAATGGATTCAGTACAGAAATTATGAAATTTTAAACACCGTTTTTTAATTCCTCCCCCACTTCCAATCCATTGTTCTTTCTCTTTTATCTACTTTATCCCCATTTATCTACTTTAAAATTAGGAAAAATCTGGATAAGAAAAAAAAAAGTTCACTTTTCTCAAAAGTTTTATAGTTTCTCATAAATTCTTAGGAAAAGCAACATTTTTTAACAACAAGTAAATAGAAATTATTCTCAAAAAATGTAAATGCTTGACTACAAAATATCACTTAGCAAAGAAATTTCAGATTCCTTTCACACTCATGGGCTTCAGATCACTGGAATATCTGAGTAACACAAGTATGTAGGAGATATGAAGATCTAAAAATTTAAATTTGCATTCATGTACTGCTTAGTATCGAGGAAGCCGTTTGGTGACTTTTCAACTTCTTATTTAGTTCTGAGGAAATCACTTGGTTTTTATTAAGACTGTACCCTTACTTCAGAATCTCCATTTTTTAAAGACGTAATGTGTCGTGGTTTTGCC
Organism: Myiotriccus ornatus; assembly: GCA_036023395.1. Classification (NCBI taxonomy): domain Eukaryota; kingdom Metazoa; phylum Chordata; class Aves; order Passeriformes; family Tyrannidae; genus Myiotriccus; species Myiotriccus ornatus. The sequence goes on along the minus strand of JAYRBT010000042.1, from coordinate 4,280,969 downwards.
CACCAGCCCGTCCCTGGGGCTGTGAATGGTTTTGTCCAAGTAGATTTCCGGACAAAACC
>JAYRBT010000042.1:4252404-4280810 GCA_036023395.1 Myiotriccus ornatus | reverse complement strand
CAAAACCACGACATTTTTTGGTGGAGAATGCGGGCAGAGACTGCCCAGAGAGGCAGTGGCCGAGTCAAACCCCGACATAATGTTAAAGAAACAGCACAAAATTCCCCTTTCAAGGAGTGCAGGAGTTTCCATAGAGGTGAGAGAATCATCTTTGAAGGTTTCTTTGGGGTTTTTTTGTGACACCATCTTTTCTCAGATTACTTCAATCCTTCTTCTGAGATAAAGGAGGTGAGACCATTCACTGCAGCTGGAATCACAAAGGTCCAGACCACAACATGGTCATATCTCAAGATTTCATCCTTAATACCATGATATTTGTCTGGTTTGCTGCTTTTTTTACATAAGCTTCTGCTTCTCAGTTTTGGTTCCAGAGAACTAAGTTTCCTGACCCTCTAGAATACAGGGAGAACTTGGAAAATATGAGCTATTGGTCAAACAATAACTAAAATGTCCCGTACAAGTTATGTTTAAGGCACATTTTTAATCTTTAGGCAATTTTTTCAGTGATACTGAGCTTCTGACCTTCCTTTAGTTGCGAACAGGTACTTGAGGAGGTTAGGCTATTAATATCAATAAGCCCAACATTCATTCCAATGAAAACCCTTTAATACAATTTTGATAATGCCTATAATCTTCTGTTAAGATAAGAGGCGAAAAATAAAGAGCTTGCCCAAAGATGTGCTAAGCTCATGTTCAATTAGAGTAGTCTTTTCAATGAAAGATTTTCTTCTCTCTGTTGTACAGTAGACCCAGATTTACCCCTAGGAAAGAACTCTTTGGGTATTTTCCTAGTTACACCTTATCCTTGCAAATTGTTCTCAGATTTCATACTTGGCTCCCAAAAGATTAAATTCCAAATTTCAAAAAGTCTACATGCTTTAAGGTATGAATTGTCAAAAGAGGAAAAAAACCCAGAGTGTAGATCTGTGAAAATGACTCATGTAAATGTTTAAATGTTAGGTTTGCTTCCTGGTTGTGTGGGAAACTAGATCACCAATTTCGTCTTAATTACATGTAGATGGCTCGATGCTTTTTGTGAACTTGAACCCACAGGACCTTATTCAGGATTTTAAAATCTCTGACAGGCTTCACTGTTTAATGGAATTTGATGGAAGTCAATGGGAAAACCAGAAGAGGGCTTTTTAAACCAAACATGGTACCTTTACCCTACTAAGAGGGTGGTAGACTTATCAAGAACCTTGCTTGTGTCACACTCAAACACTGTAAAGTGACCATAGGTAATGTAAAAAGCAATTTCAAGCTGTTCCGGGCACTGAAGATATAGATTCCCTGCTTCAAGAATTGGTCAGTGATTGACTGAATTTATCATGAAGCATTAGAGGAAGGGCTCCCGTGATAAAAGACTGATTTTAGGCAACTATCTTGAGGTCTTTGTCTTCTTTTTCCCTTGGTAAAAGATTAATCGAAACACAAAACTCTTCAGGGTGGAGACTGCACTTTTGCAAATGTTCTGGCCTTTCCAAATTGAGCAGAAATGTGCAAATTTTAGAAGTGACAAAGCACCTGCAATAACCACTAAAACTGGAGGAACCCGTGGGTGTTCGGCATTTGTTTTACATCTTCACTTCCATTTAAGTTTAGACGGTGTGAGTGCTATTTGAGGCACCCAGAGGGAGATTTTCAAAAGTACTTTTACTACATGTAGGAACAGAGCACTGACACAGAAGCTGACAGGATTTGTGTTTCTACATCTCTGGCTAGTTTACATTAAAACTTAAAAAATCTCCACCAAAACCAAACCCCCAAAACATCTGCAAGTTTTACTTGTAGTTAATCAAAGAAAAGTGATGATTAGACCCAGCAAATGCAGAGAAAGAGAAGGCTGCTAATAAGATTATGGCAAAAACACAGGAAAAGAGATTTCATGTCTTCAGCAAGTCAGTGTACCATTTTGCTAAAAGGCAGAGAGACAATGTGAGATGTGAGTGTGACCAGAATAAGGAAAAGAGAAAGCAGACCCTCATGAAAGTGTCACAGTTAGAGATCACCAAATGCAAATGAAAACTTTATTTCTGAGTTGCAGCAGAGATTTCTCCTCATCATGTTCAGTGTTGTCCCCAGTCCCATGTACATCTAATTAAAAGCCACTAATTTAAATACATCATAGTTGATTTATACCAGATAGGGTCAATAACAGCTGCTAAAGCCTTTTGTACAATTTAGCCTACAGCAAAATGTTAGAATTCATGCCCCCAGCATTTCTGTAGTCAGGGATATCTTGGGTTGCTATTATGTCAACATGATGAAAGTGTTACAGATTTGTCTTTAATACTACAACGGTGCTCTAAAAAGACAATTATTTAACTGGAGGAGGTTACCTTCATGTTGTCAGTATGGTGATAAAATGAGTAAAAAATCAAGAAACAACTTAGAGAGAAAGTATAAAATTTTCTTTAAGAAAATAGAAATAAAAATAAAACTACAAGCTCTGTAGCCTGGTTAAGCTGAGTTGCAGTCAATAGAACTTATTTTCATAGTCAAAGAAAAATGTAAGAAGGCAGAAATTGTGATAATTGAAAAATAAAGATTTGTAGCTGGAGCTGGAGATACACAGCTGAAAAGTGCTTGTAATAGGTATGGAATGGTATGGGAGCGACATGTCAAAGACACAATGGAAAGACACCACTAGAAGTCAATGCATGACAATGCCACGTGACTATAGCTGTGACCCAGACTGTTAAAACGAGAAGAGAATTAGGCACTGATAGTCTGTTGAAATTCAATTTCATCTGAGTTTACCTTCTTTTCATTAGGGCTCTGGTAGTCATTGCTTTTTTTGTTTACCCTTTTTTAGAAAAAACACAATGTTTCAATTGATCTGAACTGAGATAATTATTTTTGTTAAAAGTCATTCTTGTTAAATGTCAAACAAAAGCTTTGCCTCATCTAGAAACACAGTGTTTTTCTTTTAAAATTAAGTCCTGAATCACAAATGTGACAGCATTTCAGTCTTGTCTTTCACTTGCGAGCACGGAGTACTAGATAATGTTTCTCACTTTCCTTCTTCGCTAACCTGAATCATCCTGTCCATCCACTTAGGGGCAGGTCCACCGTGAATTTGACTGTGCTGAAGTCACCTCTTCTCAATTTCTTCTTGTTTTCCTCCACGTACACGAATGACATTCTCAGTGGAGACTACAGAAAAACAAAACACAACAAAACAAAACAAAACAAAAAGACTTCCATCATGCTGCTAAAGGGACTTTCCAAGAAAGTCTTCCAGGAAGCATTTCTTCACAGAAAGGGTGATTAGACATTGGAATGGGCTGCCCAGGAAGGTGGTGGAGTCACCGTTCCTGGGGGTGTTTAAGGAAAGACTGGACAGGGCACTCAGTGCCCTGGTCTGGTTGACATGGTGGTGTCGGGTCACTGATGATCTCAGAGGTCTTTTCCAACCTAACTGATTCAGTGATTCTGTGTGATAAAACCAATTCCTGTTGCAAATCTGATCCTAGGATGCATCAGATGGGGTACTCTGAGAAATTTCACATATTGATACAATAAAACATGGAGGTCTCAGAATAGTTTACCTTCAGGTGTCTACACAGCTAAGCTCCCAGTGTAGTTAAAGGAAATGTGGGGAAAATTCAGTTGGTTCTAGAACTTACTTTGTCTAAATGGATGTGTCTGTTGCCATTTGAGGTTCCACTTGGCTCTTACCTGCATTTTCAGCAGGGCTTGTGTCTCCTACAAACACTGTGCCGTATCTGTCCAAAACATGTTTGTACAAGTTTCAAATGCTCCAGGATGTCTCCCTGACTGAAAGCAGTGATGTTTGTGCTGCTCAGTTTATCAGCTCACCCTTAAGTAGGTATCTAGGACAGCATCCAGTTGTCTTCTGTAATTTCAGATTCTGACAGATATCTTGCTTGGCCTCTAGTTGCTGCTTCACAATGGTGTCAATTCCCATAAACCCTATATTATATTGGTCAGTCCAGTAGGAATGCCTTAGGCATTTCTAAAGGCCCCAGCTATTTAAGTTTCAGAAAGCTTAAACAGTTAATTTCTACTCTTCATAGCTGGTCAGCTAAGTAGTTGCCCTCGATACAATGCTTGTTGGCTGTACCTGTCAGGAGATTAAATCCTCAGCTCACATATGGACACTTAAATATATGTTGTCTTAGAAGCAATCCCTCCCTAGGAATCACTCATGGATTGTCAGAATTTTATATGTTAATCTTCAGCATGTTGACTACCAGAAAAAAATTTTTTTCATTCTCTTTTCTGGCAAAGCTCTTGTTTGAGACACCTCGATCTCGGTGAAAATTCAGAAATTGAGGTGTAATGACTAAAACAAAGGTTTGTGCAGATCAGAATTAATTTCTTAGTAACACAGCTGGGTGTAGCAGATCAAGAGCAACTTGTAGACAGTTTCACTGAAGCTCATCCCCGGTGATGGGAAACCAATCTCGGTAGTAAACTATTTATCAGGACTGCATGTTTGCCCCTTATCTTAGTGTAAAGCTTCTAAATAATATATAAATAAATAAACACATATTTGAGGGAAAAAATGTGCACTTTCTGTGAAATGTCAAATAGTGGGATTTTGCTCATCACCCATTTTTGATGGAAAGCCCCTTTGCCTTTTCCAATACCTATTTCATTTAGATAGACTTGATCCCTCCTGAACCAGTGCCACTGATATCTAAAATGTCTAATGCATCATTCTCACATGGATGTTTTTCCTCTTCTTTCAATAGACTCAGCAAAAACTAAAGAAAATATTTTGGAATCTATTGGTGGTTCTATCCAGACATTCATCAGTGTCAAATGTCCCATAACAAATGAAGCTGGTGAAGAAACCAGCCAAAGTCTACTATAAAATTGTAAATCAAAGCCAGCATTTTGACTTCAGGTCAGGACATGCCACTGGAAGCATTTACTATCTTGGATACCTGTTTCCCCCCTGTTAGAGAACAAAGGGCAAACAACAGTGCTCCTCACTCACAAGTTTTGATTTTGAGACAGTATTGCCTCATGTGACAGATTTGGGTCAGCAAGTTTACGATAATTTTTTTGGCATAAGGACAATTGTTATAGTTAATCTAAAATTAGATCCTGGTCACTCAAAGAACAAGACATCATTCTTTAAAACAACCTTTTTGAAATCTGGTATTTAAAATCTAACAGCAGAAGCAAAAAGACTGGAACCTTAAAAAAGTAAAACATTTCTCTTCCTTTTCTCCCCAGGAGATAAGAAGACAAAAGCAGCCTGATCATGAAAAAAAGAAAAAAAAATCAGATATAGACTTGGATGGAATAGAACAGATTCTATTTGGACTTGGATTGAAATAGGTAAAACAATCTGAATTTGGAGGAAAGTTGTGGTCTTGGAACAAATTAAGAAAGAGAACATTATTGGAAGAAAGATGCAAGTATCTTTCAAAGGGAGCTTAGTAATATTTGGAAGAATAAAAGAATCATTCAACAGTTAACTAAAATGGATTGAGATTCCAGCCCTTTTGAGTCTTGTCTATCTCTAGCCTTAGTTACTGTGAAATTCCTTGACAACAGTAATAAAGCATTTACACTGAGAGTCTTGACTTTTGCCCACCTGAAACATTCTTCTTCTATTGATTTAGAAAGCTTTGGGGGCAAAAATTGTGTGAAGCAATGAGGCTATTCAATATTAGACAAAGGGATAAAGCATACAATACTGGAGACATATTTTCCCTTTGCCTATGAAATGTTTCAAAGAAAACTGCTTCTTTCAACACTGCAGACCTTGTGGGAAATGACCTGTACACTGGATAAGTTGACAGGCACAGTAGGGGATTTCATTACACCTCAGAATTTGACTGGCACAACCAGCTCTCTCTGGCTCTCTGTAACCCCTGGCAAGCACTTGGAATTGAATCTGTAAATGTTAATCAATATTTCAGGCCTATTAAATAAAGAAAGGCATTGTGGAAATCAAAGCATAACGGCTAGCATGATGCTGTACCACGACTTCCAGGCCATCAAAAACCTTGTAGGGAGCAAAAGAGCAAATATTTTAATAAAACAATTACCTCTACAATTTCAAACCTGCAGAGGAATGTTACATCTCCAACCCTATCACACTAACTTAATTTTCATTTCAAACAGGTCAGTGAACAGGAGCAACTCAATACAGATATTTAATGAGTCTTTAAGATGCTGTCCTAAATCTTTGGGAACGTAAAAGCCCACCATGTGTTTAAAAACATCTGCAAGCACATTTATTTTTTCCTAAAGATGAAATGGGGCAGAACTGTGCCCAAAGCTTAAGGGATTTTCACCATGGATTTCGGTGGATGCAGGCACTGATTGAGATTCATGGGTGGGACTGATTTAACACCGCTGTAGACAGCCTCACCATAGGCACCTGTGGTTGTGTTGGTCACCTGAGGCTCACTTAGGAGAGAAATGAGAATTTCTGGAGTGCAATTTATTTCATGCTAAAGCCAATGTCTAAAATAGGTCAAATGAATTGTACCTTAAAGCCCTCTGGTCTCTGAAGCGATTACAAAGAGAGCCACAGGTAGCCAAAGCGACTGAGCAATAGGCATCCAAAGTCAGAGGAGATGAATCACTACATCCCCGTGTACCTTGTAGTGCATGGACAAAACCAGACTGCAAAAGGCAAGTGAACTTGTGCTACCCTCAGGCAAGTGTGTAGAAGGGTAACATAACAAAAAAAAAAAAAAAAAAAAAGGGAGTTAAATAATTTCAGGATTTTAAAGTATTTCCCTGTTGTGAGGTTTGAAATAGGTCGATAGGAGTATATGTGTCTGTATCAAACACCCACTGAGTGAAAAGTTATCTCTAATTTCTTCTTCCCTCAACAAAGCAAGAGAAAAATCTGTCTGTTTAGCCACGAAGTGGTAACTTATTGCGGAATGAAGTAGTAACTCTTAGTTTCTTCAGAGTTCTGGTGGATGTGGGAGCTGAATTTTGATATGGATACTGCTTGACAACTTTGCAATCTTACCCTGCCTCTGAGATGGGAAACATCTCCTGCAAAAGTAAATCCCCACTTCTTGGTGAAGCAATCACCATGAAGTGTTGAAAAAAAAGTGGAGAAAGTTTCAAATTCTTTCAGAATTAGCTTAAAAAATAAAATTGCCTTTGGCAGTTTTAAAATGGTGTTGTGTCCATCTCATTCTGACCAGTGAAAACAAGAGATTAACATTCCTTTACTAATATTGTACTGAAAAGAAATATGAATTTAAAAAAAAAAAGAAGAGTGCTACTTATTTATTATGATGTCATGGTATAAATAAAGAAACTGGTGATTGATGGAAACCCGTGTAATTGTTGGATACCTATGCTGTGCTGTCCCTGTAAACTCAATAAGAATTTTCATTGTTATTTACATAGAGCTAAAATCTTCATAGGCAGGTCCTCCTTTTCAAGAAAACAATTTATGAAATTGAATTTGATGGTAGATCGTGTTCTGTTCCTTGCAGTGGTGGAACTAGTTATCTTGGTGAATGAGGTTTTTTGATGTTTTTGGAAGGTGGGGAGGAAATATCAAGACTTCCCCCGAAGATTCACAAAAACTCTACAGGCTATCACTCAACTCAAGCACTGATTTTCTGAACATGTGGAGATGTATCTTAGACCCTCAGAGATGTCCTGTGTGCCAGAGGCTTTGGGCCACCTCAGAAGTTTGCTCTCCAGGAAACAGAGACAAGACCATCACACATGAACCAGTAGCTCCATGAAATGCCATTTGTCCCAGGCTGTGTGTGACAATACTTGTCTGTCCTTGAAGGAATACTGTAGGTCCTGAAGCTGTGGAAAAGTACAGTTCCTTGCAAGGATGGACACATTATGGCAGACCTCTGCAGGGTGGAGGGGCTTGGTGTTGGTAGGAGACCTTCAAACCTCCTGCCCATGAGCCTGCAGACATCCAAAGGGACAGAAGGATGCAGAGCACCACTCTTCCTTGTCATAGGTTCACCCTTCAACACTCTTAAGTGAAACTTTAGTCCTAATAATTTATTTTCATTTAATTTTCTTCTTCTCTCTCCCTTGTTAAATAAAGCACCTGTTATTTACAGCTCTCATCAGCCTGCTCCCAATCTAATGAGACTGCAGAAAGTTTTCCTGCAAACTCCCACTCCTTCTGTCAGCTTGATTATCTGGGGATGCCTTGTGAAGCTATTCATGCTCTATCACCACCTCCTGCTTCCTCACCTTCTTTTCCCTCTCCTTAGCTGAGGCATGTGCTTGCCTGTCATCTCTCCTCATGTCACTCCTGCTGGGTTGTGTAAGATACAAAAGCTACAAAAGTACATTTAATTTACTAGTGTTGTAACATGGGCCTTCCCCCACCTTGTTTCAACTATTCCCACTGTAATTTGAGAATCTGTCATATTTTCACAATGACAGAGCAAGTTCTCCCAGTGGTGCTCTGGCTTTCCTTTCTTTCAAGTTTGGATGAAAAATAGGAAGTCTGGGAAAGGTACCTTTAATTCCCAATGAATAAGAAAAAGTTTGGACGTTGTACAATCAGAGTAGATCTTGCAGCTTAGAGAATTAAGAGAATATTCCTTCAAGAGGACTGAGTCACTGAGGGTGCCTTATGTGAAACTGCTTCATGGGAATCAGTATAAAGTGTTCTCACAGGAAAGCTGTTGATGGAAATGCCATGAGAATGGTTTCTGAAAAGTTTGGTCTATGAGAGGGGACTGATGCAATGATAAGCACATAAGCTGAACTGTAGCAAGTAATAGAATCATAGAATGGTTTAGGTTGGAGGAAACCATAGACACTACCTGGTTTCAAACCCCCTGCCATGGGCAGGAACATCTTCCACTAGACCAGTTTGCTCAGAACCCCACCCGACCTGGCCTTGAACATTTCCAGGCATGGGGGAACCACAGCTTCTCCGGGAAACCTGTCCAGAGTCATAGACCTTGAGGGCATGGAACCTGGGGATGAAGCCTCTGAACTCCAGGAGATACATCATGTGTGTGGAGTTCAGCAGTTTCATGCTGGCTATGATGAAGATTTTACTTACAAACCACTCTCAAACCCACAAAACCCTTGACAATTTCATGTGTACACTGTCCCACTGGGTGTTTGGAAAGACCTGCAGTGAACACAAGAACCAATACAAATGAGAGGAGGCACCCAAGTTTTCATGAATCTGAAATACTTGAGGTGAACATTTTTAGAGCCAATAAATGACTGGTAATGTTGGCATTAGGGTGGTAAGGCTCAAAGAATCAAATGTTTATGCCATAATAATAATAAAGATAATAATTAACTGATGTTATTAACTTATCAAGTGCTGTTGCAGCACAACAAAGCCATTCCCTCAGAATGCTGCACACAACATTCCTCTACAAACCAGTCCTAGACCTGATTACTCAGCTCTCCCTGCCTGACTAGAGTTCATGTTCCTCCTTTCCACCACCTATCTCTCTAGGTCTTCTTGCTTGTCCCAAGCTTGCCTTCAACCTGCTGCCTGACCTGATTTAAGATACTGGCATCCAAATTTGTCTTTCTCCTCTCTCCTCCTTTTGCTGTCTAGTGCAAAACTGAGAATGTGTAAAGTCAGTACTTTTATTTCTCTTAAGCTGTAAGTTCACAAATCTCCATTTTGAGTTGCTTGGTCTGACATGGTCTGAGCATTCCTACAGGAGCAGGACTGTCTGGCCAAGTCAGGTGGAAGTACGTGTACAGCAGACTGGATGGAGGATCACTTTTTACAGAATGTGGGTTTTACCATGCTTGGATCATTTGTCTTCAGGCACATGGAAAGATAACTAGAATTGTAAAATGGCTGAAGTGGTAAATATTGCAGAAATGCTGTCAAATTCCATGGGATATACCGGGCCTGGAAGTCTGCATCCCTCCTCAGTTTCACTTGTGCACAGCATCCTTCCTCTCTCTTTGTGATTCAGACTGCTGAAAGAAGGACTTTGTAAAATAGATATCATCCTCCTTGGTATCAGAGGTGGTTGTGGTACACAAATTTTGCATTGCAGCACCTGGTTGGAGATCTGTTTATAGAAGCATTTGGGTTTAAATTCTGATTCATTCATATCAACGAGGAACAAGACCCTCAAGATGAGAGTAACAGCTAAGGGTCACTGGGATGAGTTTAGGTGTAGAACAGATTTCTGTGAAGGGTGGGGCTATGCTAAGCAGGCCTGAAAAATCTGAAGTTTCATGTTTGTAGCTGTAAAAATTTCACACAACACAATATCTATGGAGAAGATGCTGTGTCCATTCCTGATTTCTCCATAACTCTCACGTTTGATGCTTTTACAAAGTGAGTGTTAGCTGTCCAATAAGGGTGATTGCCTAAAAGACTTTCTTCTTATTTAGAATTTACACATACTCCTACTGTTTTCAGAAGGATGGTCTACAAAAATGAAGGCTGGAAGAGAGAGGCAAATTAGGCAGCACTATTCGTGTTCAGCAGGGCATAGAGAGAGATGGTGCAAGGAACTCTGATCTCTTTGCAGAGTGAGTTTCGCATGACACATTCCAAGAATATTCCCCCAAGGGTTTAGTGGTCAGATTTGTCCTCTATTTGATTCTACATTAGCATTTATGAGCCTAAAGGATAGTTCTTTTTCTATTTACGTATCTATTATCATTTGGGTTTGTCGAACAAATTTTTTTGGGGGGCTTGTCCTCATAAATCTCACACAGACTGTTTTTAGCAGTCTGAATCCTAATATTTCAGAAGGAAATGAATCAGTTAATTGATACTCAAAGTACCTCCTATTTCCAGGCTCTCCAAACAACACTGCTGGCAACTCTGTTCATGGTGTCCCCAGGCCTTCCTCTCTTATTTGACTTGATCTTTGAAAAGTTGTAGTAAAAGTGGTAATTTGGGACAGGACTTCAGCCTATTGATGCACACTGAAGGATAATGAGAATGAAAGTGTCTAATTAGCTGTAAAGTATTTCCCTATCTGTAGCTTAATGCAAATATAAGGGAGAGTATATAACCACAGAATACAATCCTATTGCTTCAAAAATAATATCAGAAATATGAGAGTCAGAATAGTTACATGTAATTCACTTTAAAATGTTGAATATTGCAACCTGGACAAGGACTTTTTGGATTAGAGGAGGTTATTAAGAAGTTATTTCATCATTAAAGGCATAAGCTTCCTTTCCTTAGGAAAACAGATTTTTTAATTATTTTTGCTTCAGAAGGCTGCTGAGTGAAACTCATATAATGGCACCAACTGTCAAACTTATCATGTCTCAATTATATTAACACCTTCTTTTAAAGTTCTTAACATGTAGAATGCAATTTACTACAAAAGGTTTCAACACCTACTGAAAATAATTCAGGAGTAGAGAAATGCTGCATTTCAGCATGAGCTTTGGAGAGTTCAGGCAGTTTCTTTGCTGCTGCTTAGAAATCTTGTATGCTGGGGAAACTGGTGGTGTATTCTCCTAGCTTAATAATAGGAAAAGAGGGAGAAAATGCCACTGTTTATTTGAGAGGTTTGGAAATGCTCAAATGTAACATGGATGATGACCTGGAAATCAGCAAAGCAGGTCAGCTAGTACAAAACCAGCCTCTACTAAAATTTACTAAAAAATTCTGTGTGGTTTAAATTCAATGTCACTGCATGGACTGTGATTCTTATTGTCGTTTTTGCACCCCTTAAACCCAAAAGAATTCTGCTGAAATGAAAGGGAAAAACACCTTTGCAAAACTTGCCCATGACAGGGAGAACACAATTGAGGGTTTTATCCTGGTTTTCAAAAGTTAAACTCTTTTGAGTAGGTTTTCTCTCTGTCTGGAGCTAATATGTCAGGTTTTATAAACCTCAGCACTTCAACTATGTTACTGCATTGTTGAACATCATAATTGAAATGATTACACTCAATGGGATGTGTGGATGTCCCACCCCTGGAAGTGTTCCAGGTCAGGTTGGACAGAGCTTGAAGTAACCTGGTCTAGTGGAAGGTGTCCCTGCCCATGGCAGGGGGTTGGAACGAGATGATTTTTAATGTCCCTTCCAACCCAAACCATTGTATGAATCTCTGTAGTTGAGTAAACCTTTTTCATATTTATGGAAAAAGCTTTATCAGTGTTTTAGTTTTGTACCAATATAACTGATATCAAACACAGTCATAACACTATCATCATAAATGTGGCCTAGTTTCTGATTTCCATGTTTCAGTAGTTAGACCTCTATCCGAAATCACCTTCTGAGTGCAAAATCATTATTTACAATAGGTCACAAATTGTTATTTGTCTAATTCATAGGAAACTTTTCAAGATTTCTTTTCTTTACCTCCATTGTATTTCAAAGGGCTAAATTATTCCACATGAATATGCTTCTCCATCTGCAGCTGCCACTCATTTTCTCTTAGGCAAGAATTTTATGTTCTTCTCTTTCTAGATGGTTGACAGGGATGTCTGGTTTTCAGGGATCTTTAAATGCTTAGTATTTATAAGGGCTCCTTTCAGATTCATTCCAAGTGGGATGCCTAAAACCCGCAAAGGTATTCAAATCCCAGAGTAATTTTGTAAATCTTAGCAATGTGCTTTCAACAACAAATGGCACGAATCTAGTTTGAGAGCCTTCTTCCAATCGTTTCTACCTGGAAGTCATGATTCTGCAATTGAAGTGAAAGCTCTTTGAAAGCTATTCTTCTCCTCCCTAGGTACAAATGAGCTATTTATTTATGACTGAAGAAGTGTTTTCCTGTTCAGCTATCATTTTTTTATAGTTAAGTTATAAATAACTATTGTAACAAAGCCTTAGGCTTCTGAGCTCCAGATAAGGCTGAATGCACTTTATGAGAAGCAGAACATCTTTGGACAAAATGCCTGGAATGGAAACAGCAGAGATGAGTGGATTATGTAATCTGAACACAAACACTCCTCTTCTCCCCCTCCCTGTCCTATCACTGTCCACTGAATTCTGCATCATGCACAAAGCACAGCAGGCATTCAAATGAAGCTCTGATGTGTCACTGTCATTACCACAGCATTATTTACTACTGCTATGTAAGTTTTCTGTGGGGAGAATTTCACAGCTGAGAAAGATCGTGTTTTATTCTAAGCAACTGTAAAGTAATTTTTGTTTCCAAAGACTAAGGAGAATAAAACTAAGAGTCTAACTTTTTCCTGTCTAATTATGCTCATGTTTTCCCCCCACACACCTTTTTTCACAGCTCTTCAAAGGAGGAGATCAAGATTAAGACTGCTGAGCTGATAAAGTTTGCCTTTATATAAAGCCATGATTTTACTCTCCTAAAAAAAAAATCCAGTTCTTTAAAAATATTAGATAACAACCTTGAGCTCTCAACATAATCCTGCGGTCTGGGGACATGGAGTAATTCATACTGAAAAACAAACCAAACCCCTGTCTTTATATGCTGTCTTTGCTTGTAAATGTTTCCATGGCTTTGATGAGTTTCTCTAAATAACATATTCTGATCATGTTTCTTTATGTTTGCTTCCAAGTTTAGCAAATAAGTGTGTATTTAAACATTAAATAAATGATAGACCATCTCAGAAGTTGCATGAGTTCCCTGGCTGGTAGAAAGAAGCATGAAACACTACTTATTACTTTGAAATCAGCAAAAGTGGATAAATTCTTTTTCCTTTGTTTTCACTGAGCCTTGGCAGAAGAAGTTTTAGATAACTGATGAACTAAACAGTTGTAAGAGATTTTACAATTTGCAGATGACCATATAATTTAGGAAACAAAATAGATACAGTTATCATTGTGAGTAGATAATAAACAGAAAAGGCAGGATTTAATGTAATTTCTCATAGAGCTTTTCCCTGTTATGATCACTCCTAGCTTTGTTGCCTCTACTAATCTGCATTGCAGTCATATTTTAGCTGGAAAGCACCCATTTCCCTATGCTACTGTGTCTGATTTTTTGCATCCAGGAAAATTTCGATAGAAAATGCATAGTGAATTTAGAGACATGCAGTTCTAGAAAGGAGATATGATGAACTGGGGGTATAGGCAGATTAATTCCTGTTTAGTATCATTAAAGGGGGACTTGATCCTTTTGTGTAAACATGTCCTTCAGTCCTTACATAAAACTATCAATCTACAAAGATTATAACTTTGAAGAATGCAAGTACAATGGATACCTTTAATAACAGGTGTGATGGACCTGGTGAACCCCCAAAGTGTCTTTCATGTGGGGTTGACTTGTTCATAGGTCAGGAAGATGGTCAGGACATGGGCCGTTTAGCAGCATGGTCAGAACCGAGCAAGATATATCACAAACTCCAGTGACCAGTAGGATGTTCTGGGATGGGATCCAGCCAAAATTACAGTATCTAGGTGGGAAACTAATATTTGCCTTTATGTACCCTTAGCTCAAAAGTTCACTAACCTGATCATTACCTTTCCAGCCTTTGGGAACGGCTTTACACTGGATGCTGAGCTCTGTGCTGTAGCACTTTTGCTAGACCTGAACTAGCTAAGTGACAAAAATCTATTTAACCTCAAATCAGAAGAGCAAATAACTTGCATTGGTATGTTAATAATAAATGCACTTTTCAAATGGTTTTACTCTCAGGTGATTTAGTCTCTGGCTTTTTCTTTTTCCCATCTAGGACGGCTGAGTTGTTTGCTGGGCATCCACGGCAGTGTTTTCCAGGCTTTTTCACCAGGGAAATAAAAGAGAGAATTCTGTCAGCACACGCTCAAAGCACTGTGCAGACATTAATTAACAAGCGAGAGATGATGAACAAGTGGTGAAAAGTTTTCAATGCTTCTGTCTCGCCTTGAAAACCTGAGCAAAATGGCCCAAGCTTCCATGGACCAGCCAACTATAAATGCCAGCCGGGAACAGCATGACAGTGTTCAGACTCAAAGTCTGCAGTCAAACTGTCAGTGGCATCTAATTAGCGGAGTTCTAGATCAAGAATAAAATGTGTTTGACTCTTTATAAATATGATGTGTAAAAATGTTACATAATGACATGCTGCTGCTCTACATCCCCCTTAATGTTTTGACAAGGGGCGTCAAGTAGTGAAAAACTGCAAAGTGCCAAAGTATTTCAGCTACTTCGTGTTAGCGGCTGAATTCTCCATTTCAGTGTCTTCTGTGCCAGGGTCCAGAAATGGGCCAGGCTCTGGGGATAAGTGAAGGTTGTTCAGTTTTATGATCTGTTAGATTTTTTTTTATATATATATATAATTTTTAACAGAAATTGGAATATCTAAAACGTGTTAGAGAGGAGATTTCAACAGACACAGTTCAACTGCCTCTGTCAGTTGAAATCTCTCTGCAGAGGACCCAAGCCCAGGGTTACCTCTTTGGGACACATTCTGTGTTCTTAGTCACATTGTTTACAAAAAATTCCTGCTGTTGGCTATTAAATGTGTGTTTCACACTTTGTAGGTGCTTGGTACGGGGTCTGTGGGTCATCTGCTTTGAAGAAATCAAGCAGTTCACAAGTAAAATTGATTATCAGACTCATTCTTTCAAGAAAACAATAAAATGATGGAAACAGATGCACTTTATAGTGGTCTTTTTTTTTTTTTTCGTCGCCAGAAAAAAGAAGCCTTGCATAACTCCCTGGTAAATGGGAGCCTCAATTCATCCCTGTGAATTTTTGGCACTATAAGGGTTAGAATCATAGTTTCCTTTTGCTCCTTTAATAGCTGAAACACAGAGGTACCCAGTCAAAACCTGTTCTATTCTCCAAAGATCTTGCTTCTTTTGACTGACAATAGATCAAATCTGAAATTATTCAGCTGTTGACTTAGGTACCAGAGTTATGCAACTAAACTAAGTGAGGTAAAAGCAGGTCAACCCTTGCCTCTCCTTCTCTAAATATTATAAACTCTTTGTCTAACAGAAGTGCTATTCAATAATCCATGTGAAACCCATGGATGTTACAAAAGAGAGGCAGTGTGGAAACGCTGGGAAGAAATCAATCATTCTGTCTTTGGAGCAAAGTCTGAATATTGTACAGTAAATGAAGCTTGAGAAGATGGAATGAAATCAAAAAAACAAAGCATTGTCTTGCTGTTCATCAGTAGCTGACTGTCCACTCTGTTCCATAAATGAGACAGGGACCTTGAAGAAAAACATTCATGTAGTTGAAATAAAAGAGGTAGGAGGGGCAAGTAGGTGTGTTTTTTCCCTAAGGTTTTAAGAATTGTCTTTTTAAGCATGAATTTAGTTAAAAGATTTTTTTCTTTTTTACAACTATACATACATGCAATATAAATGTAGTTTTCCTATGATTAAGTTTATTCATCATGAAACACTTTCTGGTGAATTGCTGGAACATGCAACTGATGCAAGAATATTAATAAATTAGTAATTTAGGTATTGAAGAGGCTGAGATGCAGGTGACTATGCCTGTGGAATATAAATGCCAGCTAATGCAGCACAAAAGTGCAGAGTGACTAACTAAAATTACCTAACTGTTACAAATAGGTCTCCACAGCTATAAAGCAAAGATCTGAATCTTTGCTCATTTACGTGAGTTTTATGCTTTGGGAGCTCCTAATTTACACAGATGTCAGAGAAAAGCGAATCAGCCCAATTATAGTCTGAATTTATTGTGCCATCACATTAGCCAATTTAGCTATTTCAGTGATGACCACATCATTAACATCTTTTCAGGACAGCAATAATGGAGTCATTTTTATTGCTGTAATTAATATTGATGGAAATGAAACAAGCAATATAGCTACTTGACTCATATATATTGCAGCAAAGTATTGCAAATGTAAGTAACTTCCTGATAATTTTTTCCTGTTATTGCTAGTTATACAAGCTCATACTAGTCAGAGTTATTTCAGGTAATTCCGTATAATTTATGCTGAAATACATATAAAAAAAATTATCCTCAAAATAAATTTCAGCCATAGCACAAAAACTGTTTCAAGAGTCACAGGCAAGTAACCCTGTCATCTGTCTTAGATAAAACATCTAACTATTAGAGTTTCAGGGTTCCCTAAGGAAACTTGGGATAGAATAATAGAAATATAAAAAAGGAAAAATATCCCAAACATTCATTTTGGAGTAATCCCCAAAGAAAAAAAAATCCTTCCCTTGCAAAATATTATCTGGCAGAAGAATGTAGCAAGTGAAGGGTATGTTTTTGCATTATTCTTAAAAATAAGGGAAGTTGGGTGAAAACTTTAGTGATAATTTACTTTTATAACACAGAATCACAGATCATCTGTACCTCACTTCTTTTGTCTCTCACAAAAAAAAAAAAAGAAAAAAAAAAAGAAAGACTTTTTAGGATATATTATAAAGTCTATTATTCCTCTCATTTGCAGTTGCATGATTTAAAATGTGATAGAAAAATCCATGATTTAGAGATGAAGATTTTTTTTTTCTATAGGGTCACCAGTCCAGTTTCCATGGCACAATTACTTTATGAACTCTATAAGGAAAGACAGTACTTTCTCCAAGTCAGAATTAGACACACCAGATTCTTACTTGCCCACACATGTGTACATTCATAAAAATATGGAAACTGTCAATTTATGACCCATTCAAACTACTTCCCCTTTGGATCCACTGGTTCCTGCCCTTAATACAATTGCTGTTTCTTTCACTCTAGAAACTTCTTCCAGCTTCTTGTACTGATAGCTGGCAGGTGTTTCCAATGGGAAAACACTGTCAAAGATTTCAGGGAGTATATTTAAAAATATTAAAAATATGGGCCTGATCCTGAGCTGATGAAGATGTTCATGGTTACACCAAAAGTCAGCTTGTTCCACCATTTTATATCAGTCAAGGCTTAGGAACTAAAGCCTAGTTTTTACAAGAGGCTTTGAGAGAGGAAGATCTTTTAAACCATAAAGGACCGAGGTCTAATTTGATGAAACAGAGGAATCAATTTTTACAGGGAGATAACTCCCCTATAAATCCTGAAAGCTGTTTACAGGACAGTTTATTGTATGTGTTTATCCTCCTTTCAAATACAGTGCCAATGGGTTATTTTAAAGCGGAAATTAAAGTATTTTGAGAAGAAAATTTGTGAATTCCTCTACATATTCGGCTGTAGTTTGTTTTTGAATAAGCACTAGGTAAAAAATTAAATTGGAACCACAATTTTCTAGGAAAAGAGCAGACATTAGTATCAATGATTTAACCAGCACTGAGGTATTAAACTGAATTTTGGAGAGGGAGGCAAATCCACTATCCTTATTTATGGGAAAATTCCAGGATGTCTTTTGATCTTTAAAATTATTCCAACATTTTTCAGACTTTTACTATCCTGTGCCAACTTTTGCAACAGAGGAGAATTTACTCACATAATTTCCAGTGGAACACAAACCATCTGGATGTGGTTTAAAATTTGTTAGGATACCCACAAAATGGGTAAGGGTGTTGCAATTCCAGTTTAATGTAAAAACTGTCCTCTTTTATGGAGTGAATTAGATGTGTTGCTCTCAGATGATGTATTCTTATTGTCTTTGTTTTCTTCTTCAGTCTTAAATAGAGAGTCAAATAAAACTGCCGGGGAAAGAATAGAATCAGCAAGATCATATTACAAGGCCAATGGCAAAATCAACATTAAAACTCTTCAACTAAACTGGGATAAAGTAGATATTACCAAAGAGATTATTAAAATTGGTAGAAAAATTGCACTAAAAAAGGCTAAACCCCCCAAAATAATGTTTTAGGTGCCAAGTTTCAGAGATCATGTATTTTTCAGCTAAGATTATTCTTACCACTTGCTTTATTTCCAGCCTACCAGACTGTCTCCCCAAGTGGTTCAGAATGGCATAATGCTTTATAATGTACATAATGTTTTATCTATATATGATTTAAATAAAATTATGACCATTACAAATGATCCAACTGCTATAACAGGGTTTTATGTTTGTCATAAATTTTTAACATGTAAGAAAATGAATCAAAATGTATCTTCCCTATGGTCATTAAATAATAACTCTGCATTGCCTATCATACTTAGGTATCCTATTTTAAAACCTTATGAAGAAAAGGGATGTAATTAGGCTGATGGATATTTTTGATAAGGGAATAGTAATGTCTTTTGCAATGATAATGCAAAAGGATGAAATTCCATCTGGTCATTCTGCTGACTTTTATTACTCAGGCATTACACAAATGCAGTTTGGAGAAATGATCTGAAGGAGCCTCAGGTGAATATCTGGAGAAAAAATGAGTGATTAATGTGATGACGAGGTAACGACATGTTTGATGCCTCAAATGCTTTCCCATGTTGAGGTGAACAGAATGTAAACAGTAAAAAAATAGTGGAGGACAGTACTGTCTGAGCAGTAACCAAGCTGACAACCTGATTATGCACCAATTTTAAGAAATTTTATTTGATGGTAGTGTGAGTTTCACCACTTAATGTCCCTTAAGCTTTTAAGAAAAGACTGGAACAAGGCAGAGTTAATTTAATCTGATGCTGGCACATACATGTTTCAGTGGGTTGGACAGCCACAGTTCATTATATCCCTTGGAAGACCTTTGTAATATCCATGACTCTTAAACCCAGCTTTTAAAAAAAGAAAATACCCACATATTTTTATTAGGATAACTTCACAACTGCTTCTGTATGTGGCGTTGTGGGACTTCATCTGAAAATGCACCTTGACTTGTGGTGCTTGCAGGGTTGGATAAAGTGCCACTGTCCCTATGGACTGTGGATTTTCCGAAATGTTTAGAGTGAAACATCCTCATATGACAAATGCAAAAAGAATTAATAGAATTACAGAGTCTCAGAATGGTTTGATTTAGAAAGGAAAATAAAATATAATTTACTCCAAGCCCTGTCCATGGGCAGGGACACCTTTCAATATATCAGATTGCTCAAGCCTCATCAAGTTTGACCTTGACCAATGAGGAATAATCCACAGCTTCTCTGAGCAAGCTGTTCCATGATTTCATTGCCCTCACTGAGAAGCATTTCCTCCTTATGTTCCATCTAAATCTACCCTCTTTCACTTTGATGCCATCATTCTGTATAGAGAGCATTTTAAACCTGGGATCAGCTCATGGATCAACGGAGAATCCATCCAGGTATGTGTTCACTGATTTTCTAAGATCACCTAAGTGCCTGCTTAGGCATGTTTTCATCTGTAGAAGTGGGAAGGAACAATTGAATCAAAATACAAACAGTGAATTTTACAATATTTTTATGCTTTAAGTAACTCAATTAACTTTCACAAATTGTTCCCAATTAAATAGAAAGAAAAACCCCACATCAGTTATGTGCAGATGAATGCATAAATTACTTGGTTTCAGAAATAGTCTTGTCCAGATATTTCTCTCCTGAAATTAGGAGGGGGTTTTCTACCAACATTGTTGTG
Organism: Myiotriccus ornatus; assembly: GCA_036023395.1. Lineage (NCBI taxonomy): Eukaryota > Metazoa > Chordata > Aves > Passeriformes > Tyrannidae > Myiotriccus > Myiotriccus ornatus. The sequence goes on along the minus strand of JAYRBT010000042.1, from coordinate 4,260,544 downwards.
AAGTCAATGAGAACTTTCAAAATTCCACCACTGAAAGGTGAAGTAGCTGGGCCAGGGAGGTAATTTTTTTTAAGACATATCTGGGTGACAAGACATGGGAGTAATCTAGTTTTTAAAAGAATGAGCAATTGTCTTTGCAGTCAGTGGAGAGAAATAGGCATCCAAGAGACATTTCAGCCAAAACCAGGTAACTCAGGTCAGATGAGCCACCCTTGCAAACATCTTTTCCTTTCATTGACTATGAATGAACATCCTGCCTATGTTGAGTAGTTCCGAAGTTGGTGCCTAATTTTGAAATGCCTAAAATTTAGTGTAATGAATCCCACCCTCGTGACCAAAGTTTGATCATAAAACCCCAAAAAACAAAAGCCTAATGTCTTCTTATTGTAGTTATATATCTTTGTAAATGGAACAAAGATGGATTTGAAAATTGTACTTGGTTTCTCAGAATGAAGATAACTGAAAGGAGTCAATCATAGAGAACAGTCTTTTTTGGTGCTTTATTCATTTAGATAACAGGGAAGAAATTATCTTAAGAGATGTCAAGAGAAATTTAAGAAAATAATTACCTAAAATGCAACAAGAGGCTTGGCAAATTTTTACTTTCAGAGACAGAGAAAAATAAAATAGAAAAACGTGTCTTCAATAAACACTTGCTTACACACCCAGTGGATACTCCAAAATTACTAGATTAGGGGATATGTGATGGAATTAGATAGTGGATACCAAACCTTATAGAAGTGTTACTATGCTAGCTTTGAAAAACAAGGCTAATTTATACTTTGTAGATTTGCAAAGGTCAGGTTGTTTGTTATACAAATCAAGGAGTTGTTTTCAGAGATTCTTCATTCTAGCTTAACACACTGTTAAAGAAAAATTTTAACACATTGGAAAGTCTTGTAAAAAGCACTAGAAAATAATAATAAAATAATTTCTATAGTGGTTTCTGGTGAGATAAAATTTAACACTGAATAATTAGACTATGTTCTGTAGATTCACAGTGCTTGTTCCCTTCAGCTATGCTTTTGCATGCTTACTCACTGACTTTGAATTTCAGAAGTTTCAAGCCTTTGGGGAACTTGTTTGTATTTGAAAATGTTGTGTTGTTCCTAGGAATAATCATAATGGCACCTTGCTCTTGCATACCGAGGAGCATTGCATACTGATGTAAATACCTGAGCTAATTATTCCTCTCTATAATCCCATCCAACATTTCTGACACTCTGATTTTTGGCAACATTTCCTCTAGTCTTAATATTACAAACAGGAATGGTGGTGAACACTCAGGAAGGCATTTTTTCCACTGAAATAATTGATTATATTAAAAAAAAAGAAAAGAAAGGAAGCTATTATCAGCATTGCTCTTCCTCTTTCAGTGCCATCTTCAGTGCCAACTTTCATCTTTCAGTGCCAACATTCAACAGCCTTTAGAACATTTTCTTTAAACCCAAAGTACACTCAAAAGAAAGCAGATAAATATAATATTTTAAAAAAATTTCATTATTTCATTAAATTATTTTCAATTTATTTGTTCAAGATAAAGATGTTTTGGTCACTCTGGCCATTTTTAGAACTTTGACTTATTTCCCTTTACTTGAGGACTCCAAGTGTTCCTCTGCTTCTGGCTGTACTCTCCCTACTGTCACTGTGAATGGCAATAGAGGGATGACTGCAACCAGTGCCTCAGAAGCACTTCTATTCCAAACATCCAATGAAACCAATTAGAATGAAACTGAAAATTAACATCAATGAAAAAGAGTACACACTCAAGATGAGCATCAGTCTGATTCCTCACATGCATTTCTTTATTAGACATATGTCAAGTCAAAAGAGAGGAGACCTGCAATTTGGCAGTGCAAGTGAAAACCTTAAGTCCCACTTGATCTACCAAATTTCTTGTGATGAAGCACTAAATTGGATGCTCAGAACACCCAGGTGTGACTCCCAGGTCATTCGTTCTCAGTCATTCACTGGATCACTTTGTTCTCTGGTCACCTGCACGGAGTAAGTAAGTCTCCATCAATATTTAGATTTTTGAAAATCTGCTGGGTTCTGTGTCTTCACTAAATAATTCCCAGCATGCCTGGCAGTCTCTGTGCTGTCTCCAAAGCCGCCACCACTTTGGCAGGTCTTGAAGTCTGACTGCCAGCTCTGTCCAGGACACATCAGCAAAGCTTTCCTCCGTCACACATCCCTTGGGGGCCTGATGTGATGAGCACACTCAGAATGAGAACTGACTTTTTTCAGTGTAAAGCAGAGATGGTGATAGGCATTTTTCTGCAAAATACCTGGAGGGGGAGGAGGAGGAAGAGGAGGATGAGGAGGAGGTGACACCTATATTTATAGAGGATGTAGGAAGACCTGCAAGACTTTTAAGAGCAAAAAGCTGAAGTGAGCCAAAATATCTTGGGGTCTCATCCTGGAGTGGGGATCTGCTTCAGGTGCTGTTTATTCAATTTATTCAGTGTGTGCTTACTGTAAAAAGAAGAGACAGGTACAGTATCAAGAAGCACATTATCTACCCATAGCTAATATTTTTGACTCATGTCTTTGAACCAAAGTATTTCTTTAACTGTGTTAATTACCAACAACTACCCCCTCACCAGTTCCCAGAATGTGGCATATAAAGCTCCGTTACAGTGAGAAGGAGATGTGGGACTAGATTTGGGATATAGCAAGCAATTGTGCTCAGGACTACCAATACTACTGTGTCAGAGATCCTGTAGGACACCACTGTGCTGAAGGCACTAGGACAACCCAGAAGAATTATGTCACGTTTTCCTCTTGTATCTAGTGAAATATGTAGGGACTTCACTTTGTTTTAACTTTGCTTTGCCTTTATGCAGCATATAGGCTGGGGTACTCTGAAGCTGCAGAAAGTTTTCCCCCACTGAGGAAATATTTTCAATATCCTGCCATTATTTTCTAGAATAATTATGAGAAAAAAAGCTTGTCTTACCCCTGCTTCATGACAACTTTGATGCTGAAGAAGGGATTTCTTGAAAATACCTAATTAAAGGGAGCAGAAAAGGGCAAAGAATGAATTATCCCTGTAGTTTTATGAAGTCAAAAAATAATCAGTGCCAAATTAGGAAGTCATCCTTTGTATAATTTTATAATTATAGGGGAGACTTCCACCAGCCTGCCCCTGGCATCAACTTTGTCTGCTATTTCATCACTTAGACTTTAACCCTGTCTTTTCCTTTCTATGCTGAACAGTCAGGAACCTCTCTAGTTTTGGAAGACAATCAGCATAAGCTGGTAAGAGGGCAGCCACAAATTTTTCAGAAATAATGAGTCGAGAATTTATGCATTGCCTAGGCTCTGCAGTGCCTGAATGATGCATTCAAGCTCTTTTCCTGGGTTTTTTTGTTTGCTGGTTTGGTTTTACTAAACAACTCAGTCCAAATGACAAAAATTACTTCAGGGGAGATATTGTGCTCTGCTGCATGTGTAAGCTCATGAACCCACATGCAAAAGCATATGTGTATTATAGCTCCTCTTCTCAACTTTGGCCAACTTTGTTCCCTTTTCTGTGAAGATCTCCATCCTTGGATCCCATGTTCTGATCATAGGCTCCAGCATTTGGACTCCAAATGCACCTTTTGCTCAGCTCTCTGTTCTCACTCAGTGCAATAACTCCTGCTTTTCTCCATCACAAGGGCCAAGCTCATCCCATCTTGGATTTGTTTCTGCATCTGGAATCGGAAGCCTAAATTTTGACTCTGTCTGGGCTGTTGTCAGCAGTGTTGGCTGGAGAAGTGAGATCTGATGTTAAAATCAGAGGCAAGTCACTGTTGGTGCTCTGGTGCTCACTGTCTGCACAAAGGTTTAACACTGAACGAGGGAAGGAAATCATCACAGAAAGCTTGGAGTTGTTTTTGCATTGCACTTTGAAGTGTTTTATACACCATTTGTCTTTTCTGGGACATTTTTTAATTATCTCCAGGAGATTTATGAGATCTTACTAAGATGCAGAGCCAAATGCCAGATGCATTATAGTGAAATAAAATAATAAAATATAATAAAATATAACATATAGTAAAATTAAACACTGAATTTTTCATCAGTTTACCCAGATCGTACACATTAAACTCTAAAAATTTCTTTTGAAAAGGTATACTTGGGTATTTTCAGTATCACCATGTCAAATCTTTTATGGATCCCTTGAATTTTGACAGTTCTATGGACAGTATGTTGATTTCCACTACATTGGCCACACCAGGTTGTGCCACTGAAGCACACTACAAATATTTTGGAAATTAATGTTCGTACACTAGATGCATTAGTCCAACCACAAAACAATTCTGTTCTGTAAATGAAGCTCACTTTTTTTATTATTAGGTGACCATAAAATGGATTGAAATCATCAGCTGAAAGCAATTCAGAAGATAACTCTCCTTTTCAAAATGCTCTCACCAAATGAGATGCTTTGCCCATACACATAACCAGGTTAAACAAGGGAAAAGATGTATGAGATTAACGTGATTTGTACTGTGGCAAATTGTGGAGATCCTGTGAGATGAAGACCCTTTTCTGTGCACAGCAAAACATTCTCCATCTTGAAGAATCTGCAAATTAAGCAGATGAGACTTCAAAAAAAAAAAAAAAACCCAAAAAAACCCAAAAAGCACACCAATAAAACCACCAAAAAAACAACAAAAAGAAAAGGAAAGTCTTTTGAAGCTGGGAAAACAGCTGCTTTCAGAGTATGGAATGACTTTTGAAGGGTTCACAGTTGTCTGGCAGGAAAACTGGAAAGGCAGTTCCAAGGCTCCTAGATTTCCAAACCACTGTCCTGTCATCCAGAACATAAATATTCACATTACTCTCATACCAGTCATGTACCACTGCCATCTGTTGGCTGCAGCGCACATGTGGTGACAGGGACTTTTCAGAGGAGTTAATGGAGTGGAATTTTGGTGCTGGAGGTTAAATATCTGTATCTGCCTGATCCCAATGACTCCTTCACCCATTTTCCTCCACAGATGTTATACGAGTAGATGGAAAGAGAGTAAAATGGTTTATCAAAACTTAAATAGTTATCTAGTTTGCCAGTTTAAATGTTAAGAAGTTCCCAGTTAGATCTTTTGGTTTTAAAATTGATGGATTTGGTATTTTGAATTGTGTGTTTTGGTTTTGGTTTTGTTTTGTTTGTGGGGTTTTTTGTTTAGGTTCTTTTGGTGGGTTGTTTTGTTTTGGTTATTTGTTGTTGCTTTTGATTTTATTTGTGTTTTTTTTCTTTTTTTTCCTGAACCTATCTGAGTTCTTTTGTTATTCTCATATGCTTGTCACGTGCTCACCAAATAAATGTTTTATGTGTTCATGCCTTTCATCCTTCCAGCCCCGAAAATAATGACAGAAACATAAGCCAAATTCAGATTCAAGAAACTAAGGATTTATTAAAGATAACAAAATATTACTGATATTGGGGAAAAAAACCCCTGTGTGAGGGTGGTCATGCACTGGCACAGTTTTCCCAGAGAAGTTGTGAATGTCCCATCCCTGGAAGTGTCCAAGGCCAGGTTGGACGGGCCTTGGAGCAACCTGGAGCAACCTGGAAGGTGTCGCTGCCTCTGGCAGAGTGTTGGAACAAGATGATCTTTTTATTGCCCCTTCCAACCCAAACCATTCTGTGATTCTGTGATATTGAACATGCACTCTGGGACGCTCTGACTTAAGTGCTGAGATGTGCCTTTCTATATATGAACCAGATGTCTCAGCTCTCACTACAGAATATATCATATATATATTGCATTAACTTATCTCAGTTAGGACTAGAAAGCTACTCAGCAACTCACAGGACACGTCTACTTTGGCCTGAAGTTAGTTTCTAGACCTGAAGTTGGTTTCTGGACTCCATCCAATGTATTGGCTAGAGTACAAGGTTAGACTCCTAAAAAATCTATAGGCATATGAATGCATAAACACACGAAATAAATATATGAATTCTCACTTCCATAAGTATGAGACAGGATAAATTGATAACACTTGTTAATCGATGTTTTCAGAGGTGATCACAACAGTCTAAACCCTTTGCAACATCAAAATACGAGTAGTTTCTACCTGTACGTAGGAACTGGTTCTGATTCCTGCTGTCACTGAAGAATGACTGTAGCAATGAAGAATGTGTTGTGTTTAATCTGGTTTGAGCTTTATCAACAGTAGACTTAATTAAGATCTGGTGACAGAATCTCCCACTGGAAGCAATACAGCAGTCAGGGTGAACATGGCTTGGCATTCCTGAATGGATGTGTCAATCTGGCATCTTCCTGTGCGTAGCAGAAACACATTTATCCTAGAGATAACTGAGCCATAATATATAAATGGATCCCAATATGCGTTTAAAGTTATGTTCCAGAGTAAAATTATATTTGTTTTATTAGTATTTGTAAAGAATTATGAAAGATCTACAGAAATGATGCTAAAATAGATTCACTTTTGTGTGGATTAATGACTAACACTGAACTTGGCTCTTCTCTGTCAAGCATCACTTTAAACATACATTTAGGTGATTAATTAATTACCATAATCTCAGCATCTGTACATCATTTTGATATGCATTGATCTGATCAATTTTATGCTACAAAGTAAATTACACCTTTTTTTAAATAACACTTTTAATACATATTAAGACCAAGGGGCTGACACAATTCTAATTTTTAGTTCTGCGTACTAATTAAATTTGTTCAACTCACACATCTGTCTCTGACTTGAAGATTAATTCTTTCCAGGTAACTTTCAGGGTGGAAAGGGAGATAGAATGGGAAAGAAGGGCAAGTTATGAAAAGGGAATCTGATAAATAAATATAGCCAAATTTGCCATACTTATTCTTTAGGCTCAACCCAGGAGGTGTCACACTGGACTAGACAAGCTGAACTGGGGTGATTTATTCCTGTTTGTTGCAGGAGGAAAGGAAGAAAGTTCGATTTGGTGCTGCTGTGGAGACAGGAGGAGCAGCACGAGCCACACAGTAATGACACCAATGGATGAATTCAACAAGCGGAGAAAATGTGTCTGCTTATGAGTGACAGGGCAGATACAGCTCCTTTCTCACAGTTAATGTTGCTGTTACCCAGCATTTCCACCTCTGCAGCTGACTGAGCAGATGCACTCCTGAATTTCCTTCCTGGTATCCGAGTGCTTTTCTTACGAGTTGTGAGTGTGAACATACTCTGAGAATCATTGGATCTGCAAGGCTGGCCAGCAGCTCACGGGGTCCAGGGGCTGCACCCTGACCCCTGCTCATTTCTGCACTCTTTTCAATTCCTTTTACCCAGCAGGCCCAGGAATGAGCCTCCAACAGAGTTTAGACTCAAAGTAGTAGAAAGATTTCTGAATATACAGCTGGACAAAGGACAAAATAAAAAAACACGGGTCAGTCTTGACCTTACCTTCGAAATCAGGAGCATCCTGAAGCACGGAAGACTTTGAGACTGTGTCTCATTCAGGGAACTAAAATAGTGGCTGATTTTATATGGGTTACAGCTCCAGCACTGGTTTCCTATAAATAACTCACAGATGTCATTTGAATTACAGTCTTCTGCAAATAAGGGGGCTGCAGGCATACCCAGGAGCCTGTTAACAAGGAGATGACAAGCTTCAGGCATCTAATTGCTTTAGCTCATCACCAGTAAGACACTTGCAGTCTTACAACTAATCTGACCAGCAATTGACTGAAAATTGAATCTAAACCAGGAGAGCTATTTCACTGACTTCAAAGGCCTGTCCACTTCCAAAAAGAACCCCCAACCCTTTATCTGTTCAGGCAGCTGCTATGCAAGAGAGCCAAAAGCTTTTGTGAATTTTACTAGCATTCATTTCATAGCACCCGATGTCTGCACAAAACAGTCCAAATATATGGAGCTAAATGTATTTTCAAATAAAATGCAGACAGATTATTAAAATATCTTCAAAAAAACCCGAAATAAACCAGACCTTGTCCTCTAACTTTGAGAAGCAGAAGAAGGGAACAGGACCAAGCATATATAATATAACATTTTGTTGTATTATAGTGGTTCTAGCAAGTTGCACTGACATAGGATCCTTAACTGTGTCAAGGAGGATTGACATTTCAAGGGTGTGTGCTCTTTTTCTGCAGAAAATATCACTACAAGATTATCCTGAAACCATGAATCT
>JAYRBT010000042.1:4184872-4230155 GCA_036023395.1 Myiotriccus ornatus | reverse complement strand
GTGGTTGAGACAGAGTCACAGTATCTGCACCTGTCTGTACATAGAGTTAAATTTGCATACATGAGCTTATTGAAGCAGAGTGGAGAATATTTCTTACACACTGAATTGTAGGTGCTCTGTCAGACAGGATTTACTTAGTTTCCTGGATTGACTCTCAGGCACTTAACTCCTTGAAAATTAGTTTTAGTGTGTGCACTTACCATATGTGGGGAGATACTGGTCAAGTGGCCATAAAGCTTCTTCCTCTTTCCTTTATTATCCTGTGTAATGGTATTGCCTGAGAGATATGCTGGTGTTTGGATTTTGATGAAACCTTGTGGGGTCTAACGCACATGTTGCTTAATTTCCACCACTCCCATTGACTTAATGTTATCCTGCATTTTATGCTCTACAATTCCATAGGTTTAGTATTTTGATAGAGTTTATTGCCAGAAGGTACCATTAGATCATCTAGCCTGGCTGCTTCTGTATCATAACCAATTATGTTTCACATGCATGAAGTATTTTAAGCTCAAAGACTTCAGTTAAATGGAAGTTTCCCAGTATTCAGAAGGCTAAATCTGTGCTGCAGACAGAGAACAGGAGGGAAGAAAGGTAACAGCTGTGTACAGGTGGCTGAAAACACAGAGAATGGATTATCTGATACTTCAGAGAAAAGAAAAAGGACTGTAAACACTGTGAGTTGATTGGGCATGAGCTGGACCAACCTTCCTGAGTCATGACAGACTCTTGAAGCTGAAATCTTGAAGCATGAGGATTAATTTTGTCCAGTTGTAACCATTGCCTGACTTTGGCTTGACAGCCTGTAAGTAAATCCCGGACAAATTTGCGACTGTGTTGCCACCAAGCAGCCACAGGAAGGAAGCAAGTACAACAGTTCCAGCATTCACCTCTGCTCGACTTGCCTGGCAGCAAAATGGGGATAAAGCAACAGAATTCCTGTATAAAGCTACTGACTAAGTAAGGGCTAAGGATTTTGAATATTGATATTATCATTTAAAACTGCTCCAAAGCTGTGACATCTCATCTCTGCACAGCTGAGGTTCTGTCCTTTGCAGTCAGCTTGAGTAAAGGCTGTTCAATGAACATTTTGCCATAGCGCTTGAAGTTTCAACATAAGCTCTAATTAAAAGTCATAAAAATCCTCTTTCCTATCCAAGGTTTCATTTTCATGGTTCCACAGGAGTGATTTAGAATAATTCTACTTTATGGACTGTATAATAAATAAGGCCAATCTCAAAATCTCAAAACAAACCCGAGCGAGGTAAGTAGGTTATAAATCTGGAGAATCTAGTCTGCAAAAGGGATGGAATTTTCATGACTTTAATGTGTGATTAAATTATTTTTAGCTGAGGGAAAAAATAATTGACAAATATCAAGCTGCATAATTAATATACTAAGGAATGTACCATTCCAGATATATGTCATAAACCGCAAAATCTGCAGTCTCTACCCTTACAATTGATGACACAAGCAGAGGAGAGGGTTGCTGAAATGATTGACGTCCTTGGAAGTTTTAATCCCTTCATCTTCCAGTGATAATATTTAAAATTATCACTGGAGGGGTATGAACACTGGAGTGCCAAGGATAATTTTGAATGTATAAACCTATTCCCAAATAAAATGGCATCTTCCAATGTGGTTTTCATTTAGTGAATGAAATCTTCCAGGCTTGAATATGACAGTGATAGAGGATAATAATGTGCAGCCATATCTTGAAATCCAATCCATTTCAGTATTCAACAAGCTATTGCCACCTGCTAGAAGAGGACAATTTATCATTTTTCCTTGCCCAGTAAAATAAAATCAATAATTGTGGTGTGTTTCTTGCTCAGTAAGGCTTTTTTCTAAGGTATTCTAAACTGTATCTACAGTACTTTGTTCTCTGTATGTATAATTTTTTAGTTGTTTCTACTCTTATATGCACACCTGTAAAACTACATCATTTGAGGAGCTAGGCAACTCTCATCTTCCTTTCATAAATTTCTGTCTGAATACATAGGGAATTTGGGGAATGCAAAGACAAAGAAATGCATCTTTACTAAGAATAAAACACCTGAAATTTTACATCTGATATCTTGGTTTCCTGCAGTAATTGTACATTGTTCAAGAGCTCTGATTGTCAGCAGGACAAATTAATCTTTTTCAATATAACAGGTAAGTGTTAATTGTAAAGTGGATGATGTGTGATTAAGGGCATAGCCCAGCCCTCTCAGGTCCTGTGTGGGTGACACAGATTATGAACCAAAGAGGAGCAGGTTGACTGCAGGTGTCTGGGGAATGAGGAGGCAGCAGATGGAATGGCTGAGTTTGCTGGTACTCCTGGCAAAATTTAGCAAAATAATTTTGGTGAATCATATTTACCGAAAACTTTGCAAATATGCAAGTCTGCATCAAATGGAGCGGAGAAGTTTCTCTTGGGGAAATTTTTTTATGAGCATTTAATTGGTTTTCCCCAGTGTTTCTGGAACTTATTAAAGTGGGAGGTATTGTCGTGTTTGTGAAGGAGAAGGTGCTTGTGAAAGGGCAGGACACACATTTCAAATAAGCAACTAAGCTCTATGTGATAAACTGGAATGGAAACCTTGTCAACAAGGGTTTCCCAGCACTGTTTTTCCAGGATGTCTCATATTACTTTCTCTACTTTTCTGATGCAGAAATCATAAAACCAGTAAGGCTGGAAAACACCTCCAAGTCCAATCATTAATCCAGCATTGCAAGGTCCACCAATAACCATGTCTCCAAGTGCCACATCTGCATGTTTTTTGAACACTTTAAGGGATGGTAATTCAGTCATTTCCCTGGGCAGCCTGTTCCAATGCTTGGCCACCATTTCAGTGAAGAAATTATCCTCTTGTGAAAATAGTTTAGTGGACATGGATCAGAGACTGAAAGCACAATGTGCCAATAAACTAAAGGTGGGTGACCTACCTAGGACTGAAGACTTACTGTTACTCTTAAGTAACACGGAGTTTCCTGAAAGGACAGGGATTTCAATATTAGCTCTGATATCATTTGACCCAAACCCAGCAACACCCATCCTTTTCCAGAGACTCAGTTTCATGTTGCTGCAAAAATGGGCAAAAATTGAAGTTACCAGCAACCCCAGACGGTACATGAGTGATTAGACTGTTCAGCAATGCATCCACTTGGTTACCAACATCTGTTAGGGTTTTAGTCTTGACTGGCATATTTGCTATTGAAAAATAGCTTAAAAAAGAATACAGCAATTCATATGATGCAAAATAAAGCATTATCTTAAGCAAAAAGCAACAACAACAATGTGGCCAATCTGAAACCATTTGCTATGGGTTATCTAAGAAAGCAGAATCGATGTGATGTATACAGCTGAATGTGAAGCTCCAACATTTTACAAGGATAATACTCCTACTGGTAACAAAATTTGTACACACACAACTCACAGATCTTTTCTTAAAGTCAGAGCCAAGATCAATCTTTTCATATCTACTTGTTAATGACACACACACTGTGGGTAAATATCACTCTCAGTTCAGAGACCTTTGATATTTAGTCTATACACCCTATGTGGAAATCCCGGGGATGAAAACTCATGCAATCAGCCTCTGCTAGGAAATTTGGAGCTAGAAATTGAAAGCTTATCAACAAGTAGATACCTAATCTAAGCATTGCTGGGTCTTCTGATGGTGTGCCAAGTTCACCTTCTATTCAGTTTCCTTACTCCAATAATGATATATCGACAGTTGGATCGATCTCAACCAAGAGTCTAAAGCATCTAAAATTGTTCAGGGTCAGAGTGGAAGTTATCTTGACAAATATTGAAATGTCTGGACTGCAATGCTGTTGGCCAAAGGAGGTGATAGGAGTCATGGTAATGATTAGACATTCCTACTCTTAATGATCACCTTTAATGGCACATCAGCCACTGACTTTTTGGATATCATTTGATAATTACTTTAAGGCATCCTATGGATCCTGAAAGTTTCCATAATTGCTTTAGAAAAAAATTATACTTTCCTTAGCTGAAAATGGATTTTGGTTAAAGTTTCTTTCTAAAATTGTCTTTCTGTATGAAAAAAGTCACAGAAAGATGTGGACTTTCAGGTGAATCTGAAAAAGAATAATAGGCAGAATTGGAGGTTCCAACAAGTGGGGTTTTTTTGATATTTTTTGATTGAACTACTTTACTGAAAAAATGCTCATATAATAAGGGACAAAATAGTGATTCAAAACAATTATTAAAAAAAAACAGTAGGAAATATGTACTATTTTTAATCATAGAGAAGTTGGAAGTAAAGATAACAACTTTTACTAGACCAATCAGTGTAGACCAAAATGTAAGGATGTTTTTGATCACAAAAGCGATGTACTGGATTTTAAAGATTAATTTAAACTGAAAATAAATTTTTATCTTATCAAGTAAATATCACTTCAGAACTCTAGAAAAGGTGATTGGTACCAAGGAATAAAAGGAATGTGGTCAAAGAACATGCAGATATTGCTGGTCAATGGGAGAAATATTAGAATGTGTCACAAAAACCACGACTGATTTAATTCAGGCTTTGGTAATCAACCAGGTGACAAATTTTAGTTCTTGACTGAGCTTGTAAGGCTTTTGTAAGTATTTTTTTATGCTCAGGGTTCAAATAGTAGTGAGTAACTGTTTTGTAGGATATGGAATCTCCCTGATCAGAGGTGGTTTTGTCCATTATTTATTGTCTACATGGTTCATTCCTGTGTTTTCATTTTACAAGTAAGACATTTGGAGAGATTCATGAAGTGCAATATGTTCTGAAAAAAAAGACAAATGAAAGATCAAAGGCTTTATGAGTCCACTGTGGGAATATTTACTGTAGTTGTAGTGGAGATGCTTTAGTGCAGTTTAAACTTCTTCCTTGGTTATGATCTAAATCCCTTTGTCATGTTTTTGGCCTTCAGGGAGGTTTTTTCTGATGAGTTTAGAGGCTCATCAGGCTGTGAATGCTTGGGAGAGTTCTGAGCAGATATGATCTCTCCATATAAGTTTAATGTATAATTAAACAAGTCACTTAATCATATTGTTCATCGATTTCCCACACAGCTTCCAGGGCAGGATGGCCTGTAACACATTGTGCTTGTGACGTGTGGAAGTAATTCTTGTGATGTATTTGAATGTTTCTTTCAAAAGAATTTACTCCCCTGGACAAGGGCCTTGTTGGATGAAATTCTCCTTTTAATTATTTAGGTGGGTATCATGAGTGTTCTCCTCAAAGCAAATGTATTGGTGTCCAAGAACACGGCTGGATAACATCATTTTTCATGATGTTTTCATGATGTATTTTGGATGATTACTGTGTGCATGGAAACAGATGTGTTGGTTTGCAACAACTGAACAAATCCAGATTTCTAGAACAAATGATAAACTTATAATCTTCCTGTCTTAGATATAACACAAACTTCATAGTATGATAGCTAAAAAAAATCTGTCTACTTTACCCTCTATATAAACAACTTTTTTCAGATTATAAATATAAACTATAAGTAGAAACTGATATGATGATCCTTATTTAAAGAAAAATAGAAAGCCTTTAGCCAACAAGAATCAAGTACAGAATTTAAAGAAATATTTCATGATTGCTCAGAATAACATTTCTTAACACTTTTACTTCAACATCTTTCTATGCAATACAGTGCAGTGCAATTTTTCTCCTCAGTTCATAATGACAAAAGTGATGATCTGGCCCAGTTTTAAAAGTTCTACCCTGTTGGGGCAGATCCATTGCAGATGGTGGAAAACCAGTACAAGCAGCACCTGGTAAACTGGGGCAAAAGCCTTTGTGTGAATCCAAGTAAAGTACCTGCACTGATGCACCACCCTCTTCTTAGGATGGGATTTTCACTGGGATTATTTTTGTGCTTTTATATACATGTTAAATAGTGTGAGATCCCAACAAGTATATTTAAACACCAGGCAGAGACATTCGTCAGTCAGGGATATTAACAGAGGGGACATGATTATCAGAGCCTGGGTTCTGGGAGCAGAGTGGCTACAGCAATTAATATTCTTATTCACTGTTTGAGGAATTTAACTTTAAATGAAGCTCGTCACCCACCCCCAGACAGATGCATAAATCGTGCAAGGGTGGAAAACAGGTAGCAAATGAAAAACTGAATACTGAAGGAGAAAACTAGCCCCAAATAAGCAGTTTATGACAATTCCTACTTTTGATTTCTGTTTGCTTCTTTTTTTCCAGCTACCTTAGCAAATTTGGGTTATGTATTCTTTTGGTGGAACAATATGAGTCAGGGATATTGTGGAGATCACACAGAGCCCTGTGAGCTCAGCAACCTCATCAAAGGTATGAATGGGTTTACACCTGCTCAGACACAGGGATGTCTGACAGCCAGGGCTAAATGTGCTAACCTCTAAGGTACTGAGGAAACAGTGGGTGATGGTGTTGCCCTGGTGACTTTTCCATTTTTTTTCCACTCCCTTACAAGTGTCTGTAACAGAACTTTTCATTTTGGGTCAAGTAAACTGACATATCTTTTGTCAGCAATAGACCCCTTCCACTCTCCTCTGCTCCCCTCCCTCCCCAGTCTTACACTTAGCTCAATTTATTATTATTGTTGTTTTTGCTGTTCTATTGCTACCATTGTTTTTCCCAGCTTTCCAGATAACTCTGACTCAGGAATATAACTTGGTGCTGGGCTTAAACCAGACACAGGGCTCTCAATATGTCATCCTTGGGGCATGCTCAGAAAAGATCTCTCCTCCACAGCTCCCTCAGCCTGTGCATCCTTTATTGCTGCTGCAACAAGGGTGACAACGTGTGTCAGGCCTGGTGGGAGCTGCTCCTCGTGGCAGACACGCACTCAGCTATAGCCTGGCTGTCAATTTTACCTGCCCACAACTCCTCCAGGAGGCCTGAGTCTGCCAGAGTTCACAAAAACGAGGACAAACAGCGTTGTTTCCTTTTTTTGTTGTTGTTCTTATTATTTTTTCATAAGGCAGTTCAGGTGCTCAAAAAACAGGCTGAGCTAGGGAGAGGAGAGAGACGACAGGTGATAAGGGGAAACCTGTGAAAAGAGATTTTTGTCTTGCTATTTGCACATAACAAGGGAAATTCACTGTTAAATGGAACTGGACAAGGAGAAAATAAATTCTTTCTTATTTATACTTTGTGTAAGACAATTTTGGCATTTCAGGTGTCTCATGTTAAGGTGGGTTGCAAAATATTAGGAACACAGTATCCACCCACATCCTTGTACCTCTAGGAGTGGCACACCTGGTTAATAGGAAATGCAAAGATTTATCCTCCTTTTTGCAACCGTCCCCAGAAGTGGGATATTGGCTATAATAAATCAGGCATTTAATGGAAGCTGATGAATTTTATGTCCCTCTGGAAGATAACAGGAAGGGGGTCTGTGCACTGAATATCTCTGGTCATTAGCAACTTTATGCCTTTGACTCTGCAGTGTGTTGATGAGAAATTTGACATCATCTCTAGGGGAAATTCTAACTGATGTCCTGTTCCAAAAAACCTTTAAAAAAAAAAAAAAAGGCAAAAAAGGATGATATTCTGTACAAAACATGCCTTAGCACCTTAGGCATTGCAAGGATCCCCAGCCAATGTGCTGAGGAATAGCATAGCAACCGTCACCAGGGAAAATGTCAAAATTCTAAGACATGTAAAAGAAGAAAAAAAGAGGCAGGCAACTGGGGAAAGTTCCAGCTTCCCTTAGATCTCTGAGAAATTATTTAATTCCCACCTCTGGCAGATAAAATACAGTTAAACTGCATTGAATCTAACAGCATCTAAAACAGGGGGGAAGGAAAAATCTCATATGTTTGAAAATATATGAAGTAATTTGCAACATTTGTAGAGGGGGATGCAAACTTTGCAGAAGGAAAAAGTGAAACCTCATATTTTGATAGTATAATGAAAAAAAATTATGCTGGTTGTCTTCCATAATACATTTGTTTTCTAAATCATAGGTCTTTATGCACCTCAGATCTCCAAACAAAGACCAAGAACGATTTATTCCTCTTTAATGACTACAAAGCTTAAGGCATGTACTGTTCAAAACAGCTACTGGAGAGTGATTTTGTCAAACTTACAAGATTTGGTGTTCTTCTTTCAGTCCTTGCTTAGGGGATGATGTGAAAAATCTCATACTTTACTTTTAAGATTGTTTTTAAAGAAGGACAAATACACACCATGACAGAATTCCAACGAAGACAGCACCCTCTATGCACATCACATGCAAAAATATGAACACATGCATCAACTGCTTAACTATATGACCAGTTTTCTTCTGATTTGTCTTTCCTTTACCCAACATCTCTGCATTTGGCTGCACTGCAGCTTATTTTGAAGGAGAGTAAGCACTTCATCTCAAATGAAGTAATGAAAGAATGAAATCTTTGTACCACCACCTAAAGGGGACCTATAGCAAAAAGAGGGACTTTTTACAAGGGTGTGGAGTGACAGGACAAGGGGGAATGGCTTTAAACTGACAGAGTGCAGGTTTAGATTAGATATTAGGAAGAAGTTCTATACTGTGAGACTGGTGAGGCCCTGGCACAGGTTGCCCAGAGCAGCTGTGGCTGCCCCATCCCTGGAAGTGTTCAAGGCCAAGTTGAATTGGCCTTGGAGCAACCTGGTCTAGTAGAAGGTGTCCCTGCCAGTGGCAGGGGGTTGGAATTGGGTGATCTTTAAGGTCCCTTTCAATCCAAACCATTTTGTGATTCCATGATTCTATGAAATCTGACTTTTCACTTGTTCCCCTCCATTTATAATTCTGCAGTTAGGGGCATAGAACCTCAACTCCTGTTAGACCAAAAGGGAACTCAGATGCTGATTATTTCATCCTTGAAATAAAATTCTTGCCCATAATTGAAAAAGGTCTCTTCAAATCCATGGTTATTATTCAAACATGACCATTTTTCAGCTGTGCCCTTTTGGGTGAGGACATGCAACCCTGTTGTCAGAATGTCCCAGTGTTCAGCATGAGGCCTTTTTTTGTGTGATCATGTTTGGGGCTTTTCCTAGTGGACTGAAAAAAACCTCTATTCCTGATGTTTCTTCTTGAAAAATCCATTTTAGTTAGAATGTAGGAGCTGTAGGAGCCTTGCATTGTTATTTTCTAAGCACTAATTAACTATATGATAAGCTGAGGAGCTTTTTATTTAGTCATTAGGGTACCAAAAGTAGATGTTTTGACCCTGTTCCATCGCTCCAGCACTGAGAGACTTAAAATCTGGGAGCAATTTTCATTTCTGAGCTCAGAGAAAGAACATTTTCCACTAACCCTGCCGAAGAAAAATGTGCACATATTGAAACTTGTTTTGTATTTTTTTTCCTCATTCAGTCCTTATCTTATAATTACTTACTTTCCTCTTGAATCATTGTCTGCAGAACTTTGACACTGTGTTATATAACTATGTTAAAAATCTTGAGATAAAACATCAGGACAAGTAAGAGAACTTATTGGGAAATTTTAAACTCTTTAATTTTGAAAACAGTGTTGATCTGCTGGAAACAAAGTCACTGAAAAAATAGTTCAGATTTAAAGAAAAAAAAAAGGAGTAGGAAAAAAAAGTAAGGAGGAAATTGCTAGAAAACTGAAGTGGTCATGTAGAAAAATATAAGGAAAATCTGTCTTTTTAAAATCTGTAAATTTAGACAATAATTAGTTAAATAGAATGAGAAAAGAGCCAGTGTTAAAAAGATTTTTGTCAAGAGAGTATCTCTCCTAATACAGCAAATGATAGAGTCAAAATAATTCCTGCCACATCGCTTTCTTTTTAGTACAGCTCTTCTCTAATAAAACAACACACCATTTCTCCTAATAAACTTTTTTAACCTTTGTATCCTCCGGGCTCACAGGAGAAATTGTATGAAATAGTTATGTTCACCAAAGCTTATCTGCTCTATGTGTGTTCAGCCATTAACGTTTTACAAGTCACAATTCAGAATCAGGAAAACCTGTAAAATACATCTTAAATTACAGTTCTCATCAGTCTCTAAATGTGAGAGGGTTTTGAAATAAACACGCAAATTAGAGTAGTGAGAAGGTAAGTAAGCAAACAATCTTTCTGTGTTCGAGTTGTTCAAAATTATTCATATTACAGTAAACTGTTTGCCTTCTTGTTACAGTCCTGCAACATGAATGGTCCTAGGAAGTCAAAAGAGAGCAAGGTTGGAAGAGACCAAGCAGCATATTGTCAATCTGGATAATTCACTGATACTGGAAATCACTGAGACAAATTCTGTGGCTGCATCTAATAAGAAACTCAATAATTTTGCAGCCATTAACACCACAAACCAAACCTGTAAGGTAATCAAATATCACACCTGAGGGCATAAACTAATTGCCCAGCAGGTCAGGAAATTATGTGTTGCTCTTATGTTACACACATGGTTAGATGTCCTCTGAGTTTTCATCTCTTTTCCTGAAAAGAGGGAAAAACAAGAACTAATTGAACCTCCACTGCTGGATGAAGGAACGAAGAAATCCAGCACTGTAAAGCATGAGATAAATGTTGTACTAATGTAAACCTCATCTTCCTGGATAATTCCATTACTTAATATGTAACACCTTTCCACTGTATCTTAAGTAACTTAAATTAGAACTCTGCCTGAGAGAAATTAAAAGAGATATGAAGAGTCAAGGAACAATATTTCAGGGTTGCTGTCTGACAGAAATTTACCTGTACAAGGGAGTCTTTTCCCATTCATTGCTCTTTGTGGTTAAAATCAGCGATGATGACCCAGCTTTCCAGGGTGAAGTTGTTATGACAGTGAACAGGGAAAAGAAAGGACATGTCAGGACAGATCCCCATCTCTATACAGAAATATATATTAGGGGCTGTATCCAATTTTTCTTTCTTAAAAGGCACAGAAAGAACAAAAGAAAGGAGAGAGCATCTTGCCTTGACGCTAGGATGCCTCTATTTCATTGTTTACCTGCAGGGCTGTCCTGAATCCTTGATCCCATTCCATCATAATACAAGCAGCAATCATTTTTTCTTCAAAGGACAAAGTGTGGCCACTTATGGGGGAAAAAAAAAAAAAAGAAAAGAAAGGATATGCCTCTCTAGCTCCGAAGGTCTTGACAAACCACCATTTGGGGGAGATTTGCAAGGACGCATGTAAGTAGTGGTTATCAGGAGCTGGGAGGGTCTGTGAGAGAAAGGTCAAGTCTATACATATCCTAAGCATTTGCTACTTGCTGTTGCCAGGCAAAGGTTAGCAGGCCAAATGAACCTTATGTCTAACTCCATGTGGTATTTTTTGTGTTCTTATCTGAACTCCTGTCATGCTGAGCAGAGCAACTCACACCTGACATTTTTCCCTTTGTGGCCTTTTAAGCTACTAAGTCTGATTGGTACAGCATCCTTAGGGAGTGGGAAGATGCAGGGCAGGGGGAGAAGGGGCAGGTGTTTGTAAGTCAGGAAAAGGATATTTCTCCCTCTTAGGCTTTCAGTTATCTACATGGTTATTTCTCTCCATCCTTTCCCTCAGTGACTAAAATCTGAGGTGGCAATCTGACCCTCAGTCTTCAGGATCAACGATTTTGGTGGCTGCCCATAAAAAGAGAAAAAAAACACCACATCAAACCTCTGTTAAGGAAACATTTAAATCTAAGATTTTAATCACACGTCAGGACACTCAAAGTTAAGGTTGCCACAGCAACACTACAATAAAGCTCTTTGAGCAGAGCAGTTAGTGAAATGCAGAGTTTAATTAAAAATTGTCTCAATTATCTGACAGTTTTCATCCTCCCCAAATCCTGTTCTCTACTCCTGCCTCTCCGAAATGTCATTGAAACGAGGGGAAGGACAAGAGCTGTGGTGGCAGAGCCAGGCAGACAGGGCCTGAGTTTGGGTCATGGTGATGGAGACTGGTACAATGCACATGAACTTTACTTTCCACATGTGCAGGTCTCTAAAATTATCATGAGCTGGCAGAAGCAAAAGATTTGCTAGAGTCTAGGTTGAAAAAAGAAAACCAAATTATGTCCTGCCTTCTGCCACCATGAAGAGTGTTCTGCTAAAAGAGAAGTTGAGATGTTTTTGGGACACAAAATATAGAAATGTGCTCGGGTGCATTTTAAAGAGAAAGAGGGAACCAGCTTCTGGGGTAGCAGATTTGTTCAGTGCTTAGATGATCTTCAGTGGTGAGCAGGTTCACTGACCAACAGGGACATGAGTCAATAGGTCTGTCTCAAAATAAAAAAGGAAGAGGGATGATACTGCTACTGCATAATGATACCATGGGACTCAATTTTTATAGGAAAAATGCTTTGGGATCCTCAAAAGGCAGTTATTAGAGAAATGCCTCGTTGGTGTGGTACGGTGATTTTGCCTTGTGCCTCTTGCAAGGCAGATGTCGCTTCATGTCCTCCCTCATCTCCACAGGATCTCCCTGCTTGTTTTGTACTCTCCTGTCCCTTGGTGAATCGTTGGTGTCCCATGCCAGTAGCAGCAGGTTACACCTTCCTCAGTCCTGATGTTGAAGCAGCAAGACATGGTAAGTGCTGGTCCATTCAGCATTCAGCTGCCCCTTTTGCCCCTTCCCCTCTTCATCCTGAGGCTGGAACCTCCTGCTCCGTGGGCAGCAGCAGCAGCGATGGCAGAGCAGCCCTTTAAAATACCGCAAGAGAAGCAGGTTTGACATGGGCTCGTGGGGAAGGAGCCAGCAGAAATGAGAAGAGGCAGCCAAAGGTCACTCTGGCCTGCCAGCTGTAAAAGCAATCCAAGTGACACGGCAATAAAATCCAGGCTTGGGAGCAACCTCCTCCAGCTCCTAATGGTGTAGTCGCTTACCCCTCCCCGCTGCCCGCAGAATGCCAACACGGAGACGGAAGGCAACCAGCAGGAGGTATAAGGCAGGGGGCAAGGGTTGCACAGAGGGAGAGGAGGCTCTGCCTGGCAAAGGCCAGGGATGATGGGGGGGCAGCCACTGCGGGCCGCGGAGACAGAGCTTTTTAAGTACATTTCAGCATAGCGCGTTTGCTCCTAAGAAATCTAATATCCTTTGGGTCAGTGCAGGCCAACTGTTAGATATAAAGAATTCATAGCACTTGCAATCCCCAGATGAACCATTTTCAATTCTTCATGTTTCTGAAAAGTCGTTGCCGCCGATCTATCAGCGGTGGCTGTGCTCCATAACAAGGGCCGTCTCCTGCCTTAATGCCAAAGTGTAAATATTGCATTGCAGCAAGCAGCAGTAGATAATGCATAATAATGAGCTGGGGTTGTTATGTGATGTGCTAACCAGAGCCCTTGAAAACAATGCATCAACTTTAAAAAAAAAAAAGCAAAACAAAACAAAACAGAGAGAGAGAGGTAAAAGAATATTTTCTCCAGAAAAATAAAATGGCCTTTGTGTTGGATGTAGAAGTGAAATAATCAGTTACGATTCCGAAAAATAGATGACATGGTCAGAAACATGAGGACAAGGATAAAAGACCAATTCTGATCTGATGAGCCATTGGAGTCATGAGTATAAATTCACTTAGACACCAGCAGAGCTGTAAGCAGAGTTGAATTTTGTTGCTGGATACATGGATGTTTTTATATCATCTCCTTTCTTTTATTTAATGAGGCAGGAATTCTAGTCTCAGCACGTGATCAGACAGGATCAAAAGAAATATTGTTTGAGCCAATAGTAATCAAGTGTGAGTTTCATGATTTTCATAGCTAATTTTTCCATTTTACATCAGTTACACATTTTTTCTCCCTCAAAAGGCAAGGTACAGCACTTTGCTGTCAATCGTCTTGCACTGTAAGCAGCAAGCACTTGAGAAATTAGTGAACCAGTGTTTGACAGAGGGCAACAAAATCACATGAAGGCAATGCGAGGAATCTGGTTCATCTATCTTCATCGAGGAATTTTAACAATGTGGGCAAAAATGAAGGGCAGTTTGCTCTCTGCTTAAAAGTTAAGTTCCTCACTGACAAAGAGGCAATGTTTGCATGCACTTCCATGAATCCCACCTGGTTACCAAACACTCCCTTGACTGTGCAGCTTGTAACAACTCAGATGGGATCAAGTACTGACAAGCTGCTAAATATCATCAGCTTTCACCACCAGCAGTGGGAACTGATGGAGTTCAGCATCTTTCAGGATTCAGTTCTGAAGGTGCCGGGAGTTTTATAATTCCATCCACTGAGAAACAGGCTGAAAAACCATTTCATACAGATCAACACACAGACTAGGCAGCAATCTCTCTTACTCATAGCAGGACAAGGATATATATGCCCAAGGCTCTGCAATATATATTTTTTTCACAGGCTGTCATAGTGCTGTTTCCAGGTATTTATTCCCTTTAGAGGCATCCAGAAGAACAAGAATTTGGTAGGTAGGCCATCACTCAAAGATTTTCCTAACTGACTCTGCACTGAATAAAAAAGGTTTGTACAAACCCAGTTTAACCCCAGGAAAACCCATAAAGCCCAATAGTACCTAAATCTTTGAAATATCTCTACTAAGTCTAGGATTTGTCTCATCCAGATTTAACCGTCTAAGATTTAGACACCTTTACTAATCTAAGTTTCCTCACTATGTCATAGAGGGATAGTATATCAAAGGCCAAGGTCTAACTCTTTTGACTGCAGAGAGACCGTAGATATCTGTTTTAGTTCAATAATAAATCAGCTGCTCATACTACAAAAATTCTTCTGCACTTCATTTTAAAACCTTCTACATAGACTTTGTTTTTTGTCCCCAGTAGAAGCTAAATAAGAATACAATGGAGTGAGAACACCGGGGGGTTTACTTAGCATTATCAAGGAAGATGAGCCCCAGTGGTAGATCACACTCCCCAGGAATTCAGTTGAGAAAAAGAAGTTTGTTTCAGAAAACAACACAGTTCGAGCCGTGACTTCTGAATTATAACAACACATGTGCAACACTTAATGTGAGATGCTTTAAATGGATTAAACTAGGGAATAAAGAGATGGTGTGTTATCAGGAAGATTGACAATATAATCTAGGGGCTTCCTGGGTATATGGATTAAATTTTGTCTAGACAAAGCAGTAAGGAAACAGGAGTTATTAAAAAGAAAGATCAAAAAATAAACCCATAACCCAACAACAACCAACCCCCCAAAAAACAACAAAAGAAATCCACAAGTAACTGAACATCATATTTCCTATTTATTATTTCTCATTCTGAGGGCAATTTCCTTTAAGCACATCTGATGGGGAAAAAAAAAGACTCCTTGAGCTTAGATACTGCCACTAACCACTATGCAAGAACTCTAAAATTTACCAGGCTCTATCTTAAATAGAATTACATCAATTTTTTTATGGTACTTTTCTCATACATTAAAAGTAGACAGCTGAAACCCAAGAAGAACAATGTAAGACGAGGTTAGATGCAATTTAAAACTTCTAGTGTGGACATTAAATACTACAACATGCCCCGGTTTCTGTTTCCACGTAAAACTGGCGTATTTGGCTTATTGGACTGGAAACTACCTGCTCACTCTTATCCTGCCTATTGCTGTTTGCTAATATGATCTACGATGAATAATTTTGAATCCATACACCATCAGCATGTCTGATTTTCTGGGCAGAGCTTGCGCAGTGTGAGGAGGGGTGTGTAAGCAGCAGTCAGTAAAACAGAAGGTGAAAATACAGAGGTGTGGAAACTTAATACACAGATTGGAGAGTAAAGAAGCTATGGAGCAATTATTCTTCTAGTAAGATTAACTATTATGGTCAAATCTTGGACCTGGTGCCTGAGGGCAGAAGGTGCTGTAGAAGAGCGCACATCAGGGTATGGTTCTCTCACAGACAGAACCTCAGAGTAGGATATGAGTTTTGCAAACCTCTACTCAGTTGGACAAGTCTTTCTCCAGTTTCATTTAATGAAATGGAAATTGGAATTTTCACTTTTAGAGGGATATTGAGAAAAAAAAAAATTCTTTTCAAGGCCTTCATCTGTAAGAGTGTAATCACTTTAATATGGAATGTCTTTTGCCCAACAGTGGCAGAGTCAGTACATCACTTCTTCTTTAATCCTGTTTATTTTTTACTATGTGAATCTTCATATAACAGAGAACAACAACTTATAGTCTACATTCTTTTTCTAGTGCATTCCTTTAAGCTATAACAGAATAGAGTTCACACACCACCCTGCATCCTAATTCAGTGCTTAACCAGCTTTGAGAATTTACTTATAGCATCAAAATCTTTATTCTACTAAACAAGACACACTTTGGAAACAAAACTTTTTTTTGGTCCACATCTCAGAGACCTTCTCTAGTAAAAAACAGTTGGTTTTCAGATAAAATATGAATATGGAAAACAGTTCTTAAACTCTACTAAGAATAATCAAGCATTTTATTTCCCATTGATCTTTGTATATAGATTGTGTCAAGTACCAAATCATCTCCCTGGAGTCTAAATTCAGAGTGTGGTTTATTTGATTAAAAAAAGATTCTTTTATGCATTGTGATTGAAATAAAGACAAATATCTGATGTCACAGATATAGGCTTTTTAGTTATCCTTGAGTAGTCTTAAGTATATCCAAATTATAATTTCTACTCCTTAATATAATTTCAGTGTTAATTTTAGTGCAAAAGAAAAAATCTTAGGTTAAAATCCAGTTATTTTCACTGGCCAAAATGGACTAGGTACTAGTAAATCGGTAGCATTTTCAACTTGTCTGAAAACTTATTTAGACATTTAGTGTGTGTTTAAAGTACTCTGGATTCTGGCCAGTGACCATTGCTGTGAATGGAAGGCTTACATAAATTCACATATGCCTTTAAGGAAAAAAATAAGCTTTGGAAGTGCTAAACATCTATAGAAGTTAATGAGTTCTGTTTAAAATACTGTCAAGTGTTCATCTGGGAAACTGCACATCACTTGGATAACTTAAGATCAGCTTCTGTATTAAAATAGAAGACATTTCACTGCCAGATTCTAAGAAAATATTGAAGTTTTGTACTCAAAACATGCAAATAGAAGCCAAGAAATCTTCAGTTTTATTATCAGTTCAGCTAATGGTTCCCAAGGTGGCCACAGGAGTTTAATACATCTCTTTCTGTCTTTGTTTTTATATTTGATATTTTTTGTAGTACATTACTAGCTTAAGAAATAATTAAAATGCAGGGTACATTTGTTTTCTCTTTTGAAATTCTTCAGAAAATAAACAGACAAACAAATAAAACCCCTCTCTTTTGTCAAAGCCAAAATAGTAATAATAATAATAAACACAAATAAAAGTAAGGATAAAATATTGTATGTAAGGAATATCTTAACTTAGGTTTTTTGTGTATCAGAAAAATGTCCTTTACATTTCCATTTGAAGGAAAAAAAAGTATCAAAATGAAACTTTCCTTGAGAAAAATTAAATTTTTTATATTAAATATCTTTTAATTGAAGCAAGAACTTTTCAGTTAATTGGTATTAGTATTTGAACTCCAGAACCTCTTCTAGCAGGTATCCATTTCTGAATTTCACCAAATAGTTTTGTTACTGCAAATCGGTTTTACCTTTCATTATTGCTCTGCCTTGGAGGAATGAAAGAAATATTACTACACAAATAATCTATTAAAAAGGTATGTTTAGCTGGTCATAAAACATAGACTACACAGTGCCTGTTAGTTACAAGTTTTGGGTGGCAATGCTGTTTGGTATTTAACATCTGCAGACACAAAAGTGGTTGCTGACAGTATGACTTACATGAAATTAAATGTATTTATGAGTGGAGAAACTATTGTCCTCAGAATACCTTCTGTCAGA
Source organism: Myiotriccus ornatus (assembly GCA_036023395.1). Classification (NCBI taxonomy): domain Eukaryota; kingdom Metazoa; phylum Chordata; class Aves; order Passeriformes; family Tyrannidae; genus Myiotriccus; species Myiotriccus ornatus. The sequence goes on along the minus strand of JAYRBT010000042.1, from coordinate 4,212,428 downwards.
AAATACCCAGGTGTATAATTGATACAAGCAGTAATACTGGGTTTGAGTTTATATTTGTAGAAAAACTGAGTACAACTCTGTATCAAACTGCTTTTCTTGTCAGTAGACCCGGGAAACATCATCTGTCTTCCAGCATCTCCAAAAGGAAGGCTAATAGAGAAAGAAAAAGATGTTCCTTTGCTGTCAGAGTGCATCACGCTTCTTTTCCATCCTGCAAAGTGGAACCTGTGGCCTGAGGAGTTCTGATTGTCACAATGGGCAATTGGGCAATCGCAAGTGGTTTCACGAGGCATTTGTATGAATGTCTCCAATGAGCTGGGAGAGAGTACGAGTTCAGCTGTGGGCTGCTAGAGCAATCCTGGGCATCAGTCGAGGGCAGGGAGGATAAAATATTTAAATTGCCTTTTTCATCTCTAGAATATCAAGGAAAACAGCTGCACACTCTAGAGAATGAGTACGACTCAGTATCTACTCTTACTATTCAATGAGCCTCTGTGTATCATTAGATTTTTCACATTTAGTGAAATTGTTACATACCCAGTGTGATTTTCTTTCCCACCCTCTAATATAGACTATTTTAATAACAATTTGTGGATTTACCAGGATACCAGGATCTCAATCATTCAGATCCAGCCTTTAATGTAGATCATGTTTTATGATATTACATCTTGCATACGAAAAGTTCCCAAGGTGTATATTAAAATATATAATGATATATGGGAAAAGTAAAGAAAGCCAGATGCCAGTGAAGTCTTCTCATGCATTTCAATATTCAGATAATCTTTGCCCCTGAATGAAATATGCAGAACAAATGTGAAAAAAAGCTCAAAACAATCTTGGGTCTGTAAGTCAATGGGCCTTTAAAGACAATGTTGGACCTTTTTGCTCAGAAGTGTCCAGCTTGGCATTTGTAATTTCTGTTGATGTGTCCACAGTTTTTCAGAGCCACACAAGATATCTAAGTAGTGTCAGAATTTATGGAGTTGGAAACTATGTTACACTGATATCAGCCACAAATATTTTGAAAATGGGGGTGTTTTAGTGATAACATAAGAGGGAAAACTCATGGTTTGAGATAAAAGTAGGTAAAGCCAAAGCCACACACAAGGAAAGCAAACAAACAGAAGGAAACTGTGGAGTTGCTGTAGGGTTCCTGCATCCTACTCTGAGTCTTTGATCACAAAACTCTAGTACTTCTCATTGGTATATCTAGAGCAAGTGGACTGGTCAACGTGGGAAAAGCAGCACTTGGCAATCCAAGCAAGTCCTGGGTAAAGTGCAGAGGAAGAAAGGATATTGCTCAGTGATTCAGAATTCATGTATTATAACAGAACAATATAATCATTCAACATGGCAAGAAAAGACTGATTTTATGGCCAAAACAACACTCCCCATAAAATTCTGACGTATCAATTTAACATTGTTATTAGCTCCTGCTCTGGATTTTGGGACTGATGCTGTTTATGCATTTTCCAAAACATCTTGAATTAATATTCAGTGTTTACTGAGCCCGTTGGATTTCCTGATGTAATTTGCATTAGTTCGTAGCAGCAGGGGCCTTGGGAGAGCCAGTACCAAAGAATTAAGCAGTAAAACAAATGCTTTGATCAGTTAAAATACAGGGTCTCCTTCACCTTTACTGCAAAATCATCTGTGAAAGGAAGCAAAAACAAATGAGTCACATCCATTCTTTATTCCATTACTAAATAAAACAGTGTAGTTCCAATTAAGAGAATATTTTAATGGCAGAACACCTGAATACCAATGTTTACTGATTATTTGACAATTTTCTGTGATGAAATCTTCAGCCTCACCATGCTCATTATTAAGGACCTCTGATATTCTAAACCAAATATCCAGCAAAAAAAGGATATGTTTGTAGCATTAAAAGGTGCATTGGAATATCAGAGGTCCAAGCCTATCCCAGAAAGAAACCTTTTTTGGTAACTTCTTTTATAACTTTGGAGAAGTCGTTTAGTTTTCTCTTGCCTGTTTTTTGTCTAGTAAATGTCTTGTTTGTTTACAGACTAGATTGCTGCAGGAAAAATTGGGAGCTGTTATATAAACTCATCTCTCTACAGCAGATGTTAGAATGGGCCAATTCTGTCTGCTAAGGTCTTTTTCTTCTACAAATAAATAGTGAACCTTGACCTATCAGCCTTCACCCAAAAATTCCAGTAGAAAAGAAATTCATAAACATTTATATTTAATGCTTCACATTGCCTTTGTGTGTGCAGCCTTCCCTGTGAGAGCAGCATCAGCATTACAAACCTTACATGGTCAGAGACAGGTCCCAGAAATCCTCAGGCAACAAAGCTGTGAAAAAATGCTAATATTCCAGACCAAATGGTTTCTGTATGGTCAATCAGTGTGAATTTTCAACATTTAACTCTGAATATCTGAATATTAATGAGGTAATGTCTTCAGGTCACCCTGTGCCCTGAAGTTATTGAAAGCCATAACCTGATTAGGATAAACTGACAGCTGCCTTGTTAGAAGGCCACAGTTTCAATCACCAGAACACTGGAGATACCTCACAGACCTGTTTGGGAATCTTTGAATCACATCCTGGACTAGGTTTTGGATCAAAATCTTCACCAAGAAAACTTTACAAGATATCTGTAATAGTTTGTATCCCTTAATATAAAGTCTGAGTAAGAGTTTCATGTTCTCTGAACATCTTTTGTGGTTAAGTGAAAACAGTTCTGTGGACATGCTGGTATTTGATGGCATTGCAAGGCAACTTACTTTTCTTCAATGGAAATAAGCTTTTTGTAGGGTAAACAGCTTTTGCATCCATGAGATGATAGCTTAACAGTGATGCACAAGCTAGGTGAATAATGAAAGACATTGTCAAGTGTATTTAAAAATACTGAGAAATTCATCAAATGAATTATTCAATCAATGTTACGGTACCTATCTCTGTAGGTGTTTCTACCACCAGAGGTACCTGACAGCCTCTAGAGTAACCATATTTTTCATTGTTAAATTATTAATGGTGCTTTCACGCCTGAGGCCTTACAGAATACTACACTGCACCTTTTATCTAAGGATCTCATCGAGATTCACAAAGATTAAACATCAAAACATCCCTATGAAGAAAGAAACCTGTACAGTACTGTACTGAATTGTATACAACTGCAAACATAAACCCAGCACTCAAATTAACTTTAATTTTTACCTTTTCTGCTTCAGGGGTTTAAATTGCAAACTCTCAGTTCCTGTAATTTGTGGAAGAACTTCTAGGAAAAAAACCCAACAACTGTCTCAAAATCAGAGTCCAAATAATTTCCAATTGACTGTTCCATCACCTGACATCTTTTCTCTGACATGAGAAGTTAATCAATAACCCTCCTTTTCCAGCTCTGTACCAAGCTGGAAAGTCATTGAGGAAGGGATTCTTCTGAGACAGTTCTGTGGTAGGTGTTTAAACACATGGACAGTGCTTTCGATATAAGTTATTAGATAGATGAAAAACCTGTGCTACATTTTAAAATATGTTGCAGTTTTTGATTATTAGGTCAATGGTACCAGAAACTTACAGTACCATTCATCTGAGTTTTATTAAAAATGGGAGATAACGTGCTCCAAACTGGAGCTGAAAACTCAGATTTTAGCTTAATGTAATGCCTGACCATCCCATTGTTTAGAGATGGATGAAACCATCCCTTTCCTCAAGTGCTCAGGAAATCTGTGGCAACTTCTGGGAGCAACTCATGCATACAGCATCCCACCCGGTCACTGCAGTGAGATTTTATGGCTTGAAAATAAGCTGATGACCATCTTACTAAAGGTCTAAACTGAGACAGGGATCCTAAATGCCTTGTCTGAGCTAATAGGAGCCTGTAGCAGAAACATTCCCAATACTATGTTTCAACTACCATGTTGGCTTTGCTGTTTTCCTTTCTTTTTCTGTTGGAGAAATACAAAGAAAGTGCCATCAACCTGCCAACGCCGTCTGAGCAGACCTGAGGAAGCAGAACATCACTTTGTCTGCACACATCACAGTCTCACTAGCATCTTGCCCTCTTGTATGACAAGCATGATCAAAAACACAGAAGCCAAGCCACAAAATCCTTGCCACACAGCCTGGTAGAAAGAGCTCGTCTGAACACAACAGGAAAGCTGAGTGTGCAGCATGCTGCTCCTGAACGCAGAGGCCTCAGTTCTGATCTGGACACTCGAGTTGGGAATTGCATCTGTGATAATAATAGTATCAGGGAGAGTGAAGCTATTTTTAAAAGAACTGCCTGCAGGCCAAAGGGTAGCCCCCAGGGGGAAAAGTAATCAGCTCTGCTTTCTTTACATTTAAGCCTGTCAAGGCCTCATAGTACTGGCCAGCATTCATTTAACATCAGCAAAGAGAAGTGAAAAATAAACACAAGAAAGGATAAGAATACATCAGAAGGACAGAAGTCCCTGATTCTAGAGTTAAACTTTGCATGGCTGAACTGAAGTCCAACAAGGATTGATGCAAATCTCATCTCCCTTGCACACCTGCAATGTTAGACAATAAGAACTCAAAGGAAAAATGTCTCTATAAAGATTTCAGTTTAAATAATATCAAAGGAAGAGCCTGCTGCCTAATTTCTAACCTGACAGAACCAAACAAAAATATCTATTATTCTGAAAATCAACAGAATAAGAAAAAGATAGAAAAATATACAAGTCATCTCATATAACTTTTACCTGCCATGTCTGAGATAAAGAGTAAGAATACTATTGTAGTCAAAATATAGAAGCAGGTATAATAGATAGGTATTTATAGATTCACAAGACTGAAGGATAATTCACCTTAGAAGGGACCATAGAAGGTCTTCTTGTCCAGCCTGCTGCTCAGAGCATTACTGGGATGCTTATGGTCTTACTCTAAAAATGGTCTAAAAGAATGAGGTACGTTGCAACATGTAGCTGCTGACTCCTAGAGAGCCAGGGAAACTGGATCCAGTGTGGATGTCTGCATCATGGATGCCCAAATAAGACAGAATGAATCTTACCTCTAATACCTGGTTACGTGGAGTTTCTGCAGATGCAGAGGTCAGAGCAGAAAGCAGGGAATCTGTAGCAGTTTCTCTGCTTGCCCAAAGCTAAAGGAACACAGTAGAAAGCTACTGCATATTGTAGGGAAAGGACAAAGTTGCTTCACATTAAATTTTCTGCGACCACAATTTAGTAAGTGAAGAAAAAAGACATAGGGAGATGCCCTGACTTTGAACTGCAGCATCCCACACTTTCTGTGCAAGCACAGCACAGACACACCATTAACAGGAGTTTTAGCAAACACTTGCCCTTTGGACTCTTATTTTTTAAAATGGTGATTTGAAACACAGAGCTCAACCTGGACAGATTAAGGCTGTGATTTTTAAAAGCTATGTGGGAATCCTGAACCCACTCCCCGTGGTAATCTCAGGCGACAATAAAGCAATTTCTACTTTTAAATGTCCCATTACAACAGCTTAACATAAAATTCTAGTCGTTGTACCACTAAGTTGCTTTATTGTCAGAGCTTGGCATTTTGCACTGGTTAACTGCTACAAAGAAAGAAAAGTGTGTTTTGAATAGATTACCTGAGACACAAAGAACTAACTTATGTTGCCTCCAAACTCTTTCCCGCAGCTGCAAAATACTATTGACTGCAGACTCACAAAATTACTTTACTTTGAAGTTACTGCTCAAACAGTGTTATTTAAGATCCTGATATTTTACAGGGATCAGTCTAGAAAGGGACATGGGATAGAGACTCCTGATGTTAAATATTGAAACTTTTCCCTTCTCCTGCCTTTTAAAAGGCTACAGGCACTGACAGCTGTCCCTTAAAGAAAATTTGTTATTTTAATATTTAAAGAAAAAGGAATAAACACAACCTCAAAGAGATACAAAGGTAGAAAGCCAAAAGCACAAAAGCAGCTCCAAAACACTATCTGCAAGGAGAAGAAGAAACAGTGGATCATTTCTTAGCCAATTAATATCTACTTAGCAGCTTATGCCCTGGTGTGCACATGTAACTCTATTTAATGTTAATGAAAGTTATGTGCATGCTACAGAGAAGGTTAAACTTCTTAAAAGGTGTTGTTCAAATTGGTTCTAACAGATACAGGTCAAAAATTAAGTAATTCAATTTGGCTTCCTCTGCGTTACAAAAAAAAAAAAAAAAAGGTGGGTATATTAGATATATTAACAATATTCAGTACTTAACTGCAAAAGCTATCTACAAGTATTGCAGATTGTTCTTACTGTATTTTTGTCAAGTTTTGAGGCTGTCAATGCCATCTAATTTCACAAGCAAAAGGAAAATAAGCCAGATTCTGTATTGAAATGTTGAGGTTACTTGCACAAGTGACAAGAGAGTTCAGAGTTGGAGATTCAGCTGCCATTATACACGATTTTGATTCTTGCACTGGTTAAGTAAACAGAAGAAAAGTGTAGCTGGAACAGAGGGTCCAAAGACTTCAGTGTGCACAAGCAATAAGAGATTAGTTCTGTTTTGCAGGATTTCAGTAGCTCTATTAGGCAGATGTAGCATCAGATAAATTGATATAGTGCTTATTGTTGAACATCAATGGAATATTCACCACAACAGGCACGACTGTAAACCCATCAAAGCATTCTTCACTAGATGTCATTTCCACTCACATGTGTAAATCTTACTCTCTGCACTCAAATGTAACCACTGACTGTATCCCAGTGACATGAATAAAGGACTCAGTTTTCTGGTGGCCTTTGCCTTATATATGGGATAAACTTGATGTCTGAAATGCCACCCAAACAAACCAGTAGACAATCAAGACTGACGCCATTTCTACTTTCAGTAGGCATGGATTCCTTAAGCTAAATTCAAAGATTTATTAATCATATTTTAGTGGAAATTCCTTCTTTTAGTTAGATGAATTGCACTTTGAAGTTATTGTGCTGAGGATAAGGAGAGTCCAGATAGGTAGTTCAGATGATAGAGACACATACAACCTTCGCTTTGGGTTTGATTTAGTTGCCTTAAACCAGGCATTTAATGTAATTTGAAATGCCCTGGGGTATCCAGAACACCTGTTCAGGCCTGGAAGGTGTAATGCAAGACCCATGGAAGAGCCATACATGTCCAGATGGACGTCAGATCCTAGGAAATCTGAAATGGCATCAGATATCTGTGTTTGAGTAACCAAACAGAACCCTCAGACACCTGCATTTTGAAGAGTACACCTGCAATACATGGCTACCTACACAGCAGTTACAAGTCTAAGAACTCTTATAGTAATCAGAGATCTATGGTCTGACTTGTTTATTCACACTTGGGCACACAGTGATGTTTGAAGGGCCTCAGATTATCCTGGTGTATCTCCAGCTCCTTGTCCAGAAGGACATGGATCTTCCATATGTTTTGTGGCATAACTTCACAGACTAAGCTCATGTTTTGAAGTTCATAACAAATTTCCTTAGTTCATGTGAAATGGCATTAGGATTTTGAGGCATCTCAGTGAGTGGAATCTCTAGTCAATATAACTAAGGATGGATTTGAAAACTAATACTCTGACTCAAACTATACTTGGTCATTTACAACCAAAAACAACCCAAACAAACCCCCCAAGCAAAACCAAAAATTCCCAATAAAAACTGATCCCTCCCAAAACTCCAAACCACTAGAATACCCTTAAACACTCAACATAACATATAGACACCTCAGTCTACACACTAAAATTTGTATATCTTATCTGTGTTCTCTATCCTCTCACTCAAATTAAATTAAGTGAATTAAATAAAGTGAATCCCTTTGCTGGACACAAAAGCTATGCCCCTCTGAAGACTGGACTTCATTTGCTGCTTCTAGATTTTTGTGGTCTACTTTTGCTGGTTATTCACCCATTATAGATCTTGTGCCAGAATCCAGATTGCGTTATTTGAGGACTCAAAAACCAGCACTAAATTGAGAATAACACTGGCTTAGTAACATTAAGAATCTTAAAGCACTGTAGAAATTACTTTTCCTTGCACACTTATCGTGCTCTCTAGAATAGTGAGAGCCTGAAAAGACAGTGAGAGAAGAAAAAGACCTTTGGTTGGTTGGTTTGTTGGTTTGGGTTTTTTTCCCTGAGAGGAATAATGACAAATGCTACTAAATATTGTGTGGAGTAAATTGCTTATGGATTTGATGATAGGGTTTAGAGGCCTTTAACTTCTGAATGACTGCAGAAGTAAGCAGGGAATAGGCATGGATTTGGGATTATACTAGGGATGACATAGATTAATAGGACAGGAGGGGCTATAGTTTGGCATGACAGGGAGAGGTAATAAAGCTGAAGTGAATTCATAACACCTGAAGCATGTTCTCTATGTCTGCTGATGTCACATGTCACTTACAGAGGTGAAAGAGTGGAAACAGAAGGAAACCATGCGCTTCCCTCCTCTCACAACTTTCAGTCCATAGTCCAGTTTCTCCAGTCTCACTCTTCCAGTCATGTCCTGTGAGATCTTGCCCTTGCACTTTGAATAGTTGTTTTATACATGATCAGCCTGGAGCTAAAAGAGTGTGATAAAATGATTAAAGTAATTCAGTTGAGCTCAGACAGGACTGCTAAGGACAATAGAAATTGTTGGCAAATGGTATGTAAAGGAAAATATTTTGCCAAGCATCAAGGTTTGATATGGTAAACATTCTTCTAGTCACAAAAAGATTTTTCAGCCAAATCTTTAGGGGCATTATTCTATTTTATTTTACATCCATACAAACCCATATTTACCATCAGGAAAGACAGATTTGCTCTTAATGAAAAACAAGAATATTGAAAAAAGGGCAAATTCTAACATAGGATAAGAACAGCAGTCCCAAGAAAACTACTATATCATCTCTGTGGTTTCCTTAAAGTCATTTGGTATTTAGATGCAAAGTATTTTTTATTCCCATGGTTCCTTAAAACCTGCGTCGTATTTCTATGTCTTTACTTTGCTCTTCACTCTTAATGTAAAATTAACTCCAGCTAGACTGCTGAGCTTCTGACTAATACTCTCAAATCAGCCTCAGTTTTGCATTTCAGAATCTCTATCAGCTCTGCAAAACATTGTCTCCTGAGGGAAGGCAACAGTTGGCATTTTTAAAACCCAGAAGCAAGTGTTTGAGTTTGATGAAGCTATAAACTCCCTGACTGATGTTCCGTGCTCAGCAGGAGAGCGGGTATGAGCAACAAAAGAGCCTCCAAGGAAAGGGTCTGCTCTGTGTCCAGACCCAGTAAATCCTTTGCTGCTTCCTGAGGTAGCAAACAAGGCTGCTGATTACAGGCAGTTTTATCCCAGGGTCTTTATCACTCTTGCTGACAGTCTGAGATTATTTATCAGCAAGATCTAATACCTTAAACATTTTCGTCAAGTTCTGTTCTTGAAAACACTGCAAGAGAGAGTTGAGGCAGAGAGAAAACACAGTATCCCACAAGGGCAAACAACTCTTTAATAAACCTAATATTTCACTATAGAATATCCCATCAGTGATATTTTGGTAATGAAGCATTATTTGACAGATTCAAAGGACTGCAGGATAACTTAGCACGGCTCTGGAAACAAGCCTTCAAGCCTCAGGAGGTCAAACTGACTACATCTTTTCAATTGGTAGGCATGGAGCAAGGCAATGACCTAAGTGCTGTGAGAAATAAAGAAACATTCTGTCATTGCTGCCTTTCTGATTAGCTTCCTGGCTTTCTCCTGTGATTACTGGAGATTTTCCAGTCAAGGAACACCTTCTGCCTGACACTGATACATGCTGCTTGTGTGACATGAGAAGATGCGAGAAGTTGTCATTTGCTCTCCGAGTGTAAAAAAGCTTTTTTCTTCAAATCCCTAACACTATAAAGGGCAAGGTTTATCCTTTTGTCCAAGCAAGAGGAGGGAAATAGGGAAAAAGAAATTCTGCTGTTGTTTGGAGTGGTAAAAAATTTAATGACAAGAGTAGTTTAATTCAAGTATTTGTATTTCCATACAAGTGTGAAGTTCTTTTTCAGTCTATAGAAAAATGAACTCTTTTTGAGAGTCTTTCAGGATTGCACAACACTGTAAGATGCTGGAAATGTGTCCATGGGTGTTCACTCCCAGACTGCAGCTCTCCTCACCAAAGCCACCTGGTGCTTTACAAGTAAAGCAGTACACAGCTATTACTCAGCCTTTTAAAATGAAGCTTCACCTACTTCACCTGTGCTGTGCCACATTTGTTTCTTTAAATGTGCTCTTTTAAATAAACTGAGATTATTTGTGACTGTGTAAGAAAGGTCAAACCTGGCTTACCCTCATGCCACTTGGAGACAGATTTTGAGAAAGGGGGATTAAATATTCTCCTTCTTTTGAAATGCAGGTTGGGCATCTTTTTAGCAGAAGTGTCATACAGTTGAGATCTTGATGTAACCTCTTTGGGGAGTGAGTGCTCGAGGTTTCCTCTGTGCTTGCCTGTAGTGAGTGTGATCCATTAGTGTAAGATGGAGCTACTCAGACTTTTAGCTCAGGAGGTCTCGGGTCAAACACTGGTGTGTCAGCCACCAGAACTGCTGGGCTCACTTACAGCTCTGGTGCTGGAAACAGGGAAAGTGACGATCAGCAAAGCTGGCAAAAGTACAGCAGCTCTTATTAGGACAGACACAGGTTACAGTCCTGGATTGTTTTCTAGTCTGGGCTGTACAGCCAGCCAGTCCATCAGCCCTCTGGTTTGACATGAGCTGGAACTGGATTAGAAATATCCTCAACAAACCTGTTCTGGGCAGGCTAACACCAGGGCTACCAACATTTCCAGCAAAAATCCAGGATGCACACTGAAACAGAGGGTATAAGTGTTTCTGCCTCATGATCAGGAGGGAGAAGATAGTTGCCATTGGAATCATCCAATTTAACACACAACCAGGCACAAGTAATCACCCACCTCCTGAAGGATATGAGCCTTGTGACAGAGGTGATATACAGCATAGAAGGAGATGGACAGACAAATCACAGCAGTACTTTCCCTGGCCCCCCTCCCCCCCCACCAAAGCAGCAGCACTTTCAAAACCTGACTATGCTGGTGGAACAATTATTTAGCCAGGACTAAAACATAAAGGTGAGAATATAAGAACAGTCACACAGGAAGGCAGAAGGACCATACACCCCCATGAATCCTGTCTCTGACAACATCCCACAGCAAATGTTAGGGAGGAATACACACACAACGCAAGACGTGGTGACACATCTGTGGAAACTGCACTTCAGGGACTTCTAGGGAAAAGAGGGCATTTTTGTAACTAACAGACTTTACTGGATTTATGGGATTACTGTTTGAACCTGTGCATGTTCTTTTAACATCTCCAGTGCCTATCAGCATGGAGTTCACAGATGTGCTTGCTCAAAAACCTTTCATATACCATATGACGAAGGATCTGTTTCTGTTTTGTAACTGTGCTTCATAGTGCAACTATGATCACCACTGATCACTGGAGGAAACAACTAACAGTCAGTCTCTATTTACAGTTGACAGTCCATCCTGACACTCAGGTTTGTGTAGATTTCTGTACCACCACGTTCAACCATCTTTTTCTGACACTAAAGGACCTTAGTCCGCTTAGCTGTTCCTTGCACAGAAATCATACCACAATTTTTTGATCAGCCTTTGTCGATTTTTCTGGGTTCATTTTACTTGTGTTATATCTTATCTGAAAAGGAGAACCAGAACTGTGCTCTTCAGCATATAGACATGTGATAGCTCATTAAAGAATAACAAAGTTGTCTTCATTGTCTTCTACTCTTTCTCTAATAATTGCCCAAATTGACTTTGCTTTTTAACCACTCCTTAACACTTTTTAACCATTCCTAACACATCAGATGTTTTCAGCTGAGTATTGATTATAAGCTCAGGATCCAAATTCTGTGAGTGCAAGTCACTTTATCATTGTATAGGTAAAGTTCACTGTTTTCTGTCAAGTGCATTTCTTTGCATTTTTCGGCACTGAATTTCATTTCCATTCATCATTTATCCCTGTTTATTCAGTATTTTCCCACAATCCTGATTACCCTGAATAACACATGTGACCAACCACCTCGACTGCCATTTGCAATTTTGTCAAGAACAAGAATGTTGAATAGAGTCAGTCCTGGCACAGCCTGAACGAGACATTTCTAATTCTTTTCTTACCTATTCTGAAAGAACAAAACATGAGAAACACTGTTCTCTGTCAAGCAGTTCTTCATGTTTCTTACAACCAGAATGGGGTAGATTTGTTTTGTGAACTCTATGACATACTTGGAAAGTTCTATTGATATTTGAAGGTCCAATTGATTCCTTTTACTATTAAATGGTTTTAGATTTCTCTTAAGGTATCACTAAACTGCCTTTCCAGAACTACTACCAAAGTTACTTATAGAGAAATTGGTCCAGCAAGGAAGCAACAATAGCCTGGGAACAAGGTTTTTTGCCTTACTCACACCCATATCTGACCATTTTATGGCAAAAATGGAGCCTGTCAGGATAACAGGAACAACACAGTTAGAGGTAATTATCCCAGTAGGACAGCCATTGCCACAAAGGTGTCTGTGAAGCTGGCAATCCAAGAAAGGTCAAGATAGTCACTTGAAACAGATATATAATTCAACTTTTTAGGTCAAAAACTCTTCTGGGCTCACATAAGGTCAAGTACAATGATCTCTTTTGGGGCTTTGGAGTGATAAAGTGAAAAAAATGCAAACATATGTAATGATAAGTATAGCTATACAGGCGGTCCCAAGAGAGGAATCTGAGCTAGGTGATAAGAATAATTTCTTCCAGGGGCCATGAACTTAGTGTAGACATAATAGACTAAGTTTCAGGAGCTCATAATGACTTTAAAGGAACATTTGATTATGGATTACAAGGTTTGGCCTTGTTCAAAAACAGCTGCAGGCTTCATCCCTTGGGCACAATGTGTAGGTATATACTTTCATTTACTCCTAAATTTAGTTTATTAGATTAATTGGACAGTAAAACACATTCCTTATGAAAATTCTGCTGTTTTATATTTCAGGTTTAGCATCTTGACCTTGGTTGTTGAACTTTGCTTCTCTCCTGTCCCATGTTGATGTGCGGAAGCAGGATGAGCAAGTACAGTCTAACCCACTGGAAATAATCACGCTCAAATTGTGAGGAAGTGCTGCAGCTATTCACAGAGAGAAAGCCCACATTAAAATGTACATTTGTGCACAGATAGCTCTATCACCTGTCAGGATTTCACTCGGAACTCCTCAAATTGGGCATCTTTCTGTGCGGTAGTCAATGGGATTAGTCGTGTGAGAACGATTTAGAAGCAGTGACCTGGTCCAAGTCCTCTGGCAGCACTTAAATCTCTCTAAGTCCTTGCACTCCACAGATTCAGTGTGACTAATGTTTGCTGAAAGCTGCTTCTCCTTCAAAACTCCACACCTGCAATGAAGACGAGCAGTTCTGCACCAGGCTAAGAGCAATAACCTCAGGGAGTAGTTACTCTCTCATTTCAAACACTTGAAAGAGGAACAAAAAAACGATGAAGTTGCTATTGAAGTACAATTAAGATGGTGTTTTCAAGAGCAGTGTAACCTTAAGCTGGAAAAGCAAGAGAGTTAAAATGGAAGCACTTATAAAGCAGTAAAAGCTCCTCTGCATGAGGCACTCTGCGTGCACAAAATTACAGGATTAGAAACCTTTCAACCAATCCAGTGCCTGTGTAGGCAGAGGTTTGTAAAGGACTTTTCAAATGTTTTTCTTTGAAAGAGAAGAATAAGTGTGTAAGTGGCCAGAAGGGTCATTTGGCCGGAGGAAATCCAGACCACGACCATTTGAAACCTTTCTTGAAGTTGTTTAAACTTATATAAGAAAAAATTGAAGCTTCCTCTGTCGCTTCAGCATATGCTGATTGTTTTTTATAGATAAGTCTTCAGAACTGCTTACAAGCAATTTATATTTTCAATCCATTTGTTGCCATCAGAAAAACTGAAGAAAAAAAAAAAGTCTTTTCTGGTGAAAAAAATCAATTCCAAAGCTGTGCACTGCCTGCGAAAAACCTCATGTGTTCCCACTTTCAAACCCTGAGCTCCACAGAGGAAATCCAGTCCTCAGTGAAGCTTCCAGGATCATGTTTTAAATGAGTTTAAAGTGCTGGGGAGGAATATATTTATATGCAGATATAAACTAAAATAGAGTTTGGCTTTAGGAGAGAGTTTGGGAACAGAGTATATTTTTTTAGTCCAAACCTGAAAATCCCTGGTTATTTTTGGTGAATGATTTTTTTAAGCTCTTCTTATAGCTCTAATTCATTACATTCAACAGAGCTGTCTATTACTCTTCATTAACTAATAAAGAATCCTTGAATGACTACCTTTATTTGAAATAGTTAAATTTCAGACAAATATAGTTAGTTCAGATTAATCCCTGTGGAAATAACACATGGGATGTTATATATGGCATATATAGCACTTTTTTTTTTTATATTTTAAAAAGTCTCATTTTATTTTTTTGAGATTTGGAGCAAGGAAAATATAACCATTTTTTTTTTCCTGAAAAAAATAACAAATGCACATACCAAACAGGAATAAAATACAGAAGTGATTTGGACCAGTTACTAGATGGATGTAGGAAAACTGTTAATAATGTTGTAAAGAAATCAGTATTACTTCTTACGTATATCTATTTTCCTTTCTGAGTACTTCTCAGTCCATTAATGAGCAAGAAAGACATGAAACAACATCCACTTGGGCACGTCCAGAATCATATGCAGGTTTTGTCTAACACAATTTTTAAATAATTAGTAGAGTATGATAAAAATTCCAGATGGTCTGAAAAAGTGTTAATTGCTTACATATCTAATCTATCAGTCCTTTAGAGAAAGTACAACAATGTCTAGATTTGATAGAATTACAGTTAATTCAAATCAAGGTGGAACTCTGAAGAAATCTTTGCCCAAATAGTGTGAATTCATGCATTCGTGACGTATGAAGTCAAAAATAATATACATAACAACAGATAACGTGTGGCAATCTAATAAATCTTTCAAAGTGTTTTCAGTGGGGAATCACCATCAAATTTAAGAATACTGTACTGTGTTCTTCATGCTGGCACTGAAAATTAAACTGCT
The DNA here is from genome assembly GCA_036023395.1 of Myiotriccus ornatus. NCBI lineage: Eukaryota > Metazoa > Chordata > Aves > Passeriformes > Tyrannidae > Myiotriccus > Myiotriccus ornatus. Next base: position 4,197,357 of record JAYRBT010000042.1, on the reverse strand, counting down.
AAAGCCACAGCAGAATCCTGGAGGAAGTTCCGGAAAAGGAGGCTACTTTTATCTCATGAGCTACATGAATGGCAAGTGACTTGATGACAGTATTTCTGTGTGATCTGGAAAGAAAATGCTGGGTAGCACCAGCATAGGAAATCCAGAACACAGTGCCAACAACTAACCAGTCAATTGTTGCATTCTATATTAGAACCACCTTTTCAGACACTATAATTTAAACAAATCCAATTTACTAGACACAGTATGGAAGTAAACTGGTGAAGTTTAATGACATACAGTATAAAAACATCAGATCAAATGATCCAGTCGTCTCTGCTCACTCCAGACACAATGCATCTGTGACTGAATTTTGTCAAATGACTGCTTAAAGCCATACTCAGTGGGTAACCCAGACGTGAACAGCAGACAAAATCCTGCAGAGATTCTCAGTGATGCACAGGCTTTCCTGAGACTTGAAGAGCCAAACAGTTCCAACCAGGCTACTTCTTGTTTGTGAAGGAGTTTTTGAAGATGGATACAGTGGAGAAAAAAAAATAAAAATCTGTGAATTAAACTCATCAGTGATGGTGGATCTCAAAAGCTCAGAGTCTTCCAGATCATCTCTCATTTATTTTGCTCCTCTCAATGTACCCTGCACAACTCGAGTTCTGGAAGGGCTGATGTTTGAAGTTAGCCTCAAAAGTGAGACTTTGGGGTTAGGGCCTGGGAAAATCCACAAAAGTCTGTCAGGCCAGAAAACCTGGAGCTTAGATAGGTTGACACGTTATTTGGACAGGAAACAGCTTGCTGTAGGGAGCTCCTGGATGCTTTATATTCTTGGAGTTGTCATCAGAATCAAAACAGCTTGAAGCAGCACTTATGACTCCTTTTCAGTGTGGAACAAAGCCATAAGTTAAGCATCCCATGCTATGAGTGTAACACATAACAGGCCCCTGAGCTACACAGAAAAGTTGTATCCAGTTTTCAAGTGTGAGTCTAGTTTTCCTTGTGCCTGAGGCTCCGTGACATCTCGACATCTGTAATCAGGTTCATTTCTACCCTTAGCACCCATTATAAGCTGTCACTCTTAAGCTTCTCCTCATACTATTCCACTACTATGGATTTAATCTGTAGTTTTCTATGCACTAAATCTAAGGTCTCGCAGTTTTCATGTATTATTCACTTCCATTTGCTATACTTGTTAAACAGTATATGTTCATTGGAGTTAATAAATCTCCATTCATTTTCCTCCTTGCATTTCCCAGCACAGAGTTATTACTCAATCTACCTCTACCAACAGCAGCTTCAGAGCTTCCACAGATTTCTCTGTATTCATGAAGCTATTTATCATGCACCTGTCTCAAATATTAGCAAAGTAAGCTTGCTCAAAAGACTTAAGCTGTGATCTGCTGGAGGTGTATGTGGAAGCCAATATATATCCAACTCAAACCCATGTGAAATGCTTACCTGTTGGTTGTATGACATCCACTTCAGTTTGGGTAATCTGAGGGTATTAATGTGTTTATCAAAGAATAGAAGAATGTTATTATCCTTGTGTGGCTCTTACAGATAAAGAAGGGACAAAAGTCTGAAGTCCTTATTAATTCTGAATATCTATTTTTGCTCTCATGCCCTCAGGAAATCATTGCTGGAGTTGGTGACTAGGGTTTTTGACCTTTCTGTGCCTCTGAAAGGCTCAACTCCTTCACTTCCAGTCCTTCAGCAGGGTGTGAGGATGCAGGATGGTGCCAGAAGGTCAGGGCTGCCTACACAGGCAGGTTCTAGTGCCTGCTGCCTGCAGCTTCAGTCAGTGAAAAGTTACTATTTCTGTAATCAAAGCTGAGCTGTCAGTAGCAAAGGGAACAAATCCACCCCATCAGTGCTTCGCTGTGTGATTCACAGACTTGCTTCTTTAGGTCTGACTTTCATCCCTATTTCCCATGTTAAGTATTTTCCTTTTGGCTCTATTAGAATATGTCCTGTCCTGTTGCAACCATTTAACTACATCACAGAGACATTTTTTTTCAGGAATAATTTGACTTATAAAAATTTACTACTTCAATCATCTCTGTGCCAGCAAAAATATTCCATCACTTTTGCTTGTACCTTTGAAGGGTGTCATTGGACATAACCCCACCCACAAATGTTTCCTCATTATATTAATCAAAGCAAGTCTTTGAAAAACCAAAGAACTAATCAGAAAGTTTCAACTACTTCTTTAGAACACAAATAACTTTTTTTCCAAGATTATTACCTTCGACTTTTATAATTAGACATTATATTTCTTCAAAGTAGAACACTGGCTTTTGACAAATTTAAAGAATGACAAATTCAGTTGAGTGACAATTCAAACAGATGACCTTTCGTTTCTGTTTCATTAATATGACAAAATCCCCTTTTAAGCAACAGGAAGAAAATGATAGTTCTAATTCTCAGTTTGAACAGAAATATATCCAACTATGTAGACAATGAGACTAACATGGAAAAAGGTTTTTAAGTACAACTTGTTGGAATGATCAAATTGTTTAGGTCCAGTTCATCAAAGTGCCTCATGTGCACCCCAGATTAGGGACATTAAGTTAACTAAATTGTTTGAGAAACAGGGAAATATTCTCTCAGGGATGGAAATTCATTCCTGAGGAAAGAATGATAGTGTGTCACCCTCTGGATGACATTTTGGAACTATGTTCCCAACCTTTTGGACCTTTTAGGACTATGATCCTTCAGGAACTATGAAGTCAAGTAGTTTTGCCAAGGCAGTTGTTTTTCACAAGCCCTCAGAGCCCCCCACTGAAGTGGATATTGCTCTCCTCCAAAATGCCATCATGGTAAATGTTGTCAGACTGTGAGATCTGTGCCATTGTCTGAGGTATTTGGGACCAAAGCTGGTTATGCAGCTTCATTCGTTTTGAAAATATTATTGATAAAAGCAGAAGCTTGTTTTGAATTAATCTGATGCAGAGCACTCAAGGAATCCTGTGCTGTCATGGTACTGCCCTGTCAGAGTTTGGAGCATTTGAATGTGCTCAGTCCATCAGTCACAGGGGGGCTGTGGGAATTATTAACATTAGCTAGTGATAAGAAAACGTGGTATTTTTCTTCTATTATAAAATTCAACAAGGTTTCATAAATTTAGAAACTAAATTTTCCCACCTTAAAGAATCAAGTCTTTTGCTTTTAAGAACACAAGTTTTGGAATATCCTGCATTAATGTGCCAGTACTTTGTGTATGAAGGAACGAGAAGCTTATATTTTTTCTTTTTCTTTTTTCTTTTTTTAATTACCTTTCCAAGTTCCAAAACTTAAGGAAAGGCAAAACTATGCAAAGTAGAGATTAATTCACAGATTCATATGTGCTAATGTGTAGATAGGTAACTATAGGGAAAGGAGGAATAATTGCCTTATTTTAGCAATCTAAATTAAAACCACATGTTTTAGGTCTCATGTAACTAGTGGAAAAGGTGGGCAGCTTCACAGAACAGTCCATCTAATTGTAAAATAGATATTCAAAGTAGTTGGGACAGTCACATCATCCTTACACAGCTAAAATAGGGCAGCTGAGTTCCATCTGAAAATAATGGGTGTCTATAGATAAGAATTCAAAACAAAGAACTGTGACACTCTAAAGGTGTCATCAACCAGAAATTGTTTCCATTGAAAGATACTGTTTCCTCTGTCTTTCTAAGGACTGATAATAATTGCTGACCAAAGACAGCAGCAAACTCTTCTTTTCTTTCAACATTAGCTCTGCTAGTCAGGAATGGCAGCACCAAGACTCCACCACCAGTACGTGTCAGATGAAAATCCTGTCTATTCACACACTCAAAGGTTAAGGAACCCACATACAGCTGCAAAACCAAATTGTTTTACCTCAGTTCTTGTACACCACTGAGAACGAGATGCGGGTGTTTATTTGCAATGGATTGACAGAGCCATGAGGAAATGATCTGTTTCACATGATTGCTCCAAAGCTCCTCAGTTAGGCTCGCATGTGTACGTGTAGATGTGTATGTCTATGTGTATGCATTCAGTTACAGACGGGTTGGAAGTGCTCTTCAACCAGACTGGGTTATTTTCAACTTTCAGTTACAATCTTGCAAGCAAAAATTCAAGCACAACCTAAAAGAATCCTCTAGCGGATGATGAATCTGGTATGTCCAAGTGTAAGGTCGGTTCTGAACTGTCCAAACCAGACCTGCCAATGGAAAGCAAACAGAAAGCCGATTGAAAGGCAGCTTTCCACATCTAAGGACACAGCAGAACTGCTCTTTCAAGGCCTATCAGCACTGTTACCATTTGTAATGAGGCTTCATGTTATGTCCTGATAGATTTTTAACTGACTGGTGATAGAATTTAACATCTGTGCCTATTTATTATCTACAGCTCCTCTGTGTTCAACTTCAGTCCTCGTAGCTTGGTGACATTTTGGAACCAGTGTTTCCATTAACTCAAATCAAGTAGCACCTTATTTCTGAAGTAGCCATATCTATTTTAATAGAGGTATTTAATAACATAGCACCCTCCTCTAAAAATGACAGTGACAGAGTAAGATCTTCTTTTTGCACTATATCACTTAGGAAAAGGAGACAAGAATAGGCCATAAAAGCAGGATTCATGTGAAGCTTTGTCTAGTTTATCACCAAGGAAGGTGGCAGGAGTGAGCCATCATACATTTCTAAAGAATACTTTAGAACAAGAATAAAATAGTGGCTACTGGATAAAAACAGGTAAGCCTTTCAACCTTGCTAAATATTAAACCATAAATATTAATACTTAATAAAATGTTGTCTAGGAAGACAATGACAAGTTGTTTTTAAAGAAAAAAAAAGAGAACTGTTTGCTCTTTTAAAATCCTTATTCTTTGCAAAGCAAGTAAAAAAAAAAAAAATAGAGCATTTGGTGGAATCTTAATAGTCTGAATAGTTATGTTTCATTTTACAGGGAATAAAAGAAATCACTCTTCAATGTTAGGAAACAAAAGCCCAAACCAGCCGAACACACAAAGGTTTTGGCTGAATTTCTGAAACCTGCATTACAAATACAGCTCAGGGATGGATATTTTACCGTCTCATAAGCTTTGCTTAAAGACAGTTCTGTGGTTGGGGTTTTCATGATTGGGGTTTCCACATCTTTTCTATGTGGGTTTTCTAGTATCTGATAAGAACTCATATCACTGACTTTCCCTCATCCGTAGCTGCTCTTTCCTCTGTTGTCGATTTCCCTACAATATGTCAGACCTTCATAACCTTGAGATCGCTATTGCATCAGTAAAATTTGGCTGAAATGGACCAAACAATTAAAAAACATCTGAGATGAGGCAGGGGAGAGTGAGACAGACAGAAAAATACAGAATTTTACACACATACTGAGCACATTTCTCCTTTCCTTAAGCCTGAGTTATTTGCTTGAGAGAAAGATTTAGAGCACTCATGCTGAACAACGAGCAGCTCCTTAATTTACTTGGCAGTCCTAGAAGCCTGAATTTCTTATATAGAAAACAGACAGAAGTAGGATGCTACCGAACAGCAACTCAGGGTATTTGCATCAATTATCCAGAATAAGCAGTGAAAATACCATCCCTTCCGTATTCATCCTTCCTCATATGTGACATTCACTGTCACAAAGGACTTACAACCTCCTCCTCTATATATCTTGCCAATTCTTCATCATGGGCCTTAAATACAGCCTGTTTAGTAGTAACTTCTTCATTTACATCCAAAATTTAGAGTGTTTCAAGGAGAGGTGCTTGCGAAAAAAAAGTATCTGAGGAAGTAGGTAGTGCAAGGTCACCATTATGGAAGAGATCCATCTTGAATTGCCTGGAGGAATAAGTGGGCATTTATCTGTAGGTTAATCTAGAAACACTAAAGCTAGCATTTCCTCATTTTCCACTATATTTTTTAATAAAAGTAAAATAAATATAATGGACAAGACTTCTATTGTAACATGAATTGTAAGACTTTAAACCTAGCATCTCTCTACAAACTTACCTTTAAAGATGAAGAAGACTGACAAAAGGTTATCAGGTAGGCATGGGAATTTTTGGCTGATGTAGATCAGACCAATTTCATTTAGCACATTAAATCAACATAGGCTTGCTTTTGCTGACTTACTGTGATTTTAATCTTTCCTTAGTCCATAGCTTACTAGGTTAAACAAGAGAAGTAGTAGCTCTTCCAAGAGATCAAAAAATAATAATTCAAAATGCCCGTTGAAAACTGATAGTTAAAAATCAGGTACTGATTATCTAAAGAAAAACTCACTATGCAAGAGTACATGTACCTCGCATACAAATCATGTATGAGCCCTTAGAGTTGTGAAAAAATCTTGACAGACAATTGCTCATTAAAATCTGATAATTGTAATCAGAGTTCTTTGACTCCCTCTAATTGGTAACAACAGAACTAAAGTAATCTGTGCTTTTGGCATTCTGTCTGTCTAATGCATCTCATAAGAATTAGAAGGCAGTATCTAGAAGAAAAAATGCTTTATTAGTGATAGGATTTAAAAGACATCAATTAACTTCTTTACCCCCCCTTTTTTTCCTATAAAAGACAAGGCAATTTGTTTCCTTGATGTGTGAACCATCATCAAATCTAAATTCACAGCAAGAACACTTCTGAGATAGCCCAAACTTATCATAAGGTTAATGATCCATTGCACTAGTCCGATCTAACCCATTTGTCAATGAATAAAATTGCTCATCTGCCATCTTGCAACACAATTTGGAATAAAACTGCCAAAATAAGAACTTATTTATGTTTCTCTTTAGCTCAGATCGTGCCTTCAGATTGTAAAATGTGGGTATAATAGGTCAGTAATGCAAGGAGAGTTTATTTTCCAGTAAAAGTCACATATTCTGTGTGAACCACTTTCTGATTTTAGGAAAATAGTTTTTATGTGAGATCAGAGTTGGACCTTCCATATTTTGAGTGATTTCAATTTTGAGGTCTATCAAGACAATTTAATCCAGGTTTCTGTATGGATTATGCTATGCAGCATCTTTCAGGGAAAGTCAGGGCTGAAACTATAAGCATAGCCATGCTAGTCTGTTATTGTTGCATTTATTTAGTTATTATGCACCATAACCACAAATTAAGCTGGATGCAGTGTATCAAAACCTCAAGGTTCCAGGTTTGGAACAGTCAACAAGGGAAAGTTGCTGATAAATAACTATTGCATTACTCACAAGGTCTTGAGCGCTGTTCAGCAGAAGGGAAGAGCGATGAAAGTAAAGTGGGTGATGCTTTCTGTTATGCAGAAAAAAATGATACAGCAGTCTGCCCATTGACACTGAGGGTATAGGTCTGAGCCAGCAGGCTGGGAAACAAGTGGTTCAGAAGCTAGGTAATGATCATTTCATCCACAGGAATTGCTGCCCTCTTCAGTCACAGGTGAATGAGTCCTGGAAGTTTGGACATAGGATGAAAACAAACCAAAGAATTTGTCATAGACCTCTGGGGCACTAAAGGTAAAACCAGGAAATGAAGTGTAAGACACTTGCTGTGGAGTACAACTGACCTAAAGTTGGAGAAAACATCCGAAAATTCTGAAAAACCCTTCCTTTCTCCTACAGAGTTTTCTTGCAAACAGAACAGCATCCACAGGGCTGCTTAATTCTCCCCAAGCAATCAGAGCTGCAATATAAGAGCCCCATTAAATGGTGGGTGTGGGGGGTGGCCTATCCTGTGAGTAGTGCAGTCACTGTGCCTATGGAAAATCCAAATTTAAAACTGTCGTTGAGCATCTACTGATACTTTCAGACGTAGGGTGTCACTCTTGGGAGTGGTTCTGTGTAGGGCTAAGGGTTGCACTTGAGAATCCTTGTGGATCCTTTCCAACTAATAATCCCTTCTGTGATTCTGTTATATGATATGAAAAACCTTCAATACCATGATATCCATAAAATAGATATCCATGAAAAGGATACATTATTTTCCTATCTCTGGAACAACACACACTGTGAAGAAGAAACAGAAGATTTTAATGGATTAGAAAAAAAGTCTCATACTGTTTCAACAAAAAACATTAATTGCAGGTCAGTGTTTCCACTTATTGTCTACATACAATCTTTATTTTCATGGCTCACCATCAAATGCTCAGTCAGGGGTGTAACTTGAAGCAGCATAAGGGACATAGAAACAAGTTATACATTCTCTTTAGACTTACAGCACTCATGCTTCTTGCTTAAAGTTTTTGCTTTAAAATATCGCTTCAGAGTTCTCAGGATTATCAGTGATGTTTTTCAATGAAAACCAAGTTAAATGTATTGGGTATTTGTGCTCCTAAAACCTACAATGACCTCATAGTTTTTATGACACAAAAGAAGATAAAAATTGAATACTAGTTTCTTTGCTTTTCTTCCCCAGCGATATTCCATTCCTTCACAAAGAGCAGCCAAACACCATTTTGATTTATTTGTTTCCTCTGGGCTCAAAATCAGAGTCAGTTAGAAAAATAGGATATATCCCCTAAAACTTCTTCAAATATATTGCTGACAGAGGAGAAAAAAAATTTCCAGAGCAGGGAAAAAAAAAAAAAAAGACAAAATTAAAAATATAAACACAGTAAAAATATAAAGAAATTAAGCTCTACAAAAAGAAAGTCAGAAGTAATAAAATGAAAAAGGGATGATGTAATCAAATCTTCCTGCTTACTGCTTATAGCACAGACACATGGAGTTTTAAGAATCTGTTCTTGATTGAATTGTAACATAACTTGTGGATAAATAAGTCTAATATTGCTGATCATGGAGAATCTCTAACAATTGGCATTAAATTATGTTTTTAATCATCTTTACTATTAAAAACACTTCTCATTTTCATCTTGACACTTTGGTATGTGTCAGTGGTCCCCATTCTACCTGATTTTATGAAGAATCTCTAAACAAAGCATTCCTTGTGCTTATTTGTCCTTATAGATTGGGATCAAGTGATCCTTTGAAAATCTTATTTATAACATAAAGACAGTGACCAGATGGGATCTTTCATTCTGAGTCTTGTAAAAAAAGATGGATAAAGTGAGCAAGGAAGTGTTTTCTACTCTCAGGAGCAGAGCTGTGCTTAAAACAGTCAAGGATAGGATCTTTCAAAGTGATCTTCAGGAGTGAGTTACCCAATTCAACTGTGGATGGGGTATCAATTTCAAAGCTCTCTGAAAATCCCAGAGTTAATTGTCAGTGTTTGTGCAACTCTTTGAACCTTCAAGATGTTTAAAAAAAAAAAAAAAAAAAAGAAAAAAAAGGTAAGTGGGATGATCGTTTGTATTAAACACAGCTTGTAAATTATATAAATCACACTTTAAATCCCTGAACAGATCGATCACGTTCTGGGAGTTTTCCCTCTAGGGCATGCATAAACAGATTCAGTTACAACTCTACACTGCCTAACATCATCTTACTAAACAGACTTTTGAAAACTACAAAGCAAAAGACTCTGAATGGACCCTGAGGTAACATCTGAGAGTCTCACCTTGCTTTCAGCATGATGTTTAAAACACACAACTTACATGATGTATTTAAGTGCTTCTGGTAAAACTAAATGATTGTACTTATAGGTAATTTAGGTACTAATAATTCATGATCTACCTAATAAACAACTGAGGAGGAACGGCCTGTCCCACATTGCTCCTCTTCCTGAAGTCAGAAATACCACAAGCAGCTGATGACTGGCATCTCTCTCAAGCTCTACAAGCCTCCTAACAGAAAGAGTCTAACAATGTAGAAAGCTATAACTCACATGATAGGGACAAAAGAGAAAAGAGTTTACAGAAAAAGAGCATTTCAAGGCATTGTTGTCCTATGGCTTGTTTTTAAAAAGGTATTACTTACTATTCTACAATACCTTAGAAGGCAGTACTTTTCCAGCCTGTCTCTGACATCCAGGTTGCTACAATGGGCATTCATTTGGTAGTGGTTTTAAGGTGTTCTGTGTTCCTGGGAAGCCTAAATAGCATTGGCTTTTTGATTTTATCATTCCTGCAACAGACGTGCTGAAGTCCTGAAAGAATGCTAACATTAGTCATTCTTGGGGAGTGCCATAAAAATTGCTGTGAATGAAGCAGAGTACAGACAAGCAAAAATATCTTTATAATCAGTGTTACAAAAAGACTAAACAGCTTTAAACTCTCACATTATGCTGGATAAATACTAACTACAGTAGGAAAGCCACCATGCCCTCAAAGCTTAGGATTCAAGCAGATCACGTAGCCAAAGGGTGAAGAATAGAGGCACAAGAAGATGGCTATGAAGTAGATAACTGGCAGAAGAAAGCCCTCTTCACACCCTGTCCTAGACCTCAATCAGTATTACTCCTCTGGAACTATATTCTGAATCAAAATATGACACAAAATTCACACCGGGGAAAAAAAAAAAAGCGAGAAGGAGCAGAGAATCTTTTACTTCAGAGGTGTTTTCTTTGATAACAAACTTGCTCTATATAAATATTTTTCTGTTTTCCTCATAAGCCAGACCAGACTGAGAAAAATCAGCCTATTTGGGACATAAAGCAATAACAGAACTTTGATCATCTCTTACTTTAAAATATGACATTTAATAAATAATGTCTGTTTCCTGTGCAAAGACAACACTTAGTTAATATCTTTTGGCACCATTTAAAGTATTTTATTTCTGAAACCTATAAAGTTCCTGTGCTGAGTTTTAACCTGAGGGCTTCTCACACAGCAATCACTCTTTATTTTACATATGCCCCCCTCGATATTCTCATGGTACAATTCCCCTACTGCCTGCAGTCCTACTCGAGAAACTACACTGCAGGTTTGTATGTCTGGGAGCTACAAGGCTCGTGGACAGTGGCTCATTCTTGCATATGTATGTACAGCATGCACGTAGTGAAAGAGCCGTCTGAGCTTCTGTGGCTTGCCATTCATAGCAGTACTGGCTTCTGGTTGTAAAAGACTCAGGATTACAAAGGTTTGCAGCAGGATGTTCCTTAGCTGCACTTTAGTACCTAGTACTAAATATAGGAAAGATTAGTGGACTTGTGGTAGGTCCACTGTCACAGAATGGACTGCAATGGAAGGGACCTACCACAAGTCTACTGGCTGAATTATTTTTTCCTCTTGAAGTCTAGTTTCTTAATTGCTGACAATTATTGAAATGATGACAATTAGTTGGAGGATTTTACTTGTCCAACCCATTTTGGTCCTAAATTTGTGTGATATCATAACGAAAGATAGAGTTTGCCCTTCCTTTTACTGGAAGTTGGAGAAGAGTTTGGCTTGAAGAAAAATTGTCAATTGTCATGAATGCTCTGAAGTTATTCTCAAGGGAACTGTGCCCAAACCACCAATTTGTGTCTTTTTCATTTAGGTTTGTTAGTGTAGCTTTCACTGGACATCTGTCTATCCTGTACACATGGTGTTCCTTCAGAACTTTGTATCCCTACAGTGACACAGCCAGATAAGTGTAAATTGGATACATTCAGCATAATTACATGAACACTTTTGAACCAGCTTAAATTAGACAACAGAAACAATGCACTTGGATTAGAATAAATTTCACTTGCTTGTATTTATAAATAAGCTACAACTCCTCTCTTAACACTTAGTTACTCTCACCTTTGATGGGAAATTGCTGGAATTTTGTTACAGAAACACCTGCACATTGGCAAATTGCTTATAGGCTTTAACTCCATTCCACTCAGCGATAAACACAACAGGGGAGAAATCCTGGCTCCATACAAGTCAAGGAAGAGGATGTGGGAATTTTGGTACCCTGCAGTCCAGAGTAATTTTGCTGACTTCACTGTAGCAATATTTCACACAGTAATGTTTGCAAATGAAGGTAAGTTCTTTGAGTGATACTGGTAAATGAGGCAACTAAAATGTTTAAAATCATTCTGCTAAAAATTCTTGGTATTGAAAATAGGCGTTTACTTTAAAAATGTATTATCAGATCCTAGTTAGTGGGGGAGGTAAGGACAAAATTACAGAGAAAGAAGAAAATATTCACCATAATAAGTAGAAATGATAATACATTTCTATATATAGGCACCTTTGACTAGACTGGTAGGTTAGTGGTGGTAATTATTGCTTCCCAAAAAAAATTTATAATCCATATATAGAAAAAAAATGATACTTGAATGCTAACTGAGGAACTTTGCTTGTGCATTTCTGGGTCAGCTTGGTCACTGTTGTGTTTAGCTCAGCTGTCTCCTATGGACTACTTGTCTTGGTTAAGAGGAGCTTGGGAAAGAAAGGGAACAGAAATGTTCACAAATGTTTGAGTTATTTCCCCACTTTCACTTGTAAATATTTTCTTGTCAGATCATTCTGTTTACAAACTCTTTGATATTTTCAGTATCTTGGAGAATTTTTGATTATAGAATTCAGTACATAAAGGCCCTTCTTCTTTTCCCATTGAAGAGGGTATGCAATTTTATTTTGTGTGTCCTGTAGGGAAAGTATTTTTCCAAGAGACTGAGTTTTTATGTTCTACAAGGCCAAATTGCACTTTACTTTCTGATATGTTGCCCTGGCCAAGA
>JAYRBT010000042.1:4161995-4175849 GCA_036023395.1 Myiotriccus ornatus | reverse complement strand
CGTCCCAATGGGAGGAAGTGAAAGGTCTTCTCCTGTTGTTCATGGCATTTTCTTAGGACAGGATATCCCCTTTTCTCTTGATTTTACAACAAAGGGCTCATTTGTTTTCCATCCAAAATATATTATAACTTTGAGTAATGCATTAATAACTTCAAGATGACTAGAATAACACTTACTCCAGCAGATTTTTTGTGTAGTTCCAAATATGATATTTAAAAGGAATTATGATGGTAAATTATTTAGGAATTATTTAGGTAAATCCTGTTTATCTCCTACCTTTTGGCTTACTCTTCAGGAGTTCTGGCTTGATTGTAATTTTTTTTTAAAGCAGTTGCTTACTACTAAATAATAACTCAAACTATTTTTCAAGTCATATTGTTATATACATGGTTATTATAATTTTCCTGGCTCTAAATCAAAGAGTCTCCTCACAGAATGAATTCTTCCTAGGAAGGGTTATAATGCCAGAGAGGATCAGTGATGATATAATTATCACACCTTGGTATTCCCATAAGCTGCACTGTTCTTTACCTGTAGTCAAGTGACACTCTGAAGTGTCGGAAATTGCTTTTTACTGTCAAACCTGAGTAGTTCTTTGAGAAATGGAGCTACTGAAACCTTCATTCTCATGAACAACCTTGTATCTTTTTTTTATTCCGCCTTTGACTCCAACAGCAACATCAGCTCTGTCCTGTATTCCTTGGGTAGCTCCACCAGGTGAGCAGGAGGCTGGAGTCAACACGAATCTAAGGCAAAGGCTGGTTGGGAGCTCTTTGTGTACTCAGTGCTCTGAACTTCTGCCAAACAGAATATTTATTAACTGAGCCTTTTGTGCTTTTTCCTCACTCATTAGAACCTACGTCTTCTACCTGATTGCTGAGATTCACACAAATTTAATTCTGTCTTAAAAAGAGGGTTTCCATCAAATTTTGGTTGAAAGTAACCAGTGTAGTCAAAGCTTGTTGGTGTGATGGGAACTTACAGATAGGTAAATTCAGTTGAATTCCTTTGACTTGCATAGGAAAAACAGTCTATAAATGGAAATTAATTCAACTAAATCACTTCCAATTTAATCTACATTTAAAAAATAAATTAGCTACTAGATGGCAGGATATCAAGTGCATTTTTGTGACCCTAGAGGTTATAGTTTTTGGGGTTCCATTTTTGACCCATTAATGTAATTTGAGCATTCAAAAAAATTAAATTCAGCTTTCATTCTAGCTAGTTTAGAATGACAGGTATGAAAGGACATTGTCATGATTTAGTGACAAAAACCCAAACACCACCCCTATGTGCTTCCCAGTACTGATGTTCTGTTTTCAGTTCTGCTCATTTCCTCTCCGACCTGAGCAAGTTATTAGAAGATCTGACATAGTCCAACACTCTGTTAAAAAAATTAGAAAAGAATGAAGAAGTAAAAAGAGGAAAAAAAAAGAAAAAAAAGCAGCTATGTAAATATATCTATCCAAACTATCCATAACTACCTTCCAAATAAAACACATCAGATTCTGGAAACAAGATAAAGACATAATTTCTCTTGAATAAGAAAGCAAGCTTATATCATTGCATATGTAATTCTCTTACAAAAGAGCTCCATTCTCCTCTTTCCAGTGTAAATTTAGTGGAACTGTGTCACTCCAGGCTGCTCCCTTGGTCATAAGTTTGTCAGATCACATCTAACCTGTTCTCCAGTTTTTAGTTCTAGATTTTTCTGCAATTTAGTTGTTAAATGCTTTTTTTCACTCTGTTAGGAACAAGGATATTTATTGACCAAGTAAAAAGCCTCTTAGAAATAAGTCTTTTTGCTGTCTTGCAACCATTAGTAATACGTAGGTTCTTGCTCCTCTGACTACCATATCTGGAGAGAGAAGGGGTGATGCAGGATGTATCCTGTGTCAACCAAAATACATTTTGATCTCCTTTCTCTCTCTGTATTCCCTTGAGGTTCACAACTTCATTACCTCAAAAAAAATGGGGAGCTGATTTTATTATTTTTTCAATTTTTTCGCCTATGATTATTGCATATTTTTCAGAGCAGAGAGACTGTTACTCTAAAACAATAATGTCATGGAAAAAATTAGACAAAGAGAATTTTCCTAAAAGATTTTTCACTTTTTTATTAATCTGTGTATCCCCCCAGTAGAGATATTATTACACACTAAGTGCTAGGATATAAGAACAAGGATTATATTCACTCTGGAGAACAGAGAGGTTTCTGATGTTACTAAATCTTATTTTAAAATACAGAACTCCCTAAACAGTTTTGGGTCCAGTATATCTCAGTTTGGGTATGTCCTTGGCTGCTCTCTCATCAACACCTTTGAATTGCAGTGCCAAACGAAGTATAAATGACAGTTCCACACTCACAAATACAAGTAGTCTCAAGTGTACCTTTTTCCCCCCCGATTTACATTCTGATTACAGAAAAACATAATTTCCAGTGTTAACATCAAATATCCTCAGGCAATATAAATCTTAATTACTGTATGCTAGAAGTAGTACTACCAAATGCATGAGGTAGTTTACAAGGAACAAAGTGTGTCCCCGTGTACACGTAAAGAATTTCAGCAATTTCTTTCCTGTGGTTAACAAGACCTAAATCTGTTTAATGGTGAGTAATCTCTAAGAAGCAATATAACGTGGATAATTATTCAGAGCTCTTCTTTCAACAGTGTTTTTCGTGAAAACATTCACACTAGATCTGACTTCTAGTGAACTAACAATCTATGAGTGACACTCATTTAAAATTATTCATAGAACAACTTAGACTGAAGTTGTGAGTCTGGATGATCCCATGTGCTGGGAAGTCAGGTGCAGAGATGCTTCAAAACCGTTCAGCAGAAATCCATCACCAGCTCATTTATGCAAGAGAAAGGTTTAAGGGAAAGAACACTTGAAATGTGTTAATCAGAGTTTGTGTTTCTGCAGGCAGAGAAAGCAGATAAAATGACCCTGGAAATGAGAATTGCCCCTCCTTATGTTGACAGCTAAAACAGCTAAAACGTCACTGGAGTCATCTCAGCTTCCCTGAGCCTATTACCCAGAAATAAAGGATAAAAAAAGAGTTTCAAATTCCCTTCTAATTCCTTTGCATTTCTTATGGTTGGGAGGGCAATATTTGCATCTTCCTGGATCTGCAGGCAGCATGAATCAAAAATGCTTTATCCACCTCAAAGAGCTTAGAAATCCGGGAACAGCCTGCCTTCCCCAGGAACTCACTGCACAGAGAGCACGGAGGCACTGGTGCTGGATCAGAACTCTTTGAGAGACAGACATCTGTAGGGAAGGTGGTAACAGGGACAGAAAGATGTTCTCCAGCAGAAAGCTCCAGGATGTCTGTGGCCATGTGCAGAGACAATTATGAAGAATATTTGAGGTGTTCTTGAGGTAAAAATGCCCTTAACTCAGCCCTCTTCAGCATCCTGTTGAGGTGGGCAGAGAGGGTGCTCAGCACCCTGGGGAAGGACCAAGGCACAGAAGTACCAGCAGAAGCACAGTCAAAATTGTATATATTTTTAAAAGTTTCTAATATTTATTTTAATATCTTTCAATTTTACATTGAGCTAGAGAAATAGTAAGCAGTAATATTTTTGTTTTCAGTTAACTTCTTTTGGCCAATAGTATCGGGCTGCAAGGAGTGACAAATTGTGTTTTATTTTAAATAATTTCTACACAGTCCAATGGATTTTGGTTAATCTTTATAAAATATTAGTTCTGAGTATTTTTCAAAACCTTGAAAAGAACAGAAGTTCATTCACAACAAATACTCATAATAATTTTTAGCCACTTTAACTGTTTTTTTTTTGGCAGCAGACAGAACATGCTTCTCTGCTCCAAAGCTTTTCAGCACCTCAGTTAAAATAACAAATTGGCCTATTCTGCTCTGGGATTGCCCAGCCAGATATGGGGATAAATTGCTCCTTACAACCTGGGGACATTTCTCTTGTCTCTTTGGCCTAATCCACTACCAATCCTGTCATTATCATTCACTGAAGAAAATGTCACAGCTAATGTACTGTAAGACCATGATTTTAATTCAAAACCACTGTATGGACACTTCTTTACTACAGGGTATATATCCATACACATAAAGTCCTTATCCCCACACATTAAAAATGAGTTCATTGAAGCTGCTTGGGTACTTACAGAAGAATGTCTTTGCAGGATGAAGTACCCAGAAACATGTTAAATTCTTCCAAATTCCCTTCCAGCACTGCAGTGTATCCTTACCACATGGGCAACCACAATGGGGCTCCAAGAACAAAAGTAAGTGGTTTTGCAGAGACAAAGATTTGGTATCAAGACATCTAGGCTGTGCTCACATAATGAAAACTAGATTTTATATTTCTAGTTTTTAATATTTTTTAATATTATTTTACAAATATATTTTAAAAAATAGATTTTATATATTTACAGTGTAAGTACCATCCAATTGCTTTAGGGAATCAGCATCACTATATCTGTAGGCAGTCAAAAACAACAAGGGCTGATACTTCAGGAAATGTTGGCATTTTAGGAAAAAAACAATGGAAAAAAATATGGGAGAAAGTTTCTGAAATGTTTCCTTCAGATTTTGTCCATCCCTATTTAAAATCTGTAGTTTGAGGAGCTAAATTTAGGCTTTTACATTCAAAATCTCAAGTAAGCAGACAGATTTAAGGAAGGGTTTTAATATTTTTTTTTTTTTCCTGTTCTCAGCTCCCACCAGCCTGAGGGGGAGTTGCCTGCTTAGCAATTCTCAGGGTCAAGTGCTAAGACAAGAAGGTTTCCATTTTGTGAGCAAGCTTAATACTCTGGTAATCATGTGTACTGGGTCCATCTATCTTGCCCACGAGAGACACGAGCCCTCAGAAATCTTCCTCTTTAGCATTTCCTGCAGTAGCTCATAGTCTAATCCTTAATGGCTTGTAACTTAATACCTGCTATGTCAGGGGGGATTTGACAGCCATTAGAGCGGCTCTCTCGGTTGGTTGAGTTGTAGCTCAGTCTGAGCCTTGCAAAGCTTGGCACGAGAACGCGCAAGAACGACCCAAGCTCTGCCTCGCCGTGGTCAGGCCTGAGGTAACTCAATAACGAAGTGAAACAGTCCGGTGCACCAGGCTGGATAACCATATGGCTGGGCTTGTATCGAAGCCAGGGGAATCGCAATTTCCTCTGTATCATTTTCACCTGAAGATATGACAAACTGGCTCGGGATTGCTCACCTTGCGAAGGCGACCCAAGCTCGCTCTTTGTGAAGAAGCACAAAACTAAGCAAGACTGCAACTCTGTTTCATTACCAACATTTTGCTCAGCTATAATATTAAAACATTTCCTTTATACTTTTATCTTTCAGTTGTCACCTTCCCTAAGCAAGGGACCATTTTCTTTCATCAGGGCTTTAGAAACAGCACCAATTTGTTTCCACCTCCTCTCTGTACAGCTGTGATCTTTAATCCCCGGTATCAATCTCTTTCTGTGATTCCTGCCTCACTCTATAACCCTGAAACCTTGGAGCAAATGAGTCTATTTTTGTCTCTGGAGACTTGATGGCAGATAACACAGTTATTAGAGACATCTTTTTCTTGCTCTAATAATGATTATCTACCTTCAGTAATTTTTCCATGCCTAAACTGTCAGTGTGGCTGGAGGGACACTCTGACATGTTTTTCCTTTTTCCCTGGGTGTGTAGATTGTTACTTCCCCCTTCTCTTCCTGTCTTTCCCCTCTCTTTTTCTTTTTTTTTTTTTTTCCTCTCCTTCTTCTCTCTGATATATTTACTTATTTCTATTTTTGTTTCATCCAATCCCCTGGTATGACTTATCCGTTCATGTGTAATTTATAGCTGTCAACATTTACACTGGGCTGCTCAAATTTATTGCTGACCACTGATACGGCTACAATTTCATTTTGGTCAAATACCTTAAGCTCTCCCTCATTCTCACAGTGTATTTCTTATGCCAGTGCCCCAGGAAAGAAATCCCCACTGCAGCATTTGTGCAGCTTTCCTGGATTGTGGCGCAGAGATATAGAATGAGATTGGACACACTGGGAGCGACCTATTATCGTTTCCTCTCTCATAGGATCACAGCTGAGTACGAGCTGAGGAAAGAGAAGATAGCTCAGGTGATGACAACCCCCAAATTTATAATTCTAGAAGATGAAAGGCACATTTGCAAAATCCCGCAGGCAACTGTGTACGGGGTGTATGTGATCCATGAGATCCAAGTGGAAAGCTTCATTGAGTGTTTGAACTGCGACACTGTGGATTATCTTCAGCTTCTGAGGATGAGCTTTAGCTTGCACTCTCTTGCCCACTGATGGCAGGGGTTTTCTATATGAAAAGACAAAAGGACAAAAAAAAAATGCAGAGAATGGGAACTCTTATCTAACATAGTTGCCAATACCGGACTATCAAGAACTTGCCATGTCTCTAATCAGGTTGGCTGGTTAAATATTTTCTAAAAAAAAAAATCTTAGTTTTGATTGGTTTTAATTTTTTTCTCTTCATTTTCACAGTCTTTCATAAATGTGAATCTTCTCAACTGAAAAGAAAAAGAACTCTTGAAAAACATTTATTTTCTGAAAAACATGTCCTCAGCTTTCAGGCCAAATATGGTTAATTGGAAGTTCACTGTGTACCTTGAAAAAATAATATTGTTTAAGATCACATTCTTTAATCCTTTTTATTGACAAGTCTGTAAACTTAGCACTCACTGGAACAAGAACTTAATAAAATGGTAAATATAAGTGGTAAATGAGGGAACTGAGTTCGGTGGAAAAGACCAACTTTAGTCAAAAATTACTCGTAAGATTAAATAAGGCATTGGATGAACCCAGAGAGGGATAATTCTAGAGAAAAGGCTCAGCCAATGCACCAAGGCTGAGATCTGAGAACTCTTGCATGGGCCAGTCCTTCAGCTCCAGAGCCAGAAACAGGTGTCTCACAGATTTTATGCTTCCTTCTAAGAGAGGTCAAGAAGGCACAAAATATTAATATTTTCACAGTGAAATCTCTAAAAATAATTTTAGCCTCTGATGATGTACCTTTCGATTTTGAATAGTTTTTGTCAAAAGTCAAACCTTGGATATTTTTAAATTTGTTTTTATTAACTCCCTAGCTCAGAGAAAATTATTCAGTTTTTTTTTTTTTTTCTCTTTTGCTTAGGCCCAATAACTCTCTCGCAAGTGATTCCTCACTCAACATTTCTCTGGGAGCGGAATTTTAATTTCCTAATCAGCTGAAGTGAGCCGTGCTGCTCAGACTTCATTTTAGTCATTTCAGGAACTTAGTAGGTTAAGACCATTTGTGTCTCAGTGGGATGCATAGCTCCCAATTCACATTTTATAACACCACAGCTGGATTACTGCCACTTTATGTTTGCAGCCTTCCTTGACCATTCATTATAAAAGTCCTTTGTTTGCACAAAATTCAGCATCTAGAATGGCCACTTGCATACATTGGCTTATCACATGGATTGAGGATGCTACACAGGCTTCCTGTCAAATGCATAATTGCTTTTACAATACTTGTATACTCTTCACATCTTGTTTTCATCTCCCTGAATGGCTGGTCATCAACTGTCCTTGTAACTGAGACTTGTACTTGCTCTTTGTCAAAGATTTGAATTATTTTTTTCATTTTTTTTTTAAATAAACTGCTTGCTATCACAACTATGAGAAATTTAATTTTTTTGAGTTCTGCGTGGTTTATTTTGGATGCCTGGTCTTGACTCCTCTAGCAGAATTTCTGTTTAATTGTAAGGTAGTTTAAGTGTATAATGCCATGTGTTGCTTCTGCATGAAGTGTGCTCTATAAATGGAAATCAGCTAATTAATTCATAACAACAAGTATTATAGCAACACATTGACTGTCATGCTCTGCAGTTTCCAGTTGAACACCGTGTATATGCTTTGTTAGTAGAGGAATTGCAAGCAGGAAGGTTAATAATTTTAAATCTAAGTAGCCTTGGCTGTTTATACAGACCTGTGATTGTGTGGAGCCTGTACACATTAAGAGGCCAAAGTTTCTGCTCTCGACCCTCGTTCATAAAATCATAGAATGGTTTGGGTTGGAAACGACCTTAAAGATCACCTCATGGCAATACCTCTGCCATGGGCAGGGGTATTGTTGATGACTTTGTGTGTAAATGTGGCAGAAATCACCCATTTGGATGCTTTCAAAAGTCACCTGTTTGTGAAATGCAGACAGTGCTTCCTCTTCTCCTCTGAAAGGTACCCAGAGACCTGTGGATAAATTGACTTTTGTAAGTGGAAATACTGATCATGATCTAAATTCTCAATAAATAACTCTGAGTTCAGCTTTGTCGTTCTTTGCAACAGAATGTTACAAAACTGGCAAAATTACACTAAAATTACTCCCCTATTTCTCAGCCGGTTCTAAATCCAGTCTATCTACAAGATCTAAAACTCTCTGGAGTTTCAGCAAACTACATGTAAGCCCCTATCTGACAGATACAAAACACTCTCCCTTCTGAGTCAGGCTGCATGTTAACAGCTGACAGCACGGAGTACCAACGCTTGTCTTTGCTGAGAAATGAAAAATTGTTATGAAAAAATATTTAATTTTAAGCCGGTCCCTTTAAAGGTTAAAGCACTCAGAGGAATCTGAATGCATGTAGTTCCTTTCACAACCTTCCAGTGCACCATGAAATCTATGGGAATGCTGCTATGTGTGTATTAAGAACCAAGGAATCATAGAATCAGAATGGCTTGGGTTGGAAGGGATCTTAAAAATCATCTAGTTCCAAACCCCCTTTCATGGACAGGGACATCTTCCACTAGACCAGGCTGCTCAAAGCCCCATCCAACCTGACCTCCAAGGCTGGGGCACTCACAGCTTCTCTGGGTAACCTGTGCCAGGACCTCATCACCTTCACAGGGAAGAATTTCTTCCTAATATCCAGTCTACACCTACCCTCTTTTCTCCTTGTCCTGTCACTACTTGTTCTTGCGGAAAGTCCCTCTCCATCTTTCTTGCAGGCTCTCTTCAGCGACCGGAAGACTGCAGTTAGGTCACCCCAAAGTCTTCTCTTCTCCAGGCTGAACAATCCTGATTCTCTCAGCCTTTCCTTGTAGGAGAGGTGCTCCATCCCTCTGATCATCTTGGTGCCTCCTCTGGGCTTGCTCCAACAGATCAATATCCTTCCTGTGCTGGGGACCCCAGAGCTGGATGCAGCACCCCAGATGGGATCTTACCAGACCATTGTTGAGGGGAAAAGTCTGACTGCTCAGAGAAGGGTTTCACAGCAAGAGATTTGTCACTGCCAGAACAGATCTCTAAAAAGAATTGCACAACTAAAAACCAACTTATCCTCAGGTTCTCAATGGAGAATGTTGATTAGTTGTCGAAAAAAAGAGAACAACTGAAGAGTTTAAAACCTTGAAGATACTTGGGTTTTAGAGAGTTTGCAAGGAAAAAACGTGCAGACACTTTACAAAAAATACAGAAAAACCTCCAAAATATCATTCTTTTAGAAAGTGTGGGTGGAAATATTACCACTGATTTTTTAGACACTGCATCAGGTTATCTGGTACAGCAGTGGAATGGCTGTTGTTATTAAGGCATTCTGGCTAATGTAGGGACAATCACAGCTTTGTGGAGCAGTTTCTCAAGGTTTCCTGTCTCCATTGCGTGTCTCTGAGCAAGGATGCAAAGGCTGAGACCCAAAACTCCCTTCCCTGAGACAATGACTATAACCTGAGTGCAGGAACATCCTTCCTTTCCGTAGCTGAATGCTGGCAGCTGAGTGCTGCGTGTTGGCCCGTGCACAGCTGCCAAGTCAGATTTGCCCTGTATCAGCTTCTCACTGAGCAACCACAGCAGATTAAGGTACACGAGGGACACCTGGATCTAGAGGAAAACATTTGAGAGACAAAAGCAGCATTTTCAACTGGAGTTGTTTCTGTCATTTTTCCTCTCTTTCACCAGTAAAATGTAGCTTAAACTCAGCACTGTTCCCTGGAATTCTTTCTAACTAACATCAGGAGAGACACACAGCTCTCCCCCCCAAATGGTTTATTCTCCCCCCAGTCTTCAGAAATCTGTCATAACAAATCCCTCCACTATCTTCATATTATCAAAGCTTTCCTTAATTTATCAAAGTTATAAATAGCCACTCTACAATGTAACTTCAAAATAAGTGACTTTTAAATATGATTATACTTTCAAGGTTTAACAGTTGATTAAATGCTTCTTTATGAACATATATATCTGCTAAATTTTATGTGCAAATGCACCTATGTATTCACATTTATAATAAATGCATATGCCTGCATGTTATACAGAGAGCATATACAGCTATGCATATTTTTCCTTGCCTCACTGTTTCCATACACATTTATGAACCAAGAGCAAATGCTTCATTCTTAGACACAGACACTTAATACAGCCAGGAGAAAGAAAAAGGAAAAATCTTGAATGGCTCAGTTATGGAGAAAATTTCCACGTGAAAGACTGATAAAGACTCAAAAATATAATGTTGAAGTAGCTGTGTAGTTATGCAAACCATCATATTTCTTTCTATTCTTTTGTTGCATAGTTAAATTAAATATATGAAGGGTGCAAAAAATATATTGTATTAAGCCAGTTAAATATTTAAAATTGCAAAAAACTTTATTTTAGTTATCCTCATATTCAGAAGAAAATCGTTAACCTTTTCCTTATGGGAACTATCAATGACAAAAATACTTGATTCCAGAAAACTGATTTTAAGGAAAGGTGTTCAAAACAACTCATACTTAAGTCATGAATAGTTTGCTTTGTACCTCCAAATTAACTTAGCCAGAGATAGGAGACTCTTCCTTACACCTGTGAACCTCTGGAAAAAAACTGACCCCTTTGGCCATTTATTACTAATGAGAGAGAGAGGATAGGAAAGGCATAGATACATCATATGATAAAAATGAATGATGCACAGTGTAATAGAAATGTGGTGTGAACTGAAAGGTCAATGCATTATAGTGACAAAACTAGATTGTAGATACAGAAAGACAGAAATGGGGGATTTTGAATTGCAACCATCCAAAATTGAGGTCCCCAGTTTAAGGGAACCTAAATAATCTAAATTCCCTCCCTCAATTAATAGAGACAGAGAGGTGGATCCTTCCAGCTCATGATTTACCTCACCTTTATGCAGGAAAAGCAAAAAACATGTAGTGACCTTATGCTTAGGACAAGACTTCAGCTTAATTTGGAACAAGAGAAGAGCAATCTGTGTCCTGAAACCAAGGAGTTATCCATTCATAAAAGTTGCAAGAAGATAAGAAGAAAAATAGCTGCACCTAATCACATAACTTGGTATTTAATGTTGAAATGAACAGTCAAAGGGAAGCCTTTTTAATCAGTACACGAGATGAATGATGATCCTACAAAAGATGTCTTGGACAATTGCAAATAGCGCAAAAATTAGGAAATCACAATCTGTCGGTAGACATAAAAGTCTAAATGAGAGAAACAAGTCTTCACTTAGCTTGCAAATTCTTAATCTTTAAATATAAGAAATTTTGGTTTAAGGCAGAACTTGATTACAGGCGGGACATGGGCATTATTTTTGCACTGGCTTATAGCATGGTTTAAGGTGTATTATCTAATATCACTCTTTCTTATGTGCAAAAGATGGTGGAAATATTCCTTTCCATTTTTCTTCTCCATTTATTTCATCCCCTGAAAATATTTCTTAACTTTTTTCTTATCTAAGGGAGATACTCTTCCTATATGTTTGAATGGTTTCTGGCACGTCAGTTCCAGAAGTATCTTCTAAATATTTCTACAATAAAACTGGCTGAAATATAATAGTTGGTCTTAAAGGATTTAGAGATTAATAAATAAGAACAACAACAAAAAATAAGCCCAGGGCTACGAAGATTTTGGCCTCCTCTACTAAGTCAGACTAAGCTCATAGATTGCCCGTTCCTTGTATTAATGACAGTGTCTGCTCTTAAAACAAATACTGAGTGAAGACTTTGGGCATGAAATTCGACTATTTTCCAAGCTGCTGTAATGGAACCTCACCTTCCACAGGGTCAGACGAGGCAGCAGGAGTGTGAAAATATGACAGGGTCACGGTAATGGCCAAAACCATCAGACTGCAGGATACAGTCTCAGAGCAGAGGAAGAGCTCAGAACTTGGTTTAACAGATGGAGTGTTATTAAGGGCGGGGCTGGTGTCTAGAAATAGTAATGAGTGACTGAAAACATATAAACTGAATCTAAAAGGTTTGCCAGCTGCCCCTTGAGAAAGGAGGTTTAGCTAATAAATTAATGGACTGAGGTGAGTCCTATTCAGCGGTTTCCTGGAAGAAAGTTTCTCCTGATTTCTGATTCCTTCTTACACTGCTCCTTTTACAGCCCTTGTCCTGTCACTTAAGACAGGAATACCAAAAGTTGACTGTGATTATGATGCTACATACAGCCTGAGACATCTAAGACTTTATTTCAACAGTGGTGAGAACTCAAAACCAAAAATGACCTCCCAAAACTTTGCTTTTAACCTGTCTTTCAGAGAACCATGACATCATCTGTTTCTGCAAGAGTTCTAAGGGTTACCTGAAGTTTCAAAGCATTATCATAATGATAAGTATGCATGATAGTAATGAAAATAAATTTTCTTCAGATTTTAATTTAAAAAAAAGTCTACATAAAAATAATAATAACGTAGTTTGTGGTACAAGGAAATTCCTGATCACTGGCAGGCAGTACTTGATTTATTCATTCATGGGGAAAAATTACAACACAATATACAGTGTATGAAATTAAGATAGGATCCTAAACAATTTTATCCTTTAATATTTCTAGCTTTCCTCCGTGTGTGTCATAGAAAAACATGTGTTATTTACCCAATGGACCAGAGCATTTTCTCTGGAAAAGATGAGCTTGTAATGGAAATGCTGACACAACCTCAACTTTAACAGCATGAACAAAGACACTTTAATAATATTTTTATTGCTGTAACATCTTTTAAAAAATGAAACACCTGGGACTTGTGGTTAAAAAAAAACCAAAAAACAACCAAGAGCAGAATTGTAAGTTCTGCTCGCTTCATATGATGGGAAATTAACACAACAAGCCAAGGACTGGGTCGTTAACTTACCCCACCAACATTTAAAGTCATTCAAAGGAAAAATAATTAATAGATATATTTATATTACTCTGGAAATATATTGTTATACGAGTTAATGTTTAGAACTTTCTGGCTTTTAGAGAGCTGTTATAACCTCACAGATACAGAAGACACTGCAAACAGTAGACTTTTGTTCTACAATACAACTAAACTGTGAAATTACGAACTAACAGCTCTGAGGACACTATGAAACACTAAGAATAATATCCTGGGACATATCCATACCAAGTTATAAAGATGTGCTAATACTAAACCTATGAAAGGTAAGTAACATCTTTAAAACAACTGTGTTGCACTGTGTGTGAAGATGAGTGCTTCTAGGAACTGGTCCAAGCAGCGTTTGATTCTCATTCCTGGAAAGTCTCAACTTTGGGGATTTTAGAGGGAGAAAATGAAGAAAACAGAAATCAGCTGTCAGAAGGTTATAAAGGACACTGTGGGGTTGCTTCAGGCAGGATTCCTGTACCTTAGGACTTGCACTTCTGAACAAATTACCACATTTTTGAGAGGGACAAAACTGAAGGACAAATCATGTTTAATAATCTTATACTCAGAGGTTCAACAAGCATCCAAGCTCAAGTCACCAGGCTCTACCATACACGTTGGCAGGGCCCAGCTTAGAGGTTCAATGAGTTTTGGACTGTACTACTGAAATGCTGTAACCTCCCCCTGATGTTGAGATACTCTAAAAGAGGAGGGATAGTGCGAGAAAGACCAGCCAGGTTGTTGTCAT
>JAYRBT010000042.1:4141254-4161895 GCA_036023395.1 Myiotriccus ornatus | reverse complement strand
CTGTAACCTCCCCCTGATGTTGAGATACTCTAAAAGAGGAGGGATAGTGCGAGAAAGACCAGCCAGGTTGTTGTCATTTTTAAAGATTCCAGATCTATAAGCTCAAATGAAGAGTTCAGGAGGGCTGGGTTTGTTCAGCCTGGAGGAGAGAAGACTCTGGAGAAACCTTAGAGCAGACTTCAGGACTAAAAGGAGCTACAGGAGAGCTGAAGAAGGACTTTTGGCAAGGGCAAATAGTGATAGGACAAGTGGGAATGGCTTTAAACTGAATGAAGATAGTTTTATATTAGATACTGGGAAGAAATTCTTTACTGTGAGGGTGGTGAGGCACTGGCAACGGTTTCCCATAAAAGCTGTGGGTGTTCCATCCCTTGAAATGTTCAAGATCAGGTTAAATGGGGCTTTGAGCAACCTGGTTCAGTAGAAAGTGTCCCTGCCCATGGAGGGGAGTTGGAACCAAATGGTCTTTAAGGTCCTTCCCTTCCAACCCAGTGATCAGATTAAGTTCATTAGTGGCTTAAAAAAAAAACAATACCAGGACACTAATATTTAAATGTGTTTGGGCTCCTTCTTACCACTGATGTCGATGAGATTTGAGTGCCAGCACATGTCATCTTACCTCTTTCTCACTCCTCTAGGTGCAAAATGGGGAAAAACTAACCTCCCTATGACAGGACATATTGTGACAGCATGGTCAGAGGTTACACAGCTTTCAGATAAGATGATTAAGTGAGCTATAAGTTAAAAAAGAAAAAAAACAAACCTGAATGGAAATTATTTGAATGTTTTAGACTATTTTTAGTGTGGTACAGAAAAAAAGTGATAAAAAATTGAATGATAGGTGTGTTATAGCTATTATCACTACCAAAAAGAGTCACTACAAGAGCAGAAGTATTGGATTCAAGCTATGGATTCTATTCCAGACCCCTTTTCAGTTTGCTGAATTCCAGTCAAATGTTGTCCTATTATTTAGATTTAAGTCAGGATTAAAACTTTACTGAAATTCAAAATTGCTGGGGCAACATCTATCCCAGATGACTGGTTTGTATTACTCTCATTTATTTGTCCTGTTTTGGGGATGGTATGAGACTGTTGTGAGTCTTCATTAAATCCTATCTAAGCAATAGACTTCTCTTATATTATGGGACTAGAACAAAAGTACCCTTTATTGGACCATCCCTGCTCTCTCTGAAGCATATGCCTCAAAAGATAATCCAAAATTGATTGGTTTCTATGAAGTCATACCTGGTTATAAATGGGAGATTAAAAAAAAGAGACTTCAACAACGTGATAAAACCTATTTTAAAATTGACATATTAATTCAAATAAATGTAACCTTAAAGAGAGCACTTAGCTGGGAAGCACAAACCTAGTGATTTATATTTCTTAAAGAGCTGGTTCTGTTGACTGTGCAGAACTGGACTTACATTCATTGATTTCACACTAAGGCATCTAAGTTGATAAATCATAAGAATTTCTAGTGTGCCTTCAGAAAGTCTTCATTTTGCTTTCCTCTCTCCACAGGCACATCCTGTGTCTCTTTGAACCTCATCTCAAAATAGCAAGGGAAAAAATTCATTTTTTAAATAGAAATCTGCATTTCCACTCTTACTTACTTACCAGTCATGCATCTTTGAGGGAGGTTTCAGGAAAAAAAATCATGTTCTGTCTGAACCATCAATTTTCTGGTCTTTTCTTCTTTTTGGTCTAACTGCTTTAGCTAACTACAAGATGGGTGATTGTACCATTCATTCAAAGTGGAAGAGTTCCAACGGGAGAAAATGAGTAAGATTTTTCAGTATTCTGGTGATTTCACAGGGGGTTTTAGGTTCAAGTCCCTGGTCTTCCTCAAGTGGAGTTAATGGTGAGCCAGTTTGGGGTTGGATTTCATTAAGCTTTTCACTCACAAAAAAAAACCAACTCTGAAACAATCCAAGAAAATCCACATCTTTCATCTGGAAATGCATAAATGAAAA
Source organism: Myiotriccus ornatus (assembly GCA_036023395.1). Taxonomy (NCBI): domain Eukaryota; kingdom Metazoa; phylum Chordata; class Aves; order Passeriformes; family Tyrannidae; genus Myiotriccus; species Myiotriccus ornatus. Next base: position 4,159,919 of record JAYRBT010000042.1, on the reverse strand, counting down.
GGCCTTTGAAAAGGTATAATTTCATCCTGGCACAGAATGTAAAGCTTATGCAATCTTAGAGAGTCATCCAATCTAGTTGTACCAGGAGCTTTTACCTGTAACATACGTACTGTTGAACACAATGGCCAAAATTCTGCTTTGAGTCACTTTTGGCTGACCTAAATTTCCTTTTTTGCAAATTACAAATCGTCATTTCCAAGTTTTCACCATTTATCGGAAGTACGACTGGGCACTTCGAGGTAAGGATTCTGCAAGTTGCATTACTATAATCTTGCCTCCTTCCAAGGAAACATCTCCAGATTTTTTCCACCGTTTTTTTTTTTTTTATTTTATTTTTTTAATCTTCAGGTTTTTTCTTTGCTATTTCTCTATACCATGCTTGGACAAAATGAATTTTCTATGTGAAAAAACAAAACAAAATACACAAACAGCCCCCAAAAAGAGCAACAACAAAACAAAAACAACCAACAAACAAAAAAAAGGCTCCACGAGTAGTAAAATTATTTCCTGTGTAACATTTCTGGTCATTTGGAAGTAGTATTAAAAATCATAATCCAGTGTGGGGTTTTTTACACTTTTTGCTAAAATGTGTATTAATATTTTATGTGTATTAATACTAGTATTTTCCCGTTCACTAAGACCAAGAAACAGTACTGAGAAACTGAGCTCTCCCATACCAAAGAGCTCTTCTCCAACAGAAGAAGTTAAAGAACATAAAATAAGAATTTTCAACCAGTATTCAGAATTCCAGAGTATAAAGATAATCCCTAGGTAATCCCTATAAAACTTGCAGTCTATATTTATGATTAAATAAAACAGTAATGATGGAAAAAGAGGGTTCTGGGAAATGATGAGAAAACAATGTATTTGGAGTAAATTGCAAAGAAAATGATCAGGGTGAGTGGTAGCCATAGCTCATATCATATCTACTTGTGTCCAAAAATTTCATAAAGCACCATCAGCATCCTATTTCCCTTTATTTAACCAAGGCTATGGAAAAATTGACAAAAAAGCAGTCTCCAATGCCACCTACCAGCTACCAGTGTCCTGAACTTGGACTCACAGTTACTGTGATGTATCTCATATACACAAATAAGACAACTCCAGCCCTTCTCATTCTCCTAAATAATCTGTGATGTCTGCCATTAATCATCACCTCTTTCTGTCCTGACCCAGCAGGGAGTAAATTGATCATAAATGCTTATCTCATGGTCAGTGTCTCAGGCTTATCTCATGGTCGATGAAGTTGTGGATGTCCCATCCCTGGAAGTGTTCATGGCCAGGTTGGATGGGGCTCTGAGCAACCTGGTCTAGTGGAAGATGTCCCTGCCTATGGCAGGGGCATCAGAACTGGGTGATCTTTAAGGTCCCTTCCAACCCAAACCGTTTTATGATTCTGTGAGTCTCTTTATGAACCACTAAAGAATTGTATGGGCTGTGTGCATATCTCGACTTTTTCCACAATAGGTATATATGAATTTTTGGGATTTATTGCTATGGAAAAGACAGTTCAATGAAAGATAAATGCACTGTGACTGCATAAGATTTCTGGCAGAAGATAAGATCTTCTGAGATACTTAGAAACAATTTAGTATATATTTTTCACAATACAGAACTTCCTTGCCTCAACACTAGAATTATAGCAGCTGTTAGTGTCACGAACTGAAATGAAAGCACTTTAGTTAAGATTAGGTTTTAGGGTTTTTTCCAAACATTAAATGGCTAAATTGTAAGAATTTCCACTTTTTATTTTTCAGCATATCTATCCTAAACCAAATAGCCTCTTCTTCTCCTTTCTCTAGAGGAACCATGGTTTCAAATATTACCCTAAAAATGAAAAACAAACTCAACACCCATTTGGATTATTCTAAAGTATTTGTTCTAAAAAAAACCAAGTTGCTGAATAAATGGATGGCTTCTTCATACATTGTGTGCTTGTTAAAGCAGAAATCTAGGCAACTGCTTCGATTGCTGTTCAAGAAGTGCGAAGTTTTCTTTAAATATACAGAGAGCTTAGTTTGAATCCCTGGGAATGTGCGTGTACTGAAGTCAACTTCTGCTCAAGTATCATGGTGTACTGAGGCCTCAAGTAAGAAATGCAATTTTTAATTTAAAATATTAGAAAGATATAAGTTTGAGATAGAGACAAATCATTCCATAGTCCTTGTTATTCCAGCCAGCAAGGTAGGTGTCTACTGCACCTGCTCGTCACAGCACTGAACAGCAACCAAAATTGTATTTACACGTGAGCTGAAACAAAAGGATCCTTCTTGCTCATACTGAAGGCAGTCAAACCTCTCACTGACCGAAATGGAGATCAGGCACAGAGTAGGCATTGTAAAGGACTTCCTTTTTATTCAGTCCTAAATGGGATCTATTTACGAGCCAAATGAAAAATTGATGTGAGACCGTGGACATACAACTTAACATCTGTGTGCTCGCTGTGAAAATAAGTAACCCCATTGTTATTGTTCAGCCTTTACAATGTATGGTATGTGTCAAAAACATTAAATGTTTAAGATGCTTCTTAAGTCTAAGACTATCTCACAAAATGCAGAACTGTTATTTCTGTGTGATAGCCAGCTCTGATATAAACCTTAAGAAACTCAGTGTTGATCTGGGTAAAAATGCCAAGGTCCCTTTGCATTTTGAAGCTGTGATTGTCACCAGTTTTTCCAAACATCTCTTGGGAAATAATATCTCTATTATCATATCCAGAACTTCCTGTTTGGGGGTTTCTGAATTAGGACTGCAGAGGGAATAGTTATGATTTCAGAATGTCAGCATTACAAGTGCCACAAGGAATTTGGAAGCCTAGGGAATTTCAGCAATGAAATGTGATGGGCTAAAAAGTTAACAAAACATTCTATAAGTTTTGAAAAAAAGAGTGCATTCATTTTTATATTTCATTATTTAAAAATACTCCTTCCCTAACTGATCTTTCATTAACTAGTTTAAAAACAGCTCCTGTGACTGTCACATTTATATAACGTACATTTGTTCATATGTTTTTGTAAACTTTATATGTTCATACTAATCCTGAAGGCAAACTAGTAGGTATTTTAGGTGCCCACGTGAGGAGAAAAAGAACTGTAGAATAAGAGTCCTGCTGCCTTTACAAGGGTAATTAACAGCATCTAAAACATCCCTAGAGGTACGAGCATTCCCTTAAAATATCTTCATGCCCCCTGTTTCAGCAGCAGCTTGAAAAAAATCCTTGAAATTTGGAGAATGAGAGGCAGGGATACTGTTCCCCCTGCACTCTGCTAAGGACAAAAATCCCAGCTCCCAGCCTTCAGACTGTTCTGCAGCATTAGAAATAATGGAAAAGTTTCTCACGCATATACATTGGAATATGTACAGTTGTCTCATTTACATGTTATGTTTTCATATACTTTATAAATTGTAAAGCTAATATTCCCTAAATTTGTATTATTGGGTAGCAAAAAACTTTTGTGTGTTGGAGTTCATATACTAATGAAAGCAATGTCCTGCAAAAAGCAGAACGTTGTATTAGAGTTCAGATCTTCTTTATGTGCCTGAAACTCATGATATTCTTTTTATTCATATATTGATGAGGGTGTGATTTTCCCAGTTAAAGTAATAATGCAGTCTTATAAAGGGTTTGGTAACAATGGAAAATTTCCACTGTGATTGGGCTAATAAACCTATGCCAACAGCTCCCTCTATGTACCATAAAAAGGATGCTAGCAAATGCATTGCTTAGAATATGTATCTCTTACAGAGGAAGATATTATTAAAGAAAAATAATAATTTTTATGTCATTTAATTTGTCTACAATGAGGATTAAGAAAGTTTCAATAAAAAACCATCATTGGTGTTACTTGCATAATTATAGTGATGCATTTTACTGTTCAAAATTTCCTTGATTATTTACTGCATAACTCTGGCTAATTCATTCAGTTTCCTTCTTAATCCCATTTGACATACATAGATTATTGTAATGCAGATAGTTCTTTGAGTACACAAAATGGAACAATGCAATAAAAGGACAGTTACAAATGTTATCTGTCTAAAGCTGGGAAAGGGAAGAAGAGGGAGCATGGAGGATTATCTCTAATGAGAGCTGCACATCTGCTTGAAAAAGAGTGATACACTATTAAAAGAGGAGCAGCACTGTTAACTGGGGAGGGCATTAGAGAAGAAATCAAGAGGGTTTTATCCTCCTTTAACTTGTTGCTTGTTTTCTGTGTGACAGGAGATGGGTGCCTTCCTTTCCCTGTCTTGCTGCCTTCCCTCCCTTCTCTGTTTAACTCCTGAAATGTCAGAGTGTGTTTGATCTTTCATTGTGGGCTGAAATGTGTCCATCACTATGGGCTATGCACATTAAACATAATTCAACTGATTACTGTGTGTCGGGTGAACTGAGATAATCTCTGCACAGGGCTGTAAAAAGAATGAAAAATGTGGGGTTTTTTCTATCTATTTCATAGCAGGTTATACAAGGTGATGTTAACTTGCATTTTTCCATAGGCTGAAATGTTCTTGCAGTCCCTGGTGCTGACACACAGGCAAGCTGTTAAACTGCAGGCGTTTGGCTGTGACTCTAACCATGGGTGGTGCCTGCACAAATTTGTCTTGATAGATGCTTTTTGCCACCAGCTTCCTAAAACTAACAGCAGAATTAGTGAGTGCACTTAGACCTGAATTCAGATCGATTCCACTAAGTACTTTTTACTTAATTAACAGAAAGTGATCTGCTTGTGAATCGGGGAGAAAATAAATGAAACTGCACACACGGAAAACAAGCAACACCTTTTTTTTCTCTCTCTCTTTTTCTTCGCTTTTTTTGGTTTTTTCTTTTTTGTCTGTAGGTTCCCAGTTAGTTATTGGGCATTGGGCATGTCTGCTTGCCAAAAGAATTTATCAAGTACATTAAGAAGTCAGAACAGGACATAATCACCATGTGAAAGTCTGTTTGGCAGAATGAGTCAGAAACACACACCCTTCTTGTGTTGTTGAAGTTTAAAATTAAATGTAATTTTTGGTGGAAGGAAGGAAGACAAGGCAAGGTAAAGTAAGGCAAGGCAAGGCAAGGAATCTTAGGTTCATTCTAGAAGTTTTTTTAATTCTGTAATGTCTATTCTGAGATGACGTTTTAGAAATTTCACATGTGATTCAACCACCAGACTGTGTACGTGACTGTGAAGCACAGGAAGATCTTCAGTATGTGTGCACTTGGATGACTGGAAACGGAAATGAGCCAAAGCTCAGGGAGCCCTTCTGAACTGCTGTTCACACCTTTCCCATTTTCTTCTGAATGTATGTGCTCTTCCTATCTGGTTTTCCTGTACTCTGATTCATAAACAAAACAGCTTCAAGGGTGTCCCTTTTAGGTAATCCCCTCCTCTTCTCCCAGAAGTTTGCAGGAAACAAAGCTGCTACTCTCTTCTATAACTATGTCTTTTAATTTACTGGGTCCAAAACACTACAGTGGAACACTACAGTGGAAAACGTTTTTGTTTTCTGTTCCTCCTAGCATTGTATTAATAAATCCATGTGTTGAAAATTTGCAGTTGAATTGGTAGAATCCAACATGAAACAAAGCGTTCGGTTTCTAGGGACTGAGGGACTCAGGCTCCAGACCACCACAACAAACACTGTTCTGTCAGCTGCACCTTCTATGAGACATGAGACTACAGCAGTTTTCACTGCAGCCCAGCTTCTGTCCTCCAAAGCCCTCCATCCCATCCATTCCGCCCACAGCTCTGACTGGGCTCTTTTCTCATCCCTTGCTGTCTCCCGTACTCTTCAAACCAGTGGCCCTGTGTCACACACTCCCCCAAACGCCATCTGTGTGGTTTCTTTCAGACCGCTAATGCAAAGCCCTTGGATAGCCCCCTATTTACTTGCTTTGGAGCTGCACTTAGAGGTCCCATCGCCTGAAACACTGCAATCAAACTGACAACACAACCAATCAAGGTCTGACCTGCAGCCGTTTCCAAGGAAACTCAAGCCACTGTCACAGAAACAGACTGTACACAGTGGAAGGAAACATATATTTTGGGTGAAGGGGAAAAAAAAATAAAAAGAGGCATTTCAGATTTTTTTTTTCCACAGTGCTTCTGAGTTATTACAAAGCACTTCTAAAATAATAGTAATGAAAAATGCTCTTGTTAAGAAAGACTGAGTGATGATGATCACGTAAGTACTTAAAGCCAGGCAGAGAGCCTCCAAGAAAGACCATGAGCCAGAGCTGCTTGAGTGCTTATGCCTGCCTTGCCTCTGAGTCACTTCATAACCCTTGCCAAGTCATTGCAAGAAGATTTCCAAGTCATTAAGTCCATAGTACCAGTGAACAACAAGTTCAGATCAAAACAGGTTGAGTACCTGAAGAAGAAAACTTGGAAGAAAGCAAAAAGATTATCATGGCCATACTCGAAATCCAGAGAAAATTACTAACAGACAAGGCCACCTCTTCTTGAGGAAACAATACCACCACATTTTACACTGATGAGTCTTCTCAGTGGGTGTATTTATCATTTGGGAAAGCTTTAAGTATTGTTTTTCCTTGGTGGAACAATTTGTTATATGTTGTGATTTACAATTTACTTGTAAATCAAAGAAATTCAGATTTGCTTGTGAATCAGTGTCCAACTGCTTGAACAGAGAGTGCGTTATTCTTTGTAAAATGGCTGATGGGTGGATCTAAAGCTTTGTGATGTGAACTGGGAGCTCTCAGCTTTAATACAATTATCAGAATACAATGAGGAAAAGGTCACAGGGCATTTTTTACCAGAATGTGAAGAGGCACCTACCACTGGACCAACTTACTCAAAGCCCCATTCAACCTGGCCTTGAACGCTCCCAGGGGTGTGGCATCCACAACTTCTCTGGGCAACCTGTGCCACTGCCTCATCACCCTCACAGCAAAGAATTTCTTCCTAATAGCTAATCTAAACCTACTGTTTTCCAGTTTAAAGCCATTCCCCCTTGACTATCACCACACACCCTTGTAAAAAATCCCTTTCCAGCATTATTGTAGGCTCCCTTCAAACACTGAAAGGCTTCAATAAGGCCACTCCAGAGCCTTCTCTTCTCCAGGCTGAACAATCTGAATTTTCTGAGCCTTGTCTTGGATAGACATCCTTAATTCCAGGATGTGGTTAGTTTAATCTCAAAGTAGACTGCAAATGGATCTTGTTCTATAGACAGGTCTTCATTTCTACTGATCATGAAGGGAGCCCAGAGTGACTAGCTTAGGGTTGAATTTCTATCTCCAGTTCTCCACATTTAGTTAGATGAACTCTGCCCAGCACTGAGCAGGAGGGTGGAGTTTGGAAGAAGGCTGCCAACATCAAGGAGTAAGTAAATAAATAGTTCTTTCAGAGACATGTTGGGGAATTTGCAAGAAGGGCTTTGGGAGAAAGGTGAGGTGCTTTGGCTGGGGAGATCAAAGTCTCCTTCTATACTGCTGTTCTGCCTACAAACAGCTACCATGGAGGACAGAAGAAAATGAGTTTTTTTTCTGACTTTTGGTGATGACTATGAGGAAGGAATCTCAGCAGGAAATGGAAGCAAGGACTTCCTCCTGTGCTTTCACACTGGGTCTGACTAATATAACTTCACTGTGCATGTGCAGAGCTAACTCGTGGAACCCTACTAGTAAGCCTGTCCCTGCAAGAAGTATATCATAGCTAATTAAACATGAGCTCAACCTCAGTGTAATCATGGAGTCACAGTTGGTGAGTGTGTGTGTCCCGGGCAGAAGTCAAAGATGATCCTTTCCCACCCACTGGGAAGGGATTGATTGGCAGTCTATCCTAGATTCATGGTCACTCTTCATGGTTTGCCACCCTGGGCAACTCCCTGTGTCTTGCACCCAGAGAAAAAACAGCCCAGAAACTTATACGAAGAGGAGTTGATCATGAGCGGTAAAGTTGATTACAGCAAGTAGTATTCAGCTCAGTCAGCGTTTGAACAACATCATGGTTCTGAAAGGCGACAGAAATGTGGGGTTTTTCCCAAGGAAGCAGTTTTTCTTCCTACGAGTGCCCATTGCACCTCCTTAAGTTCAATTCTCTGCCAGACACTTTCGCTTTCACAGTTCTATCTTCTATTTTGGCTGTAGTGCAATATGTGACAATTAATAAGAACTGTGAATCAAAGCTTCCAGCTATGATGAGACAGCAGATAGATTAATTAACAAGAAAAGAGCTTTTTGGGAGGAAGAGTGAAAGGAATCTCAGTCAGGCTGCTCACATTCTAATGATAATAAGAAGTTAGTTTTAACAAGAATAGTCCTGAGTTTTTCCCAGGGTTCTGCCTAAACCTCTGAATGTGCCAGTTACCTTTTACAGTGGCCACGAGATACATCAAATGGATCTAGGGAAGTAAGATCAATCTTTTATTTTTCTTTCTGGTGTCAGCAGTACACCATACATTGCTTTTTCTCAAATGGAAGACTTCATGCTGTGGAACTTATACAATGAAAACTCATTATTCTTATGCAGAGTATGAAATGACTCAGAAGGTAATCTCTCTACGCCCATAATTTGAAGTCAGGCACGTTGTTCAGGCAGATTCGAAGGCAGTGTGTTTGTGGTCCCTAGTGGCTGAGGAATAAGGAGGAATTCAACTGCATCATAATTGGTGTAATTAACAAAATATGGATTTGTTTTTAAATCAAGAGGCAAACACAAGTTTCTTTTTAGGGACTGAAAACGATTCAAATTGCTGTTGTGCAATATTTTGTAGTAACCATTTTAAGAACAGCAGAGCTTTCTGACTTTGCATGAACCATTTTTAGTAAATTATTCAAAATGCCCACTGCTTTTTCACCATTATACAAATCTAACAATGTCTCACTGGCTATCACTGAGCAGTTAATAATTAAAAGTTAGGTGTTAGAGGCTTACCATCAGTTAAGCAACCCCACCAATATGTCTTGCAAGACCCAGGACTGCTAAGACTGTTTCTGACTGATCTGGCAGCAAAGAACAGTATAAAGCTGCAGCACAAGATGGAATAGACTTGTCTAAGAGACCTCACTGACAGTACCATCCTGGTTGCCATTGTCCTGGCATATAAGAAAGATGTACAGAATGGTGCTCTGAGCTTCCCGTGGTTCCTGACTCTTTCAACACCCTGCAAGCCCTCCAAGACGAGGTTTCTTTTAGGCAGTGGTATTATTAATTTGTGTCTGAAAGGGAAGAGAGAGACCTAGAGTTTCTTTTCGTGTCAGGAAAGGTGAAAGCTGAGGTTAAATTTCCTCTTTCTCCCAAGATTTCTCCGGCTAATACTTATAAGATGCCTAAAACCAATGATGTTGCCAAGTACAATATGATTTAGGTGGATACATTTATCATCCAAACTTCGTAGAGTTCAACACTAACCAGATACCTTAGACCTCGTTATTTTCAAGGACTCTGGGCTATAGAGCTGTTGTCAGTGTATCTGAATGGCATTTGGACACTAGGCCATGCTGTTCATCAGCTCTTTAATAGCATTACAAAAGGACAATAGCAAATGGAGGCTAATAGGGCTGGAGGGCTCACACAAAAGCAGCAGTGATTGTAGCTGCTTCATTTTTTAAAGGCAGACAGAAAAAAACCAGAGATTTGGCTTTCATTCTTTTATTTATTTGTTTACTAATTTTGTGCTCTGAGAGTGAAAGCACTGTGTGCCTCTGCTGAGAAAAGAATGAAGAAAAGGGAGGAGCCATAGAAGACACAAAACCCAGCAGGTTTGGTTAGAATCTATACCTAGGAAAAAAAGTCCTGAAATTTTTTTGTGTATTTGACAACCCATCTGTAGAGTCATTGCATGAACATGGAGAGAGCACAGGAGCAGGCAATTCCAGGCAGGACTCCCCATTTCTACATGACCATGCCTCAAAGTCATGCTGCTCCTCCATCCCCTTTCTGTGTCCTGGTTTCCTCAACAGTTGCAGGTTTAAGAGGAGGAATAAGGAGTCATCTCAGCTAGTTCACCCCTCTGGTGCTCTATGAAATGTAGGAGTGGTCAGGGAATATGAACTCCTGCCCTTCTTGGAGACAAAATATATAAAAGACATGACTGAGTCTTTCTTCTCCAGTTGTGTTGTAAGAATCACCTATTCCAGACTAAACTCCAGGTTCATGTAAAGTCTCCTCTGCTGACCTGACTGAGGTGCTCTGCTTCACACAGAGTTGAAGTTCAGACTCAACCTGCATATGTGATATTTTATATTAACTGATTCTAAATAGCTCCTTATTTGAGATCTTCTGTCTAAGGTATGTGGTTCTTACCCAGCACTAAACAAGGTACTCAGGTGAGTAATTTTGATCTTGGATTTTCTTTTTTAATGAAGATCCCTTAAAGTTAGTCAGTACAGATATTTTGGACCTGCCCCTTCATTTGTCAGGTGTTGTGAACTATCAAGCAGTGGTAATCAGCAATTTCCAAACCTGCAGAAAATGGAAAGTAATTTTTTTCTGTCCTGTTAAAACTCTGTAGAATCCAGTAGTGTGCCTGCTCTGCAGTGAAATGAAAACAAGACAAAGATCTGTCCCACACTGATCAGCTCAGGGCACTCACCAGGCTTTAGCTCTACTGTTATATCAATAATTTGAGTCAGTCATAGATAGATTTTGCATTTTATTCATCTCACAAGTGCCTTGGTTTTGCGTGTTAGCTGCTCCAGAATGAGTCTCTTTCCAGTTTCCCATAGGCTTGTGATGTGTTTCCCATCTAAAGTGTTGAACACTTCTGGAAGAAACTGGGTTGTGCACAGGGGGTTTTTAGTGAACAGTCACTTAACTGAACATCTTACCAATGGGCTCTAGAAATTGGAGTCTATCTGAAGCTTTTTGTGTGCATAAAGGTATTTTCACTTTCAGAAATATTTCTTTTTCACACGTAGGGTGTATTTTCTAAAATTTCTTTTATCCTGAAAACCAGAACAAACTTTCTTAAGAGTTCCCACTAGATCGAGCAAGATGGGCATTTACCAAAACAAATAACAAAGTCTGTCTTCAATTTCAGCTTTCTTGGTAGCTCTGTCTTGGAGAGATATGTTAACTGGATGTGCAAACCATACTTAAGAATTATTGATCTTTGCTGAAATTCAGCCTCCAAGTATGTTTAGGAAGATAAACAGGAACAGATTGCATCAAATATACAGAAAAGAGAAGTAACAACTCATGACACCAACTCATTTCACTCTGACACCAGTGCTCTACCCTCTGGCCACATCATATTTTCTTAAAAAACATTGATTGAATACAGTGTGAGGTTTTGTTTGCTGAAATTCAGTGCTTAGAATGATTCCCAGAATATTTACTGTTATTATGTCCTTACCCTTTCTTTGGCTGTTCTGCTGTTTCTCTAGTTGATAACCCTGTTATTCCCCCATGCTCAATCCTCCCCTTGGCTCTGCTCTTTGATTGTACGAGGGTGTTATCACCACTGATTGACTGGCCATGTCTTTTAGTCCCTTTCTCTTTGTGCGGGTGGGGGGTTAAAGCACTGAAAAGAAGGATTAGATGCAGGTTTACAGCTTGCAACTCTGCACTTAGGTGACTGACGTCATGGTAATTAGACATTGGCAAGTTCCCTGTAATGCCATTGCATGGTTATCATTACAATTTAAAATCCAAATGGGCTTTTTGCATCCTGTAGTTATTTCCAACATGTTATTTCTTTTTTTTCTTCTCACTGAGTTAAAAATCTCTTCTACTTCTTGAAACAGTTTGGGCTGGTCTCTGTCTACACCTGATTGTGTCTCAGCCGCTACAAAATTCCTCTCCCGGTCTGTGTAATCACAGGTTTACCCCTTTCTAATTCTTTCCATCATAAATTCTTATGTATGGTGTCTGACCTGCTTGAAAGAAAATCACCACATTACCTGCAAATGGTCTTGACTGCCTTTGTCACCAGGCAAGCATCAGATTGATTTTCAGCTGTAGTTATTCACACACAACCCTTAACAGCCTGGCACCTGTGAATCTATCGAACCCCTCTTGGTAGCCCTTGTTCCCGGGCACACCCCTTGGGTCAATGAACAAACTGTTGATGTCGATTGCATCCGTTTGACAGCATCTCTAGGGAATGAAGAGGAAGCACAGCTACAGAACCAAAGGTTAGGAAAATTCATTAAACAAAAATAATGAATCCCTCAGTTCCTAAGCGCCAGTTCGGCAAAGATATTTAATTACTTGCTGGTCTTTACTCATATCCTCTTAGTGAGGGATGTGTTTATGAACTTGTGGTAGATTGGAATCAAATAGAGTTTGAATTCAGTGTTTAAGATTGAAAAAAAAAAAAAAAGAAAGCTAAGACTTTCCAGACTTTGCAGATTAGATTTCTGAAATTATTGTGACAATCCTGATGCAAAAAGATTGTAACTATTTTAGGCATGGTTATCTAATGATTTTGGTTTTCTTTTACAGAGGGACAGTTCCAATGGGTATCTAGCAGTGAGTTATGAATGCCCCTTTATCAGCTGGAATAGGATATCAGTGCACATAAATTTGCCCAAGTGCACAGCTACTGACTAAACCCTTCTGTCTACTTCTAATCATGTTAAAGACAATAACCTTTTTATTGTAAGATTGTTTAGGAGGTACTTCCAAGGTTTGCAGCTCTGTTTATTTGTTTATCTCTACTAAATAATGCTTCTATGAAGTCCTGGAAAGGTGAGCTGAGTAAAATTCTGCAACACTTAAAAAATTTCCTCGAGAGACTTCTGCCCCTTTGTCACCCTTCTCTTTTATGTGTCTGGGACTTTCCAAAGTGTAATGAGTGTCTTTATCAATCCACAGTTCCTTTCAATCATTATCACAGAATCTTAAAATCACAGAATAACGAGAATGGGTTGGGTTGGAAGGGACCTTAAAGACAATCTAGTTCCAAACCCCTGCCATTGGCAGGGACACCTTCCACTATCCTTGAAAACTTCAAGGAATGGGGTATAAGCCATTTACAGAGAATAAAAACAAACAGAAAGTGAACAGAAGCAATTGGGAACTCTTCAGGCTGGTATCACTATTTATTCAAACATGGCTTACCAGTGAGTGTGGTGTGTGGCTGTTTTATAAAATGTCTCAGCATTTTTACTCAAGATTTAAAGATCTAATCTCTTTCTGCCTGTGTTACTCAACTGAATTTACCATACACTGTTGTCTGACTGTCTCTGGAAAGTGCATGTGGAGATAAAGGACATAAAAGTGAAAGTCATAACACCTAATTTAAATGTCTTAACATTTATTTAAAGGTATTAAAAGATGAGAGATATTCACGGACAGCTAGATGGGGGTTAAGCTTTTTGGGTTTGTGGGTTTTTTTCCCCCTCTAGAATGAAATTTTCTGTATGATTTTTTTTTGTAGACAGAGAGTGAATTATGACATAACTTATCTGCCAATATCTTCAATGGCACTGTGGGGGTACTGTAGTTTATTGTACTACAGGTCCCTTGGGATCCAGGAAATGCAGGGTTTATGTCTGCCACTTGCTTAATTGCAAATTATCTCTATTTCTGCTTCCCAGTTTCTTTTATTTGTTTTCTTTCAGTATAATGGAGAGAAAGATGCTGCTTGCTTTGTAAGAGGTCTTCAGGTTTCCTGGCAGCCTGATATTTTTGAGCATCTATGTTTCCGAAGATACTAGTTCCTTTCTTGAAATGAAACCCTTCAAAATTAATCAGACTTAAAAAATCCAAGTACATTATCTACTTGGTTGATTATTTCTGTGTTTTGGACAGTCCTGTCTTACTTCTGTCAACATGAGAAAACTCCCTTGAAATAGTGCATTAATGCATCTAAGAAATAAGACACCACCATTCTCACACTCGATGGCATAAATCTCTTCAACTTCTCCAAAAACATCTGCGTCTACTCCAGTAGATGATTCTGACATTGTTGTGTATCCTGTGACTGTTGTTATGGGATGTTTCCATCTGGTCTCTGTTTGGAATATAATATGAACACAGACATTAGAGTTAGCACACTTCCCTTAGAGTCAGTCTTTCCAGATTCTTGGAAGACAACTCTTTCATAACTTGGTTTTGACTGAAGGATTTTGTTTGATATTAAAATAAGAGGGATGATCCTCCTGATATACCACGCTTTCCTGGAAAAAAATGTTACAGGACTTTTTGTTCTTTCTCTTTTTCCTTCTACTTAGGCCTGGGAAGAGATTGTCTGACATCTATTGCCCTACACAGGATAGATTTATGGGATGTTAATGCCCTTTTACATTACTTTTCAGTTTATCAGAGTTTAAATTCTGAACCAAGTTCTCTTAAAGGGAGACCATAAAGAAACAAAAGTAATGACGAAAATAAATATTTTGGAAAGCCTCTTGAGATAGTCTGTTCTTTCTAAGAGAAAAGTTTTATTTTTCTATATTTCAGCTTTTCACCAATAAAACACAGAGGATAAGAAATATATCTGAAAGTCATGGAGCTTAGGGACTCCAGTGAGTAATATGTGCAAAATGAAGATGGTTCAGAGGTATATCCTTGCCACAAAAACACAGTAGCCTCTGTGTATCCCAGTGCCTGCTATTGCAGTTGTTGGTGGTTGGAATCATCTTTTGAAGGTTGCTTTGTGACCTGTATGAAATGAATTTAGCACCCACCAGCAATTACTGTGCTGACTGCTCTCTCCTTTATAGGAAGTCATACTGGTGGTGTTTTGGATCCCCTTTGACGCCTCAGAGACAATATGTGCATGACAAATTGTTTTACAACTCCACTGCAAGTTTCTGTCCTGCCACACTAAAGCAGAGTGATGAGCAATCAGAAGTAAAAGTGAACTGCTTTTTCTTACACCCTGTCAGCTCTTGGGATGTCAAAATGTTGGATACATCATGGTTTTATCTATTCTATTAAATTCTGACATTATCTGGCACTGAGACCTCCCTCCATGCAATGACTCACATTGAGACTCTTAAACCCTTTTCACTCAAAGACAGCACAGTTTCTTTCCAGTTGTCTGTTGGAAATAGTCCCTGGTCTGTGCTAGATCTCAGGCTGTGTTTGGGAAATACTTGGAGGATATTTGTTTGCTTTCATGGAAACACTGCCAGGGATTGCTCTAACAATCTAGTAGCTTGAGGAACATTTTCTGGTATAATCTAATTTAGTAGTGTAGGTGGAGCCAGCCTATCCTTGTGGCACTGCTGAATAGCAGTGAAATCCCTTTTTGAGCACATCACCAGATAATCATGCACAAAGATGTCTCAAGATGATCCATAAAATGATTATAATACTTACACTATCTTGTTTGTGTAACACATGAAATTTTGGAGTCTCTGTTGAAAATGTTGGCCTCAGTTTTGAAGTAAAACTTAAAAGGAGGGTTGAAGGAGAAAATCACTGTGTTGGTTTTGGCTGGGATACTGTTAGGGATCTTCACAGCAGCTGATATGGGGCTGTGTTTTGAATTTGAGCTGAAAACCGCATTGATAACACAGGGATGTTTTTGGTATTGCTGAGCAGAGCTTACACACAGTCAAGGCCTTTTCTGCTCCTCAAACCACCCCCCACACACAGTGAGGAGGCTGGGGGTGCACAAGCAGCTGGGAGGGGACACAGCCAGGACCACTGAGCCCAAATTAGCCAGGGGATATTCCATAAGATATGGCACCATGCTCAGCAATAACAGCTGGGGGAAGAAGAAGGAAGCAGGGAACATCCAGAGCAATATTGTTTGTCTCACCAGGTCACTGATACCCGTGATGAAACCCTGCCTTCCTGGGGATAGCCTGACTGTCCATGGAAAGTAGTGAGTTAATTCCTTAGTTTGTTTTGCTTATGTGTGTAGCTTTTGCTTTACTTTTAAAGCTGCTTTTATCTCAACCCACAAGTTTTCTCACTTTAACCCTTCTGAGTCTCTCCCCCACCCCACTGAGTGGGAGTGAGTGAGCAGCTGTTTGAGAACTCCTGGCCATGGCTAAACCACAACACTGACTGACTGGGATTAGAGTCTGGGATCTGTGAAATGCCCTACTAAGACTTCTGGACCCAGTCATGATGTGTGTCTTAAGCAGGCAGGATTACACTAGAAAGAATATCATGAAAGAGGAATAAACGTGCTGATAGGGATTAAAAAACCTCATTCTTTAAGACATTAGTCAGTTTTACTGAGAGGGAGTAGAGAATAGTCCTTTGCAATGGGGAGGTTATGCCACAAACTGTCCCATGTTAGATTAAAATCTCTTTATACTTGCGCTTGGCTATGTCACATTAATTTACAACAACAATAACAGACAGCAGATGGTTCTGTCTTTTCACTACAGGACAGATGACACCTGTGTGTGGCATCTGAGGATGGTCAAAAGCCTACTACAGGTAAGAGCTGGGGACTTTTTAAAATTTGGATCTGTTGCTTAAATCTCATCAGTCTCCTGATGTGAGAAAAACATGTCCTGGAGTTACACTACTAACAGCAAACTCTTTCCAGACTGGCAGGAAAAATCCACCTAATCAGAAAAAAGTATCAGATCAAACAATTAGAAAAAAAAGGTGAGCCATTTTACTGTCTTAGAGATCTAAATTACCCAGTGAGATGGTTATGATCAGTAGTTAAAAGAGAAACAAAACAAGAAATGGCTAAATTAAATGGTAAGGGGGGAAAAGGAGGTTAAAAAAAATCATTTATGAAGCAGACAGATAATTTCAAAAAAGCTTTCATACCAGGAATAGGGCACCATTACAATGAGAAAACCTTTAATTATGTTGTAAAGGTCTGATATTCCACTGAAATGTCATTTCAAAATAAACTTCTAACAGTTAATTATCAGTGATATTTAACTTGTGGGAAAATTAAATATCACCACATACTCCTGTGATCATTTTATTGCTTTTGTAGACATTTTAATATTTTAATGGTTTCCAAGTAACAATGAAAAAGGCATGCCACCAAGTGTGTTTTCTTGGCTTTCTGTGGATAATCATATAACCTTTTCTTTGTCTTCTCCACACAAAGCAGACCTCTGAGTCAGTGAGGACAGAACTGAAGGGAAACCTTTAGGGAATAAATATGGGAATAAACATTGCTCTGATTCCCTTAGCCAGCATGATTCCTGTTCCTGGGAAAGAAGTTTTATTAACTGTGAAAACTAGAAATACAATCCTGAATGAACAAATATTGAAACTCTACTTGCATTCAGTTAGAAAATCAGATGAATGTGCAGTGTTCCAGGTAGTGACCTATGTATTATCCAAAGCTTATAAAATGTGCAGCACAATTGGACCTCAGGATGCAGTGACCTCGATCATGCACAGACTGGAAGGCTGAAGCAGGAAACCTCCTGTGCTTTTGTTGTATAAATCAATACAATACAAGCTAAAGGACTGAGATTGTCAGGAAAAGGTATGAATTTTAAAGCCAGAAGGGAATATTGTGTGAATAACCAGTAACTTTGATTGATTTGGCTTTAGGAACGGGTTAGTCCAACTCACCACAACTGAATGGGTGTTCTTCATCCTTCTCCAGGGTGAGCCAATGAAAACATGAATCATTAAGGGGATTTGCTCAAGAAGGCTGGTTTGTCCCTCCCTGAAACATTTATTTGCCTGCTTCTAGCAGTTGCTTCCAGTGCCAAACATTGTGCCACCAAAAGTTCCAAAATGAATACTATTGCCTTAAAATATTCTTATCATCCTGAGATGAGCATTATGAACAAGGGGATGAAAAGGATAGAAGACCAATTATGAGATCCATGCAGGTGTTGTGCATTAGCTGAGATGCTTATCAAATTCTGATCTCCAGGGGCTTTATATAAAGTGAATATCATTGCTGAAATATGACAAAAATCCGGGAAATTGAAAGTGGTGGACTTTCTGACAAAGTCAACAGTTTTTGCGTAGAATTACAAAATGAATAATTTTTCTTGCTCCTGTAAGTTAACCTGCCTTCAGAGATACTGCAAGACTAAATATTTCCACGGCAGCAGGAAATCCATCCAATATTTCTTCAGCGTGTGAAGAAAGCAAAAAATGCCTCTAAGTTAGAACTTACAGGACTGTTGTTGACTCTTTTAATGTGCAACAGGCTTCTGCATCTTTCATCAGGTTGCATAGTCTCCTAAAGTCATGTAGTTTAAATGCTTAAATGCCCCCCAAGTTCTGTGCCTTAGCTCCTGTTGTGTAAACTGACAAAAGACTTTCAGGAAAACTTACAACAAAGACAGGAAAAGATTTTGGTGGAAATAATGCTATCACAAAATCGCAGAATCAGAGAATGGCTTGGGTTGGAAGGGACCTTAAAGCTCATCTAGTTCCAACCCATGGGGAGATTGGTTCATCTGCACCTGTGAAATGAAGTTTTTCAGAATACAAGAGAGATTGCTTTAGTGAGTGTTTTATTTTCCTTGGAGCCTTCCTGGTAGTAAACCTTTTTATGTTCACATGTTCAAAGGTCTGTGTAAAACCTGCTCCCATTGAAGCAGTTGGAGGTACGTCAGGTAATTTCACTTGTGAGCAGGTGGCATCACAGGGAGCATCACTGGCATTTTAAAGGACTATTTGGGAATCTGGCTATTAAAATGAAGAGGTAACTCTGAAGAGACTGGCAAAAGAAATTCTTTCTCTGCTAAAGAACTCACGGTACTGTCCAGGGGTCTTTTAGGATAATCACAGCATTTTCTCCCTCTTTTGCTCAAATACAGGTCTGCTTCCAGTGAGAGATTAAGAATCTGGCAGCCTTAGGAGTTTGCT
>JAYRBT010000042.1:4123046-4141154 GCA_036023395.1 Myiotriccus ornatus | reverse complement strand
ATTTTCTCCCTCTTTTGCTCAAATACAGGTCTGCTTCCAGTGAGAGATTAAGAATCTGGCAGCCTTAGGAGTTTGCTGGTTTGGACAGTTTTCAGCCTCCCTTCCCTCCCCAGAGGCAGCCAATAACATCTCTCTTGCTGAAAAAAATCCTTTTTGTCCTTATTTCTAAGTGCCAGGTCTTAACACTAAGCCAGATATTGAGGGGATGTGAACTGGAGTCAATTGATCTGTGAGGATTTGTCTCTGCTAAAGATTTTTCTTACCAGTATTTATCAGAGTCACAGTGCTTTGCTGGGCATGGTAGAGGCATAAACAGTCCACAGCAGAGGTGAAAATAGTATTACTACCTAAACCCACTCCTATTTGACACTGGACTGTGCTATTACTTCTTCAGAAAATTGTATTTCACGTCTTCCTTTGCAAAGATGTATATGACTATGCACACTAATAGTTGTAGAGAATGACACATTTATTTCTGCAATCTCTTTCTTTTCTTTTTCTTACCTCTTTTACCTCTGCAAAAGGTTGAATTCTCCTATCACTCCAAATTATTAGAGATTCCCATCTCATGTTTTCAATTCTTCAGGTCCCCAGATAAAATTCTATTGTAAATATAATGAGCAGCACAATTAGACACAAAGGGCAGGGGAGAACAAATGCATCGAGATGGTGTGGAGTGTTTTGAACTAAATTGTTCCATCAAGATCAACCAGTTTAAATTTCCAGAGAATGTGGATTTCCAAAGAAAATCAGCAATTGCTTTCAGTCTGTTTTGAAAGACTTACTTCCCAAGTCTTAAAGCCCACAGACAAATATTTCTTATTAATTTAGTGTTTTGAAAAACATTAAACAAAGCTTGAATTAAGATAAACGATTGTTTTCTAAAGTAAACAATAAAATGTTGCGTGTGGAATATTTTTCATGAATTTGTTGGGCTTTTCTAAGTGGAAATAATATTGCTTGTAATTTTTTTAAACATATCAAAAATGGTTACCCAAAGACTAAGAAAATTCCAAAATATTGAATATTATATATCAGCTAAAACTCTGATTCTGGAGGTAGTGAAAAATAACAATAAAACCAACTCAGTTTAACTAAAAATTATTTTTCCTGACCTTCTTGGAGTTTGAGAGAGTGGCACTGAACGAGTCAAAGCTTAAGATCTGGTAATTACTGAGCAGTTGAGTGATTCTCAACTGGTTGAAGTCTCTGAAAGTCCCATTGTCTCACTGAGAACATTTTAATTCGTAGCAATAAGAAGCTTTATGGACACCATTATCAGCTCTTCCACAATTGTTGCCATCTCTAGAGTGAAGTTTGCAGGAAAAAGTGGAAAGAAAACATACACAGTGACTCAGAACAGAAACTATTAGGTGGAAATACTTGGCATGAGTTGAGCAGAACAGAAAACACAACCAAAATGATCCATCTTATATTTAAAACCTCATGTCTAAACCAAGGCTTTATTGCAGTTCCTTTTTGTTCACTGCACTAACATCTCTCTTCAAGTTTATACCTTTTTTATTTTTCCTTTTTTTTAATGTGGTATTAAAGAGCACCATAGAAGTTATTCTGAGTTTAACAGTGGCCAGTTGATTTTTTTCCACATTTGTAGAAGAGAGAGTATTCAGATGTTTGGTACAACAAACTCAGCCTCTCTTTTTCCCAATATCTCCTATCATGCCTTAGTTTACCCAGTTGTTTGGGAAACCTGAGTAAAAGATGTAGTCAAAGCAGTTACTCTTAGAGAATAATGATTTAGAAACTGAAAATGGAGAAGTGGATTCTGCCACTGAAAATTCTGTGAGTAGTCCTTTTCTTGCTAAAATTTACATATCACTGGAGACAGTAAAGATACATACAGGAGAAGAAAAGGCTCTGGGGAAACCTTATAGAAGACTTCCAGTACCTAAAAGGGCTACAAGGGAGCTGGAGAGGGACTTTTAACAAGGGCATGTAGTAATAGGACAAAGGGAAATGTTTTCAAGCTGAAGGAGGATAGATTTAGATTGGATATTGGGAAAAAATTCATTACTATGAGGGTGGTGAGGCACTGGCAAAGGTTTCCCAGAAAAGACAAGGATGCCCTATCCCAGGAAGTGTTCGAGGCCAGGTTGGATGGGGCTTTAAGCAACCTGGTCTAGTGGAAGGTGTCCCTGCCTGTAGCAAGGATCAGAACTACAGTCCCTTCCCACCCAAACCACTCTATGATTTCATAATTTTATATAGACATGCATATTTTATATATACATGCAGACACACAGAGACACAGACAGACACACACAGACACAGAACTGAGGTCAGTGGGTCTCCATGCACTTATACCACTTGTGGACCTCTCCATTATATCAGGATGGAATTATCTTGTCTTACAGCACCCTCATTAATTCCATCAGCAGCATGCAGTGTGATTTTAACTGAAGAAGTAACTCCCATTGATACTGAAAAAATATTGAAGAGAACCCAGTGGATTGATTGGGTGGGCTCTTTATTCTAATCCTGTCAAATGAAGGCTGAAGTAAAAGAAGCAGCTGGTTGCTCAAGAAACTTGGGCAGAACTTTGGCCAGGAATGAGTTATATTGGAAGAAAAACCCCTAGTTAAGAGTGGAAAGAGCTAATGCAAACAATATTGGGAAAGGATTAGGAAACATTGTGAGGTATAACTGCAAGACTCGAAGGACATGAAAGAACTGGTTTGACTTTCTGTCCTCCATCTGCCAGTATGAACTCATATGCATAATATAGGTTGCCATTTCCAGCACAGGTTTTGCAGTTCTAACCTTCTGGCAAACATATAAAAAACCCATTAAAGTGTGAGCCAAACTCCTGTCAGCAGCCCAAGGAGAAGGATATAGCTCTGGCTTCTCTAATTTTCCGTACAACCCAGATGGAAGTACAAGCACTTCTATGTTGAAGTGCCAAATAACTCTCCCAAGGCTTATATTATCTTTTCTTCGTCTTGCCTCAGAAAAACTTCCCTGTTTCTGGGGACTCCGCAGCTGTGTGCACTCCAACAAAAGGCTGTGCCTGGCCAGCCAAGTCCTGTGGATTTGCTTTCCAGCTTCTGTAACGAGGCTTCCCCTCCCTCCCAGTCCCATCAAAGACTGTTCAACCAGGAAATGCAGCTGCAGAATCTTCACAGATTCTTTAAAGCAATATTTAAAGGAGAAGTCCCTCATTTCCTTGAAGCAAGCCCATATTGTAAAGGAAAGTACACCAAAGCAATCCTGTAATAACTGCCCAGGAGAAAGGTGAGGAAAAGAATATGGGGAGGTTGTAAGAGGGAAAGTGGAATTTAGCAGAGCTGATAGCTTTTAAACACGAATCTGTGCCTTAATTATGTTGCTTTAATCTTGCCTTTGGCATAATTTCTTCTGAAGAACACACAGTTTGAGCTTCAGGTTCCTGTAAATCAGAGGATTAAGACACAAAAGTGGAATATAGAATAATTACTACACCAAAACCGTTAACATCAAGTACAGTCATGCTTATAAATAGTGTTCCATTAAATATACTTTAAGTAACATTCGCTAACATAATCTCTTCCTCATAAAGACAAGTGTTGATTTGAGAAAAGAAGTGACCTCCAAGTAAGGACTATATCAACTAAATCCATCTTACTTTAGTGTAAGGATATGCTTTTTTTCTCCCCTTCTGAGTAAGAGTAAATGTATTCTTCCTAATTTGACAGCACAAATGACTGAGTTAATATTATTAAAGATGTAGAGAACAAATAAGGAGACAATATAGAGGTGTAGTTTGACCATGTAGGTGTAAGAGGAAGAGTCTTGTTTGTAACTCAATCAATAATAGGAAGAAGTTTCTCCTATATCAATTTATTTTATGTATTGGGCTTTATGGGTGTCTTTTTTCCTTCATTTAAAGTCCAGTTGTGGAAGAACTGGATAACTTCAGGAAAAAATGTCTTTGTCCCCAAATATCACTGAAGTGGATGTGAGGGAGAATAAGGTAATCTTTGTGAAGTCTGTTATTGTACAAAATGCACCTTTTCCTCCTGGTGACTTCAAGACTAAAACAGCCACTTTTCTGCTTATCTTGGGGTGCTCTGGGACACCTCTATAGCTTTTCTTATAAAAAGAAGTCTTAGCTACAGGTAACTCTTCACACCTCAGCCTAAATGGGCCTGGGATCTTTAGATATCCCTTCTTGCTCTCATGTCGGAGAGAAGATAGCTTGGGTTCTTCCTTGCAGACAGGACTGTAGTTCTTCCTAAAAGGGTTTTGATACAATTTGTTGCATTGGAATTCACAGTCAGCCCTCAGCTCAGTCTGCACACAAGCTTTTGAAAAAAGAAGATGCCCTGGATTACAGCTCAGGCCATGGAGACTGCTGGAATTCAAAGAACAGCTAAGATCATTTTTCAGTGTTACACTGCAGTTCTAACAGCAGCAACCCTAAACATAAAATCAATAGCCTGTCCTACCATAAATTCCATCCATTCTCCTAAACAAGTTGCATAGTGTGTCTATATCTAGTGGTACATCTTAAACTAGGAATAAAAGAACACATCCTTTTTTTTCTCTCAGAAGGGTAATAAGAATAAACTCATGGGAACTGTAAAGATATTATCAAAACAGGCAACTATATGGGAGATATCTCTGCTTGTGTGGGCAAAAGGGCAGCTTGTTTTGAAAATTGTTGATTGCAATGACCTGCACCGATGTTCTCTTAGGCATATGAAGGATATAATTTTATATCATTCAAGTTAGGTTGAGATACCCTGAGGAGTGGCTAATCTGAAACGTGATACATAAATCTAAATAATACTTCCTTAATGACACATGTATTTTTACAGTTAATCTCTTTAGGTAACCAAAAAAAAATGTTAAAGAATGGCAGGAAATTTTCTACTTCATTCTACCCTTGCTGCAATAATTAAGACTCTGTCATTCATATTTATCTCTAGCAGCTGTAGCACCATTTTCAAAGCCACTAGATGTGTATAATGGGGACTTTAAATGAGAATCAGTGGGTTTGGGAATGGGAAATTCTTTCCCGTTCTTACGCATCCTTTTGACAAAAGGAAACTTTTTTTTTTTTTAAAGCATTTAGTGTTAATTTGTTAATTTAGTTTTTACAGCAACAACTGCAAGGATTTCTATATGTAGCTATTTCTTCCTTACAGATAGATCTAAGTATTTTAATCCTAATTTATGTTTGGAAGTTTTCTATTTGATTCCTACGTCTGGTGCTTGCTCTGAGAGAGGTCAGTTCAGCACAGCCCATCATTTATGAAGAGCTTTCCTAAGAAACCTTAGTTTTTCTGCTCTGTGCAAGCTTGCTGGCTGCTATGACTTATTGCTAACTGAGGACAGGGTTCATGAGTAGCTGCTGGGGTGACCTGAAGGAATAAACCTCAAACCTCCAAAAGAAATAAAGTGTTTCACTGCCTGACTGATGGATGATAATAATCACACACATTCATGCGGCACTATTATTTCAGCTGTTATTATTTCAGAATGTAAGATAGGGCTGAAATTTCAGGCAGGAATAAAAAAAAAAAGAAAGTTTTTATAAATAACATCTAGGAAAAAAAATCACCCAAAAGATAAAAAACATTGTAGAATAGGAGTAAACAACATGCACCGTGGCTCAGATCCCAGCAACCATCAAATAATTGGGTTTAATTAGATAAATTTCAAAGAAAAGTTATGTCAGTGATCACAACAATAAAATCCAACAGTCTACAGGGAAAGGCTGATTAAACAGGGTCTAAAAGAAGAGTAGGAAATAGGTGCTCGATAAAAGTAAAAAGATGGAAAGATGCTACAAATTTCAAGTGAAAAACCTGTTCTTGGCCATGGCCGTCAGGACAAGTGCAATGGATGTTTAATTACAATAAAAAAGATTAAAATTTAATTGCAGGAAAATTGTTAAGAAAATCTTTTTGTCAATAAGGTTAGTGAAGCACCAAATATGTTTTCACAGTTGCTTACAGAGCCTTCAGCCACCTCTGCAAGAGGTTTTTAAAACAGGCCAGGAAAGGAGCTGTGAGTCATGATGTAAATATGGTTCATTTTATCTCAGAAAAAATGAATTTTCTAGAAAGCCTCTTGAGATCCTTTCCAGACTGAAGAACCTATGGCTTAGTATGGAACAAAACCAGACCTCACATCATGCTGCACGAGGGCCGCAAATTGCCACAAAAAACCATGAATCCTCTGCCAGTTTATCAGTTGAACTTTGTTAAGCCACCCTGTGTATTGGTCACATTGCTGGACCTTCTCCAGCACCTTACAGCAAGCAGGCTGAGAGATAAAAACTGGGGACCTAAGGGGGACTGGGAAAAAAAATCAAAGATTTTTCTTTCTTGTTGTAGTTGTATGTCTGTTAACTTTGACAATCAAATGATATTAGGAAATTCTTAGAAAGAAGTAGCCCTTTTTGTTGTTGTAAAAGCTGAAGGACACAAGAATGTGGCCATGCAGAATCAGGAAGAAATATGAGCAAGATGCACTCATTTTTTTTTTTTTTCCTCTGTGAAAACATTTGGTTTAGAGACAAATATTGTTTCTTCCCATTAACTTTCTGATTACAAATATTTAAACCACTTAGACATTTCTAGAAAAAAATTGTATTAATAGCTTTTAGGAAGTGACTATTTCAGATATGTTAAGCCTGTCTTACCTGAAATGTTTAAGTCCAACAATAATTTGAAAGTCTCATCAATCTATATTTCTGCACTGTATTAATGATGTACAGGAAGCAGGGTGGTCAAGCACTGGAGTACATTACTCAGGGAGTTTGTGGAGATATTATATATCCTTGGAGATATTCAAACCCCAACTGACAGAACCTGAGCAATCTGGTGTAGGTTAAACCATTTGAGCACGAGGAGGTGTCTGCTAACCTCAGCCATTCTGTGACCTTGAGATCGATAGAAAAATACAGGCAACTTCAGAGGATGTCTGAACTGTGTGATGGTTTTCTCCATTAACTACAAAATAAACCAGGTTTCTAGTGTTGCTGTTTCAAATAAGTATCGAAATTTAGTTTAAATTAATCCAAGTAAGAGAAAGACTTTAAGATCTGGGCTAATAACTTCCTGTCTTCAGTGTATAGTCCTATTCCCTGGGCTTTTAGGAAAAATGAAACTAAGAAAACCGTATTTCTTTCAGCATGTAGTGCCTTTTCCAGTAGCTGGCATTTGCTGGCCTTTGCACGGCCTCTGTCAAAACCCAAGCAAATACCCAAGTAACGTGTTCAGTCCTTCACCTACTGTGATTTATATAAGGGAGCACCCAGGCACCCCAGCAGCCAAAAAAGATGAGCTGCTTGAGGTGAAAACAGCTACTGAACAAGAGGGAGATGGGACTCACTGAGAATACAGTTTGCCAAGCTGTTAGACACATTATGTGTGACTGAAGGCTCACAGAGCAGATAATCAGTCAGCACAGACTATAATCTGGAACAATCCCTTTGTTTCACATTAGTCCTAATACAAACTCATATTAAAGAGAAGTGCTGTCTTCTCAAAGACCATACACAATCACAATTTTCCCAATTTCTTCCATGGCTTGTTTTGTGCATCAAAGTCATCTTTGTATTTTTTTTCCATTCACCAAGGCTTGGTTCAAGAACTGTCACTGCAGCATTCAGAGCAGAAACTAAAACCTGTCCCAAACACTCCACTGTGTGTGCAGGCCTCTTTGACTTGCTTTTTTACAGGACAACTGAGTAGTGAATTCAGTGTTCGTAACCACACTGAATATCTCCTGTTTTTCACTCCCATGTTGGTCACAAACTGCCAGTGTCATTTTTCTATTTCTTTTCAGTTGCTTCCTGTCTGTCATGAAATCTGTTGGAAGCTTTGAATCACTCCCAGCTGCTCTCCAGTATTTGAAAGAGTAGAAAAATGCTTTTTTGTAAAACACCACAAGAGATTTTTGGGTAGTTTCAGACAATATACTGTGATCTCAGAGGTGACAACTTCTTAAATGAAAATGTAAAGTCGAATTTTCAGCATTGCTACAGATGGCCAGCATAACCCTTTTTGTTCTTCAAATTACTTTAATTTCCAAAGTTGAGTATAATTTCTAACTTAGAAAGGTTATGAGTCATTGGAAATGTCCAGATGTTTTATCTAATCTTATGTATGTGGACGTGAGAGAAGGAAATGAGCAAAGGCTCCTCGGGGAGGTGGTGGAGTCACCATCACTGGAAGTGTTCAAAAAATGAGTAGACATAGCATTTCATTATATGGCTTAGTGGACATGGTGGTATTTGGTTAAAGGTTGGACTTGATAAACTTGGAGGTCTTTTCCAATCTTAATAATCCTGTGACTTTTTGATTCTATGAAATGACCAAATATCATGATGGAAGATATATTTTTCTGGTTTAGATACACAAGATTTGGGCATGGATCCCACCCTGGCCATGTCTGCATGTCTTCAGTGAAGTGAAGCCTGTTTTAGACTTTCATTCAGCAGCTCTGTGTCTGACTTGGCCAGGAAGAGGAAAAGGATGAGTAGGTAGGATGGACTGTGTGGATTTGATGGCTTCCAACTTCAGAGCCACAAAAGTATAAAGTTTTGGTAGCAGGGGTTGCTACAAGGACTTCTGTGAGAACCTGGTGGAAGCTCCCCCCACGTCTCCTGGTAGGACCTATGTACCCATGGAGGGAGGAGCCCACACTGGTGCAGTGAAAGAGTTCAAGGAGTCCTCCCCTTGAGGAAGGAGCAGAAGAGACAATGTGTGATGAACTGACAGCAGCTCCCATTCCCTGTCCTCCTGTGCTGATGGGAGAATTGGTAGAGAGGCTTTGGTGGGCACCTGGTGTCCAAACAGGGTCAACCTGCCATTGTAACAAGACTTTGGTCTTCTGTGGAAACACAGCCTGCAAAAAAATACTCAGTATCATGTCCCACAGGATAACAAAAGACCTGTTTTCAAATCAAGTTGGTTCTTGATTTATGTTTTAAAACAAGAAAACATTCAGGCCTTGTAATATCAGCCTAACTGAGAGAACACAACTGCAAAACTGCTACACTTTTGTGCACTTATCTAACCTTTTTTTCAAGTCTTATAAAATGTTTCCTCAATCATTTCCTGCAGCAGCAGGTTCCTTCCTGGAGAGTTACTCATGCCCAGTGTAAATGCATGCACCCATTTAAAGTTTGTTGCTTTTAATTTCATCTGTGGTGGAGGTGGAGTGAATTGTGTCTCTCAAAACAGCTCATAAATTATGAAGGTTTATTTAAAAAAAAGCAAAACTGAAACTTTATATTTTGAAACCATTTTCACTGTCGTAACTACAAAGAGAACTTGTGAGTGAAGCCTGTTGTGATAGTGCCTTCTGAAAGCAGACAGACTCCATTTACAGCAGGGAAATTGTTGCATTTGGCATTTCTCTTCTCAGGGTGGCTCCGTACCAATGCTGATACAATTATCTGAGTTCAAAACTAATATCAGTGAAAACTGACATACACTACGTTCGTTTTTGAAGGTGGGAGCATGACTGGCAGGAAAATAGCTGATGTTGCTGACCTCTGGGTTTTCACCATTAGCCTTCAGGATGTGTGAGCCATTAAAAAGGAATAAAGGAGTGCTGTCACTGTTCAACAGTTTGTATGTCTCTGTGCTCTAAAAAAAGTCCTGCTCTTGACACTAAAATCCACTTTCTCCTCCTACACCCACACCAGATTTTCTTACTGAGATGCAGCACCAGACCTCCACCCACTGACCAACTGACTTCTCCATTTTTGACATTGCTGAGACCAAGTTAATTTAGGTGATGGAGTTTTTCCATACAGAGGGCTCAATCCAGAGTTCATGAAGTTGATGAAAGTCCTTCTATTTATTTCACTGGTTGTTGCTTCAGATTAGCAAAGAACAAATGCTCCTACTGTAAGCTCAAGTAAAAAGGAAAGAAAAAAAAAAAAGTTCCTCATTAAAAGGAAAAGAACCAGCAAAACCAAATTGGCAGTGACCTAAAGGAGAGGACAATTTCAAGAGTGCTTACCTGAAGGGATTGCATCAGCTTTCTCCTAACAAAATGTCATTCATGATATGCCAGTGTTAGTCTGACAAATGGAAGACACATGTGGAGACCTGGCTTGGCACTTCTCAGCAGGGTAGGAAATACTGAATTTGACCATCTGAAGGCTCAGGACAGAGCTAAAACACAAGAAGTGGATAAACTGAGGAAAGTGGTACAAACAACTGGGATATAGATTTTAGATTTTTCTGCTTCTCCCGTCAACAGAGCATGAGAAGGGTGAAAACGGCAACGTTTCCTGCTACAGGTTCAACCCACTCACCCCAAAAGCAATTATTATCCTATATTTGTTGAATGTCCTCCTCCAGTACCATCAGTCACAGCATTTAACCTGATTTTCCTACACTCTTGCAAGGAGAGAGAAGAGTCAAAGAAGATTTGCTGCTTCCTCAGCAACTCTGTTGCTTATCCCTAGAGCTGCCCATGGTACCTGCTATATAAAATTACAGCAGTTTCAGGGATGCATGATACCAACCGGTTTTGATTTCTGCAAGGAAACTATTTCAGTGCTGTATAACATACAGAAGTCTCTAAAAATGCACTTAAACTCTGGGGAATATCACCCGAGACAAGAGAGGATTTTGAGTTAACCCACTAAGAGCATAAACCTGGGAAGAGAAAAAACACAGAGTTTTCGAAAATAAAAAACAAAACCCCATCTTTGTGTATTAATAACATGCCTTAGTTTTTTAAATGGAATGAGGAAAGCTTATTCATTTCATTGAAAGAATGTTCTCAGTGAAAGATGAGGCTTGTGTGTCAAAATGAGTGACTTTTACAGATCATCATAATTTTCCTTTTAACATTCAAACGTGTAGGTCTCAAAAAATATCCCGGTACAAATCTGTGTGCCTAAATACAGCTCTCATCTCCCTCTGCCTACACCACCTGCCATTTCAGATTTATGAAGTGGAGTAGGAAAGAAAACACTTAGAGACGCTTCAGGTTAATCTTCTCTCTGCTCTTATATTTTTTATATTTCTTACTTTTTTCCTGTTATCCTTTTACCCAGCTTAATCAACGATGTTCTGTTAATTCTCTTTCACAGAAGCCCTCTTCCCCACCACCTATGCTTCTCAACTTTTCTGTTGCCCTTCTCAGGACTTTTTTATTTATTTCCCTTAGTTTTTAGAACAAAGGGATTGAACTCAAATGCAGTACTCATAGTGAGTGAATGTAAGTTATTCCTATAATAGCCTTAAGATTTGGTAAAGGATTCTTCATTCAACTTTAATTTTGCCTTCAGTCTCACTTGCATTTTTAAAATCACTGCTAAACATTGAGACTGTCCTTCACCAAGTGCCCTTGTAGTGTTTCTTCTCTCTAAAACACCAGGTTCTGTCACATTTCAGCAACATGTTGTTTTGTCAGAACCCCATGATTCAATAAAAATAAAAATATTTTGGAAACACATGTCAGTTTGGACAAGAGTTAAACCCAAAACCAAAAAAAGAGTGCCCTCCTTCCTAGCTCTAGAATGATCAAAAGTCTTATTGAGGAGTCTGCTTCAGCCATGGTAAATTGACATAAAATCCTAATTTTGATTAAAATCAAATTGGAGATTTATATCACTGGCACAAATCTGTGTCAGCAAACTGTGTGACTGCTTATCTATCTCTTTTGATAAAAAAAGCTTCCTAAATTGTAATTTAAGTCCAATGCTGGTCCTAAAAGCAGTAGTCTTTAAGATTATCATGGAGCAAGAAAACAATCCACCTTACATCTAACTTTAATAAAACTTTGCCATAGTTTCTGTGGGATTAAATCTCCAAGAAATCCTTCTTAACAAGTGTAAAAATAAATTATAACAAAGATATATTATGATTTCTTTTATGTATTATTGGGATATTGTGTATTATTTGTGATATTGTGTATGCAGGCTGAATAGATGCCACCAATCCTACTTGGTTTCATGTTAACCTCCCCTCCAGTGAACTGTATTTTCATAGGTAGTTACAGGTGATTAAAACATTCTCTCCTTACAAAGAAAACAAACAAAACAAAGTGAAAAATACTTTTCTTTCAGAGGAGCTGGAACTCTCCAGAATGTTTTCTGTTTTCTTCCCACCTTCTGCAAGCACCGTACTTGACTGCGAGAGCTACTTCTTGAAACATAAAGTGTTTGTGAATCATTTTGAGCCTGAAAAGCCCACATTAGAACACTGTGCCTGGCACACTTGAACTTCCATGGAGCATAAAATTCAGTAGACAGCTTCTTCCTTTAACAGAAAAGGTGAGTCTGTTGACTATGTAACAACATTTATCAACAGTCTTGCATCTTCTTTTATTTCAGCCATGAGATGTGTATGATATATACAGAAGTGGATAATTCTCTTCATTTGGCTTTTTTTTTTTTTTTCTGAATTAGTTTTGGAGAAGAAATTATAATGGACAGCTATTTAGACTGACAGCCCTCTGTTAGAGATGGTCTGGGTTTATGTCTTTGGACAACATAGTGCCTTACTTCTTACCGATGTTGTGGGGTTCCTGATGGCACAGAAATGCTCTCACACCTACTTTGAGGTCTACATGTGTGTTCAGCTTTGCCCTTGGTGGACAAGAGTTGGAAGGATGAGCTTAAAGACCATCTCTACTTTGCGTCTTTCCCTGAATTTTTCACTGCATCATGTAAGACCTTTAGTGGTATTGTAGCACTTTCCAGCTCTTTGTTGGCTACTCACCATGGCAATCCCCTTGAAGACACTGCTAAGCTCTTCTTCACCCAATCCCCTTTTTTAATGCCTATATCACTTCTTCAAATATAGTCAAAACTAAAAAGTGAATCTACAAAAAAAATCCCCAAAACAACCAAAATACGTACAATCTGTTAGATTTCCATTTTGCTTTATCAAATTAGTCTCTTTATGTACTTGAAGCTAAGATGAAAAACTGTGGGACAGATTATTGTAAGTGTATTGTGAGTCAGTGTGGTTTCATTGACTTATGTGCTGAGAACTGACTACACAAACTTCTACAATAAAAATCTGCGCATCACTTGTAAATTCTCACAGTTCTCTTTGCCTGTAGTCAGGGAAGGGAATATTGGCATGAGAACCTCAGCACATTAGCAAACAATAATAACGGGAAATATTGTCATTCACCTGGTTAAGCACAGGGTGGAACAAAGTCAAGTGTTTTATGAAGTCTTTGGGGTTCTGAAGTTCAGCTGGAATAAATCAATACTGCTGTAATTAGTTCTGTTCAATTTCATAATCTGAAAATCATGTTCACTGTTGTTTTGGTTTTTTTCCATATCAAAACAAATTGTTCTTTAGTCTGATTTAACCCTGACTGATTCATTGATAACTATGAACTTTTAAATCCCGATAAGAAAGTAAGTAAGTTTAAAGAACACACCTGGGTCCTTCACATTGCTGAATACTGAAGGGTGGTGATTCTGTGGCTGCTGATCTAATCTCTGTTTCATCCTGGTTCCCCTTAGATGGATAACTTACTCTGCTTTATGTATACATAAATGTCCTTTAGGGCTCTGCTTATTTCATTCTCTAGAAATATAGAAAATAATGAAGTCCCCAGTGAAAGCCTTAAGGGTCTCCTAAATAATCAGGGAGGAACAACTGGCTGTCTTATGAGGCCTTGTGAAAACAGCAATTTGTTCATTAATCATGGACGTAGAGCCTCATCACTGGAGAATTAAGTTAGCCTTTCTCCATGGATAACAACAAAACCATCTTCAACGTGAGAGAAACATTCATCATGACAAGCCTGTAAATTCCATGTAATGGCCTCACATTAACCCTTTCCCTTTCTATTTTATGAAGATCTTGATTGAGAGAATAATTATGACTGATCTGATGCTTTCTTTCCAGCCCATAAAAAAGAGGTGAATAAATTTAACGACCCTGGAAAGTGTGTTTAATCCATTTCTACTAAATCACACAGGGTACATCTTTCTAAGAGGATTTTGAGCATTAAGGTTTCCTCTCATTACTAGTAACAGCGGAAATTACTTTACAACACTGAAAGTTATGCAAAATATAACAACTTGTGAGATGGAGCCAAACACTGGTACTTATTTAAGAACACACAGGTTGCTGCGAATTTGGCCCACAAAAGAGTCATTAATGGCCTCAGTTATGAGTTTCTCCTCAACAATTCCCACTTAAACATCCATCTTTTGCGGGATATGGTTGTTGCTGGGTTTGATCCTTTAACAAGCTCACCAGCTGGTTACATGGGCCCACGCAGGAAGAAGGGTGGGCAGATGACATTCAATTTGCTTGGATTTAGGCTGCTGAAGAGTCATGTCCTTAAAGTAAAAGATACAAGTCTGTGTAATGTATCACATAGACTTATATCACTGAGCTGAAAATTACCATTAAGAGTTCATGCTCCTGCATTTAAATACTACCTTCAGCATTTTTAGATAATTAACTTGGATATCATTATGATGGATAAATATGAAGCGTGGGGCTAGATCTTGGAGTCTGCTTTGGGAGCTGCTGTGATAGCCTTTGTTTCACAGGAGAAAATGCAGATATTCACAATAACATGGACTCTCTACTATATATAGTTTGAAGTTGAAAAAAAACAAAACTCATCGTGAAGAAAAACACTTTAAAAAATAACATTATGAAATGAGTCTTCTTTCTCTTAAGGAGACTTAAAGGGAGAATTATGAAGGGGATGGAGTCAGACTTTTACTGACCACAAAAAAAACCAAACCTAAAAGAGTCATCTACAAGCTGTCAGAATGGAAATTCCCACTGTATAAAGCCAGATGATTTTGCAATGAGGGCAGGTTGGAATATAGCCCCTGAGAGGTTGTGGGATGTCTCTGTTTGTGCAGTTCCAAACTACACTGGGCAGAACTGGGCAAGGCACTAAGAAATCTGATTGAAATTTGAGGTTAGTTTGTGTTCAAGTAGGAGGTTGAATTCAAGAGCCCCAGAGGTCCCATCTAACCTGAATTAGTCTACGATTCTATAGCTGTATTATGAAAAATGAGAATCTGGATAAAATATTCTCCAGCTTCATCAACAGGATGAGGGAAGAATTCAGGATAATGGTAAGAAAAGCAGTATTTAGCAAATAAGGGACAATATAAATAATAATGAACAAGTTGTTATGTCTCAAGAAATATTTACATAAGCTACAGATGTGTCAGATAAAGAGAAAGAGTAATTTCTGGATGGGCTATACACAGTGATTAAGAACATTAAAGAAAACCAATCTCTTAGAAGATGTGTCATGGCAAAGCAGACCGTGATGGTGCAGAAGAAGGCAGAAATTTTCAATACAAAATTTTTTTTGCATTGTTTTTATGATGATAGCATGCCAATCATTACCACGTAATTTCTAATCCATTAAAAACAGAGAAATTAATATCAGCAGTTAAAAAATGTTTTAAAGCCATGAGTTCTTTGAGGTTTTGTTTCCCAGTGGAGGCTGTTAAATGAATTTAGAAAATGATCAGGAAAGTCTGGAAGACTTCAGAAATACCTACATAACCAATATGTTAAAATGTGCCCAGGAAAATTACAAGCATGCTAACATGCTATCTCCACTCAAAAAGGGAACTGGTGACAGTGTATCCAAAAGAGAAAGAAGTGAGAGCAGCAGTAGGGGAAATTCCACTCTACAAAAACTGAAAAACAATAAATTTTAACTTGGAGATTTAAAGGAGAATCAGAATACATCTACCAAACAAACTCAAGGAAAAAAAGGTAAAAAAATGTAGCAAAAAAATGCAATTCAGTTTTTCTACTAGTAGCAATTTTTGCATTTGTTTCCCTTCACTGCCACTTCCACACACCTTAAGCATCATAAATAATCATACAGAGCCTTGGGGTTTTTTTTCGTACTATGAATGCACAATTCAGATAGGAATGGGTTTTTAAACAGCCAGAACTGGTCAGAATGAGAAACTTTGGCTGTCCTGATTGACTGAGGCACTCTGTCCTGGAAAGCCATAACTGTGAAAGGCCCTGAACTCCTGTGGTGGTGCTGTGGTCACGGGGTTAATGCAATCTTTATGAGTACAATCCAGACTTACAAAGATATACAGAGAGACGACTTTACCTCAGCGTAGAACAGGGGAGGTTGATTCTGGAGCATTGTTCCTATTTTAATGTTCACACTTCAAAAACACTTGTTGGAAGGCTAGAGTGGGCGCAGAATAAAGAGATACAGAAATTATTTGAATATTAGATAAAATGCACTACAGAAAGAGTCTTAAGCAGCTCAGGAGGGTGTGTTGAGCTGATTTTGACCATAAATAACTCCTCAAAGAGAAAATACTGGATACATAAATATCCTGTATGTAGATGTGTGACTGGGACCAAACAGTGACCAATAAAGCTTTGGACTGGACTGCAAAGAGAAATAGAGGAACTGTGGTTTCTGAAAGAGATGAAAACAAGACTGGATATTTCCATGTTCCTGGAAGATATCTTTGATAGATCACTGAGCCTATTGTTAACTGAATAGAATTTAACTGTTTGTGATGGTAAGGAAAATATGGTTTCCTGCTCTTTTCTATTTGGTCTTAAATGCTCTAAGTTTATGCTCAAAGTTACAAGTATACGAGTGAAGCTGTTATAAAAATCTTGCAGCTTTGTTCTTACCTGATCAGCCAACCTTCAGCTGTTACAATGTTTGTCCCTGTGTAAAGTTTTGAGCATCCTTTTCAGTGAACCTCAGAATTACACATTTCTTGTCTTTTCAGGATGTGTAACATCCACTGAGGGTCATGCAGGGAACACTGAATGGAACACTTGTGCAAGGGGTGGGGAGGTTCATACTGCTGGTGTACACATGCAGCACACACAGAGCAAGTTAGCCAACCTACTGTTATACGGGAACCATGACTTTTCTGGGACATTAATACCATCAAAGAGTGTAAGATGAAGCAAGCTAATTAGCATTTCCATTTATTACCTGAGCTGGGAAAAAAAATAAAGATTCTGAATCAAGCCTTGCTTGCTTGCAGTGAACAGCCACATGGCAAAACTACAAGGACATTTAGTGACAGAGGGGAATTCCTTACTGTGAGACTGGTGAGGCCCTGTCACGGGTTGCCCAGAGAAGTTGTGGATACCTCATCCCTGAAAGTGTTAAAGACCAGGCTGGACAGGCTTGGAGAAACTTGGTATAGTGGAAGGTGTCCCTGTGCATGGCAGGGGTTTGGAACTGGATGGTCTTTAAGATCCCTTCCAACCCATTCTATGGTTCTATGAGTCTATAATAATATCTGTAATGTGACTGTGTGAATTCCAAGGAAGGACATGGATGACTGAGAACAAAAAGGTGCTGATCCACTCTCCAGGTGTCCAATGCACCGAGTGAGGAGGCTGCAATATGACCTGCACCACAGTCTCAGTTTCTGTCCTGGTTTACACATCGAAGGAGCCATCAGCCAGGAGAAAAGGTGGGTAGGGAGCCGTCCTGGAATAGGGTAGATATTATAGTTCAATGTTTCCTAGAAGCCCATATCTAGTTTTACTTTGGGAGGCTTGGAATAAACATGGCACAATTCTGCAGACCAGCCTGCCCTGCCTGGTGGCACATTCTTCACCACATCAGTTCTGAAGATCCTCTAGGTCTTTTTCTTTTTCTCTGTCCTGCTTCTGGCTTGCAGAGTCTTTCAGGCCCTCACTAGAGATGATGTTAAGCATGAAGCTGTAAGATGATAATGGACCAAGGGTGGCTATAAATCACTTTGCAGTATCTTCATACATGGAAGTGGAATTTAATAATATGGAACTTGCAGGTCTGTGATGTTTTCTTGAGGATGGCAATTTGAGAAAAACACATCAACTCCAAGAATATCCAACTGTTCAAGTGTAGTGATGGCATTTCTCTTCCTGTTTTTTTCTATATTTAAAGCAAAAATTTTACAAATACGTTTTCCTTGATTTTTCTTTTTTTTTTTTTTTAAATTTTGGTTGCATTATTAGCTTTCAGAGGGTTATACAAAGTCAGTTCCACCTTAAGATGCAATTAGGTGAAAAATGTTGTAAACACCTCCTACCAGAAGCAGAACTGCCTCAAAACCCCTATTTTCACCGAATCTTAGCCTTATTCTGCTACAGTGTTCAGTCAACAAAAAAGTACAGGGATAAACAG
>JAYRBT010000042.1:4099415-4112237 GCA_036023395.1 Myiotriccus ornatus | reverse complement strand
CATTTGCACCAGTCTGTGCTTAAAATTTTATCCCCTTTTTAATAAAAATTCTTAAGTTTGCTTTTGCATTATGTTTCACTGAATGAATGAAAAGCTTTTGTACCTAAATGTGACAACTACAGAAGACTAAACATTAGCAAGTGATTTTCCTGACTCTCCCAGTCCCTCTTCAGTGCATTTTTGTTCAGGCAATGAAGCACCTGCTGCTCCTAAACATGTCCAACTTTCTGTGTATATTGAAATGTGTGGTGCAAATCTATTATTTCTTCTTAATTTATTCTGTTGTAAGTCTATCCTACCACCACCCAAAAAGAATCCACTGCAAATTAAAACATGTACTCTTCTATAAAAATGTCACTCCAAGGAATGGCTCATGTTGAAATCAGTAACGGGGCGAAGGGTGTCCATTCAAGTTCAGAAGAGCTTTGTTTTAATGTGAAGAAAGAAAGGACTTGAGTTTAAATAAGGCAAGGAGTGTAGCTACAGCTTCTCTGTCAGGACCTGTCCTACCCAAAAGGGGTATGACAGATGATTATGATGCAGTTCACTATCCTTTTCCACATATCTCTCGTGTGTGGGGCTTGTAGGCAGCTGCAGCCTACTGCTTTAATCAGGGGGTTGGACCCAATGGCCTCCAGAGATCCCTTCTAATCAGATTATTCTGTGATGTGTCCTCCCTCACAGATATCCCAGATCTGGTGGGTCAGCACAAAGTGAATATGTTTTCTGACTTTGAACTCTGAAGGTTTCCTCACCTGTTCTACCAGCCAGTGAGAGGACTTGTGGGAAAGCCTCAATCCTGTGAAACAGAACTAGATATTTTTGATGGAACTTAACATGGCCTTGGGCTTTTATTGACTAAAGAGAGGTAAACTCTCATACAGAGAGTTTAGACACATTAATCACTTGTGAAAACCTAATTTATATGCATCTACCTGTAGATATCTCATCTGTAGACTGAAACGTACAGTTATAGTTTCAATCTCAGTAGGAAGTTAATTATCTTTCTTTAACAGTTGATAAATATCTAAGATAAGATTTATTTCATCTCAGTGTAGAATCTAAAATGCAACAGAGGAATCATTCCCTGGAAATGCTTCGGTTACTCTCCTAGGACTCCTGGTTCCTTTTGAGATATCTCAGGGGGTCTCCTGATGCTGCTCCAGGAGGTCACTGGTATCCAGTGGGTCTAGTGTCACATTTACTGGTCATATATGAATGTCTTTGCTGCCCTAGGGTTTCACAGTGGCATTTAGTACGAATTGCTGTGTAAAAATATGGGTCACTTCCTCTTCCAAGTTACGAGTCCCACAAGTCAAAGTACAGACCTGAAAAATCAGGGCAAGACATGTTCAGTTTTAGCCTTGTGTACATCCCAAACTGCTGAAGAAAGTGACAGACAAAGACCAAAATAAGAAGACTGGCTGATAAGTTTTCAGAGAAAATTCACAATGGTTTGCAGGTGAGATAATTGCTTATCCTATAGAGTTTGAATGGAAAACTGATACCATTCATTATGCATGCATTGCAGATTTGCCATTAGGCCAGTAATTTTTTTCTAGCATAGAAAAATATCTCCAAGGTAATTCACGTTCCAAAGGAGATGCAAGAAACTGTGCAAGAGTCATCAGTGGGATAATGTGCCTTTGAGGTAGAGGAAGAGAAATACCTGTCATCTTAGGGGTACAGGTTATTTGTTCCATGTAACTTCGATGTTTCAAGATATTTGTACTGATCTCTTAGCACAAAGAGAGTTAACTGTGATGTTTGTAAAAACGTGATTTTGCCATACAAATGTTTTGCTGCTTGAAAACCAATTTAATTTCTTTTGTGTTTCTTGTTTTTTTTTATCAATCTGAGAAAAAATAAAGGAGGCGAAACGGAACTACATAGGGTTACACACTGCCAATACTAAATCAGTGTGTTCAGAACTGAGTTATAGTCAGTGTAGTTCTTCTGAAGATAGCTACTCAATTTAATCAAAGATTATATGAAAACACCACAATAATAATTTTGAAATAATAGACGTGCATGTGTCATCCAAAGTAATGTCCAAATTGGTCTGTTGGACTATAATTTCTTAGCAGCAGTTCTCCCTTTGTACAAACTTGCTATTTATAAGAGAATTAAACAGCATCATCAGATGACTTAACTGACTGAAATTGTAGTATGAGGAAAAATGTGGGAGTGAAGTGTCAGGCTATCAACTGAAACATTACTCCAGCAATGTCCAAGGCGATCAGAGAACAAAAAGAGCCCATACTCCCACTCGAAACTACCAATTAGGGAAGAACTACTCATCCATTATCATGAGCAAATTAGGCTAGAAATCTCCACTGGAGATTATCGGAAATTGGGTTTTTCTTTCTGTTTGTTTGTTTTGGCTGGTGCGAGTTATTACATCGACAGTTACTTCTTCTTTCCTCGTTTCTTCTCCTTCTTCTGAAGTGTATTCCTAACACTGGAGTAATAAGAGACAAAATCACAAAGGTGTTTAGACCCCTAACTCTAGTTACATTATTAAATACCTAAGACATTTAATGTCCCATAAATTCCATCCCTGATAGTGTTTTCTGATAGTTTTGCATAATGTTAATTATTATGCAGAAGAACAGTCCAAGCCCAAATATGAGATGCATCAAAAATGAGAAATGAACATCATAACTAATTCTCTGAGTGAGACCACACTCTGTAATTAAAATCAGATAGCAATAAACATCCAACACATGCTCTATGGATGTATTTTGAATTTACTTCAGATAAATTGTAGAAATACAAGAATAAGTTTCTGATTCAGTAACCCAACCACTGGTACCCTGGGCCAACCAAGACACATTAAGGTACATTCACTTTGGCTGCCTCCCCTCGTCCTCTCCTAATTTTGCTAAAAGTTACTCTACCCTGCCTCTCCCACCCCTGTGATAAAAGAAACATTAAAAATAAAGCAAAAACTCCACAAATTCCCAATCTATATTTCTGCAAAACTGTGAGCTGACTCTGCTCTGTTAGGCAGTATAATGACAAAATAACTCTCTTGGATCCTCTAACAAAATGTACCCTCACCAGCATAAAATTGACAGGCTAAGATACATTTATGGCAACTAATACTATAAAATCTGGACACTTCACATGCTTTATGATATCCCACAGAGGTAAAGAAGGAAGAGTTATTTGACAACGGGGAGTAAGAGACACAGAAAGGTAAAACGACTTATCTAGGATAACATAAAACATCTGTGACAGAGAAAGAAGCTAAACCTGGGTCCCCTCATTTCCAGACTTATGCTCAAGCCTCTAGATAATCCTTCCTGCTCCAAGCCTGAAATCTTGGTGTTCTCATTGATTCTGCATGTAATTTAAAGCGAGATTTTCAGAATTGCACAGTTTAGGTGTAGACTGAAGTCTCTGTCCACTGAACTGAAAAAATGTTTTATCAAAGAAGCCACTGCTACAGGAATTAAACTGGGAAGATCTTCACTAATTCATCCTGCTCTAAGGAAAAGCTCCAAGTCACATTTTTTTGCACTCTGTACACATTCACTGCACAAGAAACACATGACTCTAACAAAGTCAACCGAATTATTTGTGTTATTCAGTGCACTTTAAGAGACCTCAACATTTTCAAGCAGTGCTGCTGAAGGTGTCAATTAGTAGCAGATTGTTTTTCATATCAGTTCCTTCTCAAAGGAAAGCACCAGGAGCCAAGGCTGCCTTTGCATAAACACGTGGTATCCTCTAACCTTTACCTGCTAAGCAAGACTCTCAACCCCCCCAGCCCTGTATGGCTGTCTGGGGTGCACTGGTTCATCCCAAACTGCAGTAAAAACCTCCGTCTGTGATGCTGAGTGAAGATCAGCGTTTCTCTAGAGCCAGTACAGCAGCTGGATCCGAGCAGCATCTTTGAGTGAGAACCCCAGACTGGGATTGTTTGTGCAATATAATTTCTTGTTTTATTTCTTCTGCATGCAGAAATTCAGATCTTCAGAGTCTCTTTCGACAGACAGGGGGAGAGCAGCTTTCAATTATGGTTTGCTAGACCTGGGTTAAAAATATCAAAAAGTTACTAAGTTGCAGGATCTTCAAAGAATCCTGGCACTGCTGTGTTTGGAAAGCCCACTGGAGGGTACAAACTCCAACCTCCCCACCCGGAGCACAGTCAGCTAGAGCAGCTTGCTCAGAGCTGTGCCGAATTGGGTTTCGAGTATTTCTGAGGGCAGAAATGTCACAATTTCTCTGGGCAACTTGTTCCATGGTTTGATCAGTAAAAAAAAATACTTTTTCTTATATCTGAGCTTTTTGTATTCCAGTTTTTGCCCATTACCTCGTGGGCATAACAGTGGTGTCTGTGGGAACCACGCAGAAGAGTCTGGTTCCATCTTCGCTCCACCCCATGTCCCAAACCCCCCATTAGGCATTTCCACACAACAGTAAAAGCACCCAGAATATACTGATGAATGAAGTTGTTGCTCCCCATGTGCTATGACCTTGCATTTCCCTTTGTTGAACTTCATGACTTTCCCGATGACTCATTTTTACGGCCTATCAAGGTCCCTTTAAAACGTAATATATAATCATCTGCTCTGTCAGTCACTCCTTCCAGGTTTGTATCATTTGCAAGCTGGCTGAAGATGAACTCTTGCCCATCATCCAGGTCATATTTTAAAGCGTTTTGGCCCAAATGTTGACTTAGGAGCACATCACCAGTGACTTATCCCCCTTCAGTTTCAATTCTAATATTATTTTTTTAAGTCCAACCATCTAAAATCTAGTTATTTCATCAAGCAAGTGGTCCAAGTTTTCTGTAGAGCCATAGGAGAGGCAGAGTCAAAGATTTGTGTCATTCTAAAAGACAGGTAGCTGTCCTATGCAGCTATTTCTTTCCACTGACTGTAAATGAAGCCTTGATTACTATGGTTAGACAGTTGGATTTTAGAAAATACAGCTGGGTTAGATGAATCTCACCCTTCTTTAAAGAATTAAATTGAGCAATTACTAAAAGAATAGATTGAGAAGGGTCCATACCAAAATACCTCATGAGCAGAGCACTTATCAGCATTTAACTCTAATTTGAAGTGTGCTATAATCAGTGTCCACTGAGAGTGGATTTCCACACTGAGCTTGGAAGGGCTTCCTAAAAAGACTTTTTGTGAAATGAACAAATTTCTTTGTCAAATTGAAGAAGAGAGCTCCCCCAAAAAGCCCCTAATTGTCAAATATTTACTATCCCCTAGGAAAATGCATCCCAATGTATTCTGCTTGGCAAGTCATTATTTTCTTCAAGGAAATACATAATAACTGCTCTGGGTATCTTGATTCTTGGTTGTGCAGTGGATGTATCACAGGTCAAGAAAAGCATTTCTAAAGTGACTTAATCCACATGAATTATCCCTTCATGGGTGCTAATAAGGATTGTGACCAGCAGCTCAAACAGGGAACCATCCTTTTTGTTTAAAATGCACTGTGAACTTGCAACAGAAGGGAAAAGTACTGCGAAACCCATGTGTGCCTTGCACTATGCACAGTTTCATCACTAAATAAATAAGACAAAAATAAAACAAAATGAAAAACAAAGTCCAACCAAAATGGAATTTGAGAGCATCCCAAAAAATACGCAATAGAGAGTTAAATATATTTGAGATAAACAGCAGATGGCATTCTCAGGTGGTGGGAAAAACAAAAATGTGAATTTAGTAATGTTAAGAGTTTTGTGACTGCAGTGAAAGCGGGACTCTTGGAATTCAGGAACAGATAGCCTAAAAGCCTGTTTGCAGCTTTGGGGGGTGCAGCAGCTTTACATCTCCTCAAACAGTTTCAGCTACAACTCCTCATAATGTTTCAGTGGAAATCGAAAACCTCTCTGCACCTTTAAACTGAATGCAAGCCTCTGCTGGTCAGAAAAGCTGTAAACATCTCTAAATGTTAGGTTAATGCACTGGTAAGGGCTATATTGTTTCTATGCAATAAGTAGAATTTCATTGTTTTACCTTCACTTGGAATCATTTCAGTATAAAACAACAGAAGAACAAAGTAAAGGTGTCCTTTAAAAGACCTGTGTTGTACCTGTCTCTGAAAGGACTTATTTTTCTCGACAGGAAGGTCTTGGAGGTTTAAAGGTGTGGTATAAAGAAAACACAGCCAGATGAGTTTCACAGCTGGAACTCAGTTTTGCTTCCAGCTTTAACCCCCTTGTGCTACCAGAGTGTATAAAGCAAGTCTATGATAACCTTACACAGTGTTTAGGAATTTGAGTTTCATTTTTGGAAGAGGACGTACCTCGATGCTTTCTAGCTGCCTTTTTCTATGTATTGCTTCGTCATGGTCAGATAGAGGATGGAAAAAGATTGGATCTCAGAGAGTTACCTAAGAACAGAAATACACTGAAAGTATCAAAATCACCTGAATGTCCTTTTCTTGGGAAGAGCAAAAATCTGAAAATATATCCAATTTTTAATACATAAATAAATCCTTTTTCTACTATTTCTTTGCTCTGAAAAATGCCATAAAAAACTAATAAGGTAATAGATGCTTATGATTTGTCAATAAGAGAAGAGCACGATGCTCAGAGATAAAGAAAGCAGAAAAGAAAAACAAAATTAAGAAAGAATCTGAGGGGTTTGGGTGTTTTGTTTGTTTGTTTGTTTTGTTTCATTTTGTTTGGGGGTTTGTTGGGGTTTTTTTCCAATTTCTTGGCTATCTCAAAAAGAAAGGAAACATCTAAGGATGGCACAATATGACTTCAGTGCATCCTCGTCATTACAAAGGAAAACCATGTGCAGAAGAACAACAAAATTCTTGGTGGAAGTTCAAGGAAAGATCAAAAAGAAAATGAGCCTGGAAGAAAAGTTTTAAGTTTTTTTTGTTATGTTTCGCCTCATCTAATTTTGGATAGATCTAAAGGTAACTAAAGTAAACAGCAGGCTTTTGGAGCCCTTTGTGAAGGCCGAAGGGTGTGGTTGACACTCCCACCTCAGCTGGTGAGCCAGAATCACAACACAATGAAAGGAGACAATGGGCGTTTTAGGGCTTGATTCTCCTGTTCAGGTTCGAAGTATTTTCTATGATGAGACAAATAATGCTCTAGAAATAAGGGAAGGGGGGATTTGTATTGACTGCAAAAGAAATCCAAATATTTAATCCAGATAAAGGTGCAGACTTTCATGTTTAGGCAGATGAATCTCAAAGGAGTTTATTTGTTTGGGGTGCTTGGGCAGTGGTGGCCAAGGTGAGGTCTGTGAGGTCTGCTCCTGCTAAAGATGAAGAACAGAAGAGCTGTGCCTGTGGAAGAAAAGGACTAGTAGTAGTAGTAATAATAATGATAATAATAATAATAATCTAAGCCTGAAGCCTCCTTTATGCAAGGAAACCAAAGATAATCTCAATGTAAAGTGGGGGGAGTTCAGACGAGGAGATGAAGGGAGTATTGACACAATGTAGAAAGGTTTACACAGTGTTTTTATTATCATGGTGGACCATATTTCAAAGGGTGAAATTAAAAACACCTCTCCTCAGAGTTCCAGCATTAAGTAAGTAAGGTAAAAATCTGGACAGAACATTGAGTGTCCAAGTACTAAAGAAACTTGTTAACTCTCAAGTGTTTTTGAGGAAAAACAAATATGCAAAAGAA
This sequence comes from Myiotriccus ornatus, assembly GCA_036023395.1. NCBI lineage: Eukaryota > Metazoa > Chordata > Aves > Passeriformes > Tyrannidae > Myiotriccus > Myiotriccus ornatus. The sequence goes on along the minus strand of JAYRBT010000042.1, from coordinate 4,104,613 downwards.
AGCCACAAAGGATTCATCTGTCTGTGTGAGCTAATGTTTAACAGATGCTGATACTTACAGGAGTGTTATGAGAATTAATTAATGAGTGCTGGTAAAAGTGAGCCAAATAAACTGTTTTTTTCCATATGATGAACATATTGGGAAAGAGGCAATTTTGCCAATGTTAATTTTATAATAGGTAGGTGAAACGTTCTTGGGCATGAAGACAAGCAAAAACATTTTAAATATATTTACAAAAACCCAGAAATATAATTTAGTCATAATTTACAGAATCATAGAATATCCTGAGTTGGAAGAGACCCACAGGGATCATCAAACTCCAGCTCCTGGCCCTGCACAGGACAGCCCCAAGGTGTCCACCATGTGCCTGAGAGTGTTGTCCAAATTCTTCTGGGACTCTGGTAGGGTTGGTGCTGTGACCACTGCCCTGGGGAGCCTGCTCCAGTCCCCAGTCACTCTCTGGTTAAAGAATCTTTTCCTAATATCCAGCCTAAACCTCCCCTGACACAATTTCAGTCCCTCGGGTCCTGTCACTGGTCACCAGAGAAGAGATCAGTGCTTGCCCCTCTGCTTCACTCGTGAGGAAGCTGCAGATCACAATGAGATCTGCCCTCAGTCTCCCCTTCCCCAGGCTGAACAAGCCAAGTGACCTCAGCCACCCCAATAGTTGTGAATTTCAACGTGTATTTGATACATAAAAGACAAAATAGCTGCTGGGTTTTATTTCTTCTAAATTTCCAGATGATAAAATATAGAGACTGTCTGCCACTCACTGCAAACAGCAAAATAAAATTATCCAGTAAAGCATCTGGTCTTTAATATCAGCATTTCTTCATGTTTGAGGACAGTGGGAATCTTCCGTTCTGTGCCTGGAAACTCCCTGTCTCATTGGAGTCTTCTAATTTATGGGGGTCACTTTCTTCTGCTGCAAGAGGAAGAATAATTGGCAGTGAATCTAATCTGACTGCCTCAATTCTACTTAGCAAATTTAGACATATGAGGCTCCCCTCAACACAGAAAAATCAACTATGGGCACACAGTGATAGTTTAAGATCAATATGCACACCCTAATTTGTGTTGTTTGTAGGTATTCCCAGTTTTGCCCCCATCTTTGAGCTCTCACCCTGTTGCTGGAAACAGGAATAATACTGCCTTCTTTACAACTCTCCTTGTTACTTCCTGTCTACTCTAAAGACAGCGTGACACAGTGTAAAAAAGGTATAAATAACATTAATTCTGTGTTTATTCATCACATAACAGTGTTTCCAATCTTTTTCTGAATCATAAAATCATTAAGGCTGCAAGAGACCTCTAAGAGCAGTGAGTCAAACTGTTAACCATCATTGCCAAGGTCACCACTAAAACATGTCTCCAACTGTCCCACCTACTCCTTTTTCGAACACTTTCAGGGATGGTGATTCCATCACTTCTCTGGTCAGCCTGTTCCAATGCTCGAAAACCCTTCCAGTGAAAGAGTTCCTCCTAATATCCAATCTAAATCTCCCCTGGCACAACTGAGGCCATTTCCTCTTGTTCTGTCACTTGTTAACTGCCCCCCACCCGGCTCCACCCTCCTATCAGAGAGTTGTAGAGAGTGAGAAGGTTCCCCCTGAGCTCCCTGTTCTCCCGGATGAGCCCCCCCAGTTCCTTCAGCTGCTCCTCATCAAATTAGTGCTCCAGACCCTTCCCCAGCTCCACTGCCCTTCTCAGTGTCTTTTCTGCAGTGAAGGACCCAGTGCCAGGCCCCAGTGGAAACCAAGGGATCAAGGGGAAGATGAAGCACAACCAGACTGATCTTTGCATCCAGGCAAAGGACTGCACCAGTTTGCGACAGAGCAACCTGGAGCAGACACCAACGCTTTGGATGCAATCCAAATTCAATTCAGAGTGTCTGCTTTGCGGAGGAATTAGCACTGACTTTATTTGCTGAATAAATGAATGTTTGGGCTCCGGAGAACAATTGATATAATTGCTTCTGAACATCCTCTACTTCCCTTTTTTATTCCCTTGGTAATTCAGTGTGAAGTTTCAGGGATGATATACTGGTCTAAGGGAACTCATATACTGTGGAATTCAGTCAAAGCATTTGCTAATTTTTACAACTGCAGAGAGATTTCTTTTGGGATGGAATGTGATATATTTATAAATACATAAAATTATTTCTCCCAGTAGTGTTATGGCATGACCTTTTAACCATCTTTGCACAAGATAAATATTCTCTTTACTATTAATGAATAACAAGAGTTGCTAAAACCTTCGATGCAGTGACTTTTAATTCTCTTGCTGGTAAGAAAGTCTCCTCGGGAAACCCTCGTTTATTTAGCTGCACATAACCCTTTGACCCTTCTTTAGATCCCTCACACCACCTTTAGAAGTGGTTCAAAATTGAACCTTGATTCCATTTAAAATCAAAGGGACTGCGAAGGCTTGTGATGAATGGTTATTGTCATATGTGCATTGTAATATGAAAAAATAACACAAAAAATCATACAAAATTGAGCAAAGAAAGGTCTAGGATAACTCTTGTTAATTCCTTAGTACAACTGGAAATTTAGCATGGTCTGTCATTCTCACATTCTGTTTTTCTGTCCAAATTTTTAAAGAAATCTGCAATTGAGATTCCACACCTATCAAGTAATCTATTCCAGTGGTAGCCTTTCCAATATTAAGGTTTTTTCTTCACATTTAAGCTGAATCCCTCTTCTCTTATTTTAAACTTTGCCCTTTTTTTTTGGTGTCTATGATGGAGTACCCATTAAAAATCAAAACAAAAGGCACTGTATTCTCTTTTCCTTTTCAGAAATCTTTCGCATATTCCAAGTCACCAAGCTAAACTCATTTTGTTTCTTCAGTCTTTTCTTTTTTCTAGAATATTAATTTTGTTCTTTTTCATCTGAATAGCTCCAGGAACATTCCTTCTTGAGGTTAAATGTTCATGTGTGTACATGATGTCCCAGCTGCCAAACCAAAAGAACATTACTTTCCTTTTATATTACACATAATAAAAAAAATGAAATTATAATTGGTGATTTAGTAAAGCAAAAATCCAAATGTTAAAGGGGAAAAAAAAATCATTTTGATGAGACTGAAAAGCAGTTTCAGTGTTTTGCCTAAACACCGTATTTTTGAAGGTGGCTTGTTTAGAAGATTGTGGGGATTTTGAGAACTCAGCATATATTCTTGTAGGAAAAACTTAAGCTGGAAAATTTAGACTGGCTCTGAGCAGTTTCAGGAGCTCAAGGAATTAATTGATTAAATATAAAAAGAAAAAGGCGTAAAATAAGTCTCCTCAGAATTACCATAAAGGAAATTGACCCTAAAGGGACATTTTGTTGCCTCCATGGGGTATATTACGATTTTAGTGTTGAGTTTGTGTTTACAGGAAGAGGGTTCAGCAGCTGAGCTGCTGGGCAGCAGTTTAAAGCACTGAGGGAAAAATTTCTCACTGAAGTTCTCCCACACCTCCACTGAGCTTATTCTCATTTTGCATCCCCACTTTCATATGAAAACATTACAATTTCCAGTGATTTATCATTATTTCCTGTCATGCTCAGAACTTACTGGTCAAATTCCCTACTGTCCTACAAAGGTGCACTTCTAAAAGCACTACCCAGGGGCCTCAAAAACAATTAAGTTGCTTGAACATATAGAGAAATGTGGTGCCAGCCCAGAAGAGTTTACAATATACCAGTCAATACTATTTTCAGTTGAGCTGCTGTACTTTAATAGCAATGTTGCATAAGATAGATCTTTCCCAAGGACAGAAAAAAACCCCATACCCACAACAACAAAAACCAACAACATAAAGATTTTGAGGAGATGTCCATATAATTGATTTTTCCTTCCATTAGTCAGCCAGCTGAGTGTTTCCTTTAACCTCTGCTATTGTTGTGTCTTGCATTGTTTGTTCTTTAAGGAGGGTATTTCTGCACAGAGTTTGCAGACAATAAATGCAACAAAGTTAAAGAATATTTGTAAACCTGCAGTAAAACTCCAGGAAAATGTTCAGAAACAAAGAGTGTTAACAGCTGTGACAATGCTGAGCTCCTGCTCCAGCAAAAGGACTATTCCTGAGTTTGTCAGTGAAGCAATTAGTAACAGTTATTATGGTGAAGTGCCTCTAAAGAGTGAAATCTCTGCCCAGCATAAAAATAAATAACCAGGTAATCAGGGATGTGGAGAAAGTGCGAGGATGCAGAACATCTCTTCTATATAGGATGCTGCTTATTTATAGCCTTTCTCCCTAAATTACTCCGAAAAGCTCTTTAGTGGATGTGGTCATGTTTAAATAGCACCTATGGAAGCCTAATCTTTCAATTATAATCTGTCGTTATAACAACATGTTTAAAAATAGGATGGGGTGCTCAGGTCAGTGGTCAGATAAAGCAAACATAAAAGTAAAGAGAAGAGAAGAAAGAAGATTTTTCCCAGAACAAGGGAAAAAAATGCATTTTGGATCAACGCACAGTGTTGTACTTGATGCAAAATGACTTGTGTAGGTGTGTTTGAGTTCTCAACCCCCTTTCTGCGTAAATTTTATTCAATAAAAATTTGAAATTTTTATACCATATCCATCCATTCTTTCTCATCTGCAACCATTCCCAGCTTCTAACTGCACAGGCAGGTGTTTCTAGTCCTCTTAAAACTCCATTTTCCATTGAAATTCCTATTTATTGAAAAACGTCACTTAATTTAAATAATGAATAATAATAATCACCTCTGTCTTCATTAACAGCCATCCCCATGGTCTCGGGGAGCTGATCTCAGGTTCACGAGGCCCACGGTCTCGATGGGCTTGAAAATCAACGCAGGAGAAAGTGCTCCATGGGAATGTCCCCTACATCTCCTGCATGGAGAAATATGAGAAGTGCTTGGGTGTTTAACAGCTTGTGCCAGTGGACATCTCTTGCCTAATGGCTTCTTTGGTGTACAAAAGATGCAAAACCTGAGCTTTCACTTAAGCCTCCTGTACCACCCCTTATTTCCAAGGACTATACTCGGATTGGCACATCCTTGGCCAAAGCTTGAGTTAAAGCTTTGTCTGAGTCTGTAGTCAGTCTCTGCCTGCAGTGACACAAGAAAGTAATTCCAATTCACCAAAATCCATGCATTTTACACTTCCTACTGATCTTTTTTATTGTTTTTCCTTTTGACTTAAAGAAAAGAGCTTGTCAAACTGCCAGCACATGCTTTGTTTC
>JAYRBT010000042.1:4063994-4092369 GCA_036023395.1 Myiotriccus ornatus | reverse complement strand
GATGAAAGTTGAGAAGGATTTCTCTAACCAAAGTGAGAAAGGGAGCCAATCTGTCACATTGGGCATTCACCTGTCCTCAGGGTATGAGATTTTAGAATGACTAATAATGAATCAAATCCACTTGATAATGAACAGCTCTTTTACCCTTCACTGAGCCTGTTTCTCCACCCTGGCACCACGGAACAGGCTTTCACAGTAACAGCTCACGCAGAGAATGGCTTTCAATCACAACTGGAGACTAACGTGGATTTTTATTGATCCAGGAGTTGCATGTGAGACCATATGTCATGTAAGAGTTTTGATGAAAATATCAGAACTGCTGTCACTCTGAGTAGCACCAAAGGTTGGTTTGCTGATGTCTAATCAAAGTTTTTGGGTATGCTTCAGTGACAAGGCCAGTAATTCAGAGTGAAAGTTCTCCGCAGGGGCCAGTGTCATATCAATCTTATTTAACATCTACTTAAATGTTACTCCCACTATCTACAATTGGTACACAAGTTCAGCTGCACAGACAGACTACATCTTGCACCTCTTAGCTCCTTGATCATGTCAGGGAATTATTACTGTCATTTTCTCCACCTTTTTTCTCTACCTTTACTCTTGTCTGTCTTTAGACATTTACTGTGTCATATTGAATTCAGCTTGAATTCTAGCTAGAGACAAAAAAGCAAGTTTGCTTTGTGAAATGCCTCACATAATTTCAGGGCGTCAAAGGAGAAGATCGACATTTGCTTGCTGAGAATTAAATGCCTGTATGAAGACAACCCATCACTTCTGCACTCAACCCCCTCTCCATCCTCCTCCTTCTGTTTCTCAAGAAAAGTGATACTTCATGATAAATTTTGTCACCGAGGAGTTGACTTGATAATTCCATTTTTGGAGGATGCTTTTCATAGTACAAAGATTAATGTGGAAAGAAGCATGGAGTTGTTTGCTATGGGAGATATGTTTACTGGCACTGAAAAGTGGAGTGGAAAAAATATGGGAATTGTGGCTTTCTTGCACAAGTGAAGGCAGTGAACTGAATGCAATGAACTGAATTATCTGCACCTGCAGCTTTAACGCAGGAGGAGGCTTTATAAAACTATTTTTAAAAATTTGAGCTCTTGGCTACATTAAGGGGTCTAAAAAGAACCAATTCATTACATTAAAGACTGTTAAATGTCGCAACTGCATTGGTGTCTTATCCAACATTCACCAGACTAATATAAGGAAAGAATTTCAAGTAAATATTGAAAACTAAATTATAACCCCAGAGCTAACACAGCCTAATTCACTACTTATAATTCCCCCTTCTTTCCCAGGAAAAGAGTTGTTCTTAAAGAAGCACATTTAACAATTGTTTCAAACTCTCTGTTTCCATAGTTTTGTATAGTATTAAAAAAAAAAATGAATTAAACATGATTAAAAAAGTCAACAAAATAACAACTTATACTTTAGCAATGACAGTTTGTATGTAATAACTCATCAGCTCTATAAATTCCCCCAGCTCTGATATTCTGGGTTAGTGACAGGTTTTGCAAAAACTTATGAAGAGCGTGAATTCAAGTGAATAACTTTATTAGTATCAGAAGTGTTGAATTTATTAAGACTTTGCATTAACAGGTTTGCAGGAAATTTGTTAAAGCTGTATATATATTCAAAATTCTTATTTTTAGAATTCTGTCAATCCAAAAAATGCTGTTCCATGTTAGTCATATAATGTGCAGTTCATGTCACCTAATTTTGGAAATCTAAAAGTTAAATAATTGCATCTGAGCAGGTCACTCTGACCTCTTTTGGTAGTCAGTAGTGAAAAACAGTCATTTTCAGGGGGTGACTCATAAAATCTGTCTCATCTCCAGTTTTAGAATACAAGAATATGCTTTATTACTCCTTTTTTCTGTTAACATCCTTTCTTTCTAGGGACAAACTCGGGTATTAATATACTATGAAGAAATTCTCTATTGCAGCATGTGGATCCTAATTCTTAAGGATTTATAAGTTACTGGGAAGTTTTACATATGATGTAAATTTTGGTCAAACAGACCTCTAAGGGCTCCAAAACCTGTATTTAGACAGGAAAAAAAAAAAAAGTGCCCAAGAAATAACTACTTCCTTCAAAAATAGACTTTTGATAGATTAATAAAGCTTAGAGGAAGGATTTTGATTTTCTTGGTTGTAGAAGTACCCTGGCATAGAAAATAAGGCTGACTCTGTTGATTGAATCTATTGGTTTTGCAGTATTTCTGTGTTTGAATTGTGATGTAGTTTGCACACTGAGAATATCAGCAAGTCTCAGCATTTGCCTGATGGAATTCAAGATATATTTAAACATTTCATAGCTAATTAAAAAAAATAAAAAAGGAATTAGTGGGGAAAGAAAAACAAAAAGTAAAGAATTAGAGAAAAAACCCTCCCCCTCTGTATTATGTCAAATGCCAAATAAATTTGAACACCAGTTTAAGAATCTAGTCATAAATATCTACTTTAGCTACTTAAGACTGGGAGGTAAATAAAACTCAGCTAATGGTTTATTTAAATTAGGCAAGTCAAAACTAAAGTTTATTTTTAAACTCACAGTGATGTTTTCGTTGCAAGCAGCTCAATTTCAAGTTCTCAATTAATTTTAACTGTTCACAGACATGAAGCTTCAGACTGAGCCTTAAAAATGTAGTAGTATTCCTCAGAAAGTCCCCCAGGAATGTCATAAGCCAACAAAGGAGGAAAATTCTGCTTGACTCTAAAAACAGTACCTGTTGCAGTTTTAGAAATATGCTTTTGCCCCAGCAAGCTAAAAGTCTCAGTCTAAGAGGTGAGGCAAAGGTAAAAGAGACATGGGAAAAATTTAACCAGAGATTGTTGGGATGATAATAACATTCTCCACAGCAGCACAGCTGTTAAGCACTGTTGGGTATGGGGAGGGCACACTGGAAATGCAGTGAGGCAGCTTTGGGGGTTATATTTGAAGTCTCTGTGCTGTCATTCAGATGAGAAGAGGAACGACAAGACAATGCAAAGCTGTGGTGACAAGAAGAGGGCTGGAATCTTAAGATGCTCAAAACAGTACAGTTTTATGTGTGTCAGTTTTATGTATGTTCTGCATTTACTATCCTCTGAATTTACCTGCAGAAGGTAGTTTCTGATGGTTTAAAACTGCATAGAAGGGAATGTCTTTTTTTCTGAAAAAAACTTGAATCACTTGTATTCACAGTTATGTTTTCAACCAAATACAACCTTCAGTTGAGTGGATTCTACTGAGAGCTGGTCACCTGAGTGGCAGCATCTGCCTGTCCCATGCAATATATTCAAGGTCTAATGAAAGGCAAACAGACCTCAGCCAGTGCTTACTTGAAGCTGATGGAAGGGCAGGCTAGAAGAAGAGTCAGAATAATGCTTCAAAGCATGAAGTGAAAGCAGGAGAACATTCAGCGAAGGTCAAAGAGAAAAAACAACAATCCACCTACAGAGGCTCTACTGGTAGGAAAACAAAGGTATCAACCTTCACATGGTATCTCTAGACATATTTGTCGCTTAAAATAATTTGTGATTCCTTGGGTGGGGTTCAGATGCCCAAACTTGGGCAACTACAGCCAGCTGAGATACCATAAAGTGTCTGAAACACTTGAATAATACAGATGAGACACAGGACTTAGGAGGGACCTTTCCAGAGAGGAGTTCTCACTGGACACCTGGGCAGAAGCAGTTCAGTCATTGCACATGTACCCTGTGAAAGATTCAATCCATAATACATATTGAAGACTAAACTCTGGTGTCCAGCTTGTAGCACTGGTTGGGTGGATATTAGTGCTCACTTCAGCAATAGGATTGTCAGGAATATACTGGCCCAGGAAAAAGGAGACCCTTCTATCCCAGGACCTCCTTCATGTCCCCACCTGGAGTGAGAACAGGTAGATTGCACACCTTTCATGCTAAAGGTGAGAATTTATTAATGTTGGGAGAAGGAAAAGAGCTGCCCAAGGAACATGAGGCTATATGGGAGAAAGGGAGAGAGGAAGGAGGAAAAATTAAGAAACAATGGAAGGGAGAGAGGCAGAGAGGGAGGAAAGGAGGAAAAGGGAGGGAGGGAAGACATTGGCTCTACCCAGACACGATCATTTATAAAACAGGAGCTATTCAAGACTCAGATGTTTGGAACACTTCTGGCTCAGCTAAGCAGAATATACTTCTGCTTATTTCTGCTTCTAATCTTATTATTGTTATTTTTCTCACATATAACATTGCAAAATTTTTTTATACTTTTTAATAATGTTTTGTAGCTGTTCCTGTGTTGCAGGCAATTTTTGATTATTTCTTCTCTTCCTCTCTCCAGTCTGAAAATCATACCTTTTCCCATCATATCTTCATGTCCTTTTGGTCCCTTTCCACTGTGCCTCTGTCCTCACTGGAGCTGACAGTAACTTTCAGTTTCACACAGGTAATGATCATCCTTAACATATTGCTTCCGTGTCCTCCAGATCACTAATGAAGAAGTTAAGTAAAGCCAAGTCTTGTATATATCCCATTTTAACTTCCTAAAGTTAAAATGCTGTTCTTTTTCATTATTAATTCTGTACCTTCTGTTATGAAAATAATCAATTAGATACTGAAATAACACAATCCCCCACTCTGTCTACAATGTCTCGGCCTGGTGAGTTACTTGGAATATTCAGTGAATGTGGCTGTATAGATGTTGCTGTAATCAGCAAGGTAACTTCCACTGAGACCATCTGAGAGCTGCCAAAAGAAATCCTGATGTTGGAGTCACTCATAGGTCTACCAGTTTGATCTGCAAGACACGAGAGCTGTGGGAACCATTTCCCATTATGCCGGAAACAAACAGTGCAGTTACATCCAAGACCAGATTGGTTTTATTTAAATGAGAAATCAGGGGCTTCTGGGATCAGGACTGTATTATCTCCACAGCTGTAGAGCAGAATTTTCTTTTTTTATCAATCTGTTTATATTAAACCTGAAATAACTGAAATTTGCAAGTCTTTTATTAGCCTTGTTATAATCATTCTTGACAAATAAGTTATCAAAGTTCTCACCAGAATTTGAGTTTTTACTTATATTTCTTTTCTACTGCCATGGTCAGTGTTCCAAGACACAGATATATTCCGTAGCAGGACTTTTGGTAATAGGTTTCCCTGACAAAAACCATGGGATGTAAACATTTATTTCTATGTGAATGTATCTTTTATATCAACACTTCCTATAAAAAAATATTCTTTTTTTCAGATGTATGGTTCACTTTTTTAGGAAAGTTGGAGGTTCAGGCAAGGATTTGTGGATGTGCTTTGGGCATGTGGATTTTTTAATCAGTCCCAGAAATACTGTTTGAGTGCCTTACCCTGCATCACTGAACTCAATGGGAGTGATGGTCTCTGCCTAAAGTCTTTCTGCACAACTTCAAACCTGTGTCAGTAAGCAGGGAACAAAGACTGCTTGCTAATTCTCATCTGGAATTTGATTAAAATACTGTTAAATTCATGGTTTTCTCCCTAATGAGCCAACAGTCCAAAGTCAGGTATCATTAAATGCATTTAATCAGGTTAATGTTGAAAATGATGATACAGTTTTCCTTGAGGATGATTAATAGGTAACGTGAAGCATTTAAAAAAAAAAGGCAGATGGTAATATTTCTCAGTGTGGTTCATGATATCTGGATAGCTGGTTTTTTCTATACTCAGAATGGTAAGTTCTACATCTACTTTCATATAAAAAGGATTTATTTAGGATTATGTTACACTACAGTGCTGTAAGGACAGAAGAAGAGCACCTGTATTTGCCATCTCTGTATTCTAAGGGACAAATCAAATAAATAGGACAAAAAAATGGAGCAGCTCAGCTCTTCATGGAGAAAGGACATAAGGGAATCACCATGATGGTTCTGCTCATTCTTACGTGTTCCAAATCCTTGCAGAAATGACATTTCTCTGACTTTTGCCTGGCTACAAAAACTCTGATGGTTGGATCCAGCACTGTAGGCAGACACAGGATAAAAAGGGGGAGAAGAAAAAGTTTACTTAACATCACAAAGAAGGGTTGATTGCAAAGCTGAGGCAAAAAAGTTGGAGCTGGTGGGCATCCAGCCCTGTTCTCTGCACTTTGCAGCCTGTCCTCACTGGGGCAGGTCCATCCTCTCACCTGTGCGCCCTTCCCAAGGCCCTGGATGTGAACAGCATGACTGAGCTTAATGACTGGCCCTGCTCCTCCCTGAAGCACTAAGCCATCCTGGTGCTGATACTCCTACCCTTTATTTTCTGACACAGCAGTGCAAGCTTACTGTTTAATTTTGTTTCATTAGAAGAAAATTATTTTTTAATTATATTTCATTATTTCTCTTAATATTTTCAAGACTGATGCTGACAGAGGCTTAACGGAATCCAATCCCTTTTTCATTAGAGAGTATCTCTTGCATTCACCTCACATCTCCATTATGGGCTGTCACATGCTTCATGCACAGCAATAATGGCCTGGGTAGGCACTCTCATAAATATCCTGATCATCTCCACAGCAGTGGTGTAGTTGAGGGTAAACACAAATCAGTGCTGTTTGCCCATTCCTAATCTGGGTATTGCAGGTCTCTCCCACTTCTCCCTGTGTATCCTGGGTGGCTTTTCCTGATTTAACACCAAACTGCTGCTATAAGGGGCAGAAGAGACTTGCTGAAATCATGGGAGTTCTCTGGCACTTCTGTCTTCTGCCCGTGTCCAACTATCTTATCAAGGACTGAGGCTTTTCTGCTCAACACTCCTGTAATTCGTGCCTCTCTAAATGCATGGAATTCACCTGGGATTTGGCATTCAGAAGTTTTTCAGGCTTTTATGTGAGTATAATAACACATTTTTCTCTGATATTGTGTTTTCTAAGGTTTCTGAAGTCAGAGGGAAAGGGCACATCTTTACTTTCATTTTAACTTCACTCCTGGCCAGTTGTGGTGTGTGACTGTGGTGGGTTGACCCTGGCTGCATGCCAGGTGCCCACCAAAACTACTCTATCACTCTTCTCCTCAGATGGATAAGGGAGAGAAAATATAGCAAAAGGCTTGTGGGTCAAGATAAGGACAAGTAGAGATCACTCAGCAATCACAGTGACAGGCAAAACAGACTTGACTTGGGGAAATTAATTTATTACCAATCAAATCAGAGTAGGATAATGAAAAATAGGAACTAATCTCAAAATACCTTCCCCCATCCCTCCTTTCCTCACGGGTTTAATTTTATTCCTGATTTCCAGCAACACATGGAGGAGGGAAGTGGGGTCTGTGATCAGTTCATCACACCTTGTCTCTGCCTCTCTTTACTCCTCAGGGGAGGACCCCTCACACTCCTGCCTTGTTTCAGGATGGAGTGTCTGCCATGGAAGACAGTTCTCAGCAAACTTCATTAACGTGGGTCCTTCCCATAGGCCTCAGATCTTCACAAACTACTCCAGTATGGGTCTCTCCCATCAGGAACAGGTTGATCCAATGTGGGTCCCCTGCAGGCTCACAAATCTCATCAGCAAACCTGGTCCAGCGTGGATCTCCATGGGCTGCAGGGGAAGGGCTGCTTCACAGTGGTCTTCTCCAAGGGCTGCAGGGGAGTCTCTGCTCTGCTGCCTTCATGGATCTCAGGATCTGCAGGGCTGTTTCTCTCACATATTCTCACTCCTCTCTCTGGCTGCACTTGCCATTGCACATTTTTTCCCCTCTTCTTTGCTGTGACCCCAGAGGTCACTGATGGGTTTGGCCTTGGCCACTGAAGGGTCCATCTTGACTGGCATTGACTCTGCAGGAAGTAAAGGAGGCTTCCAGCAGCTTCCCAAAAGCCACCCCTGCAGCCCTCCCCTGCCACTGACAAAATCTTGCCACTCAAACCCACTACAGTGACAATGCTGCTGAGACCAATATGTCACGCATGCAACTCAGACTTTGCCCTCTCACGAGATTTTTGACTCTTTCTTCCATTCTTTTTTCACCAGGTAATTTTGAATTACGAACTCCAGTTTGATGGCAGAGCCTGGATTCACTTTCCTCTTTCCAGAGTGAAGAGATGCAGTTCTCATTTTGCACTTAAGGGTTGAAATAGAAATTTCTTTACCAAATAAAATTGGTCAAGCAGACATAAAAGAACTGAAATCAGCAGATCACAATTCACTGCACGGAGGTGGTCACTGGGTTCTTTGTAGTAGCCTGACTCAAAGGATAGTCTTCATGTGATAAGAAAAGTGACTTAGGCAGTTTGAGAAAGCACACAGGTTTTTGAGTTGAGGATGGTTTTACTCCTATATGCTACAAATATTAGGCCCAATTCTAAAAAAATTATTGCTTAGTAAAAAACTTTTACAGGAACAAATCAAAAAAAAAAAAGAATACATTTATCTTTCTTTTTTAAAATCTCATTTATTCATGACTTCTCTCATTTTAGGATTCATGTGAGGTATAATCTAGAGTACAATTCCACCAAAAAATCCAACTTTTGGAGTATTGAATCATAAAACCCTAATGAAAAAAAGAACAATGATCTTAACCACAGAGGATATTAAGGCATTGTGGGTAGTTTGGTAAGAACATTATAAACCAACTTTTTTCCCATGAGATTTTTTCCTGATGGTTTTGCAAGGCGTCTCTCTACTGGCAGGAGAAGTATTGAAGGGAACATTACATTTAGTAGGAGATACATCTTGATTTAGAGGATGTTGATTCCTATATTGAGAACACTGAATTGTGAAGTCATCTATGCGTATTAGCAGAGGGAATGTCAGAGCATCAAGTATTTCCTGGAATGAAGAAAACAAAGACCAGAATTTCACTTCCTGTCTATTTCCCACTTTCTTCTTCCCTCTCCCCACTGCAAAAGAAGGGTCAGTGTGCAAAATCCTACAAAGGTGTCTTATCCAGCTGCAGCAGGGAAAGATTTTTATTTTTCTGACTGTTTGCTTTCCCACAACAACATTTCCTTATTATCTCCGAGGCCAGGAAAAAAACAATATAAATCTGAGTGATATTAAATTTCCAGTGCGCCATTTCTTCCCTTCATCTCTAGGTAGCTTTGAATAGCATGACAATGGTTAAACAATATGTACTGTCAAATTTATTTTAAATAATTATACACTAGAAGGGTTACATCGGGAGGCAAATGCCTATAATTTGTGCTGTGCCAGTAGCTTTCAATTAAATCTCAGTTTGATCTCTTGGAGCATCCTGGCCCAAATTTGCAGCTAATTCCACCTTGAGCTTCAGAATTTAATCAAGTACTTAGGGTGAAGAAAATAATTTCTTAGGTGCTGCAATGACTTAGTAATCTTCCACAATGAGATATTGAAATGACAAACATGAACAAACCTAAAAGCAGCTTTGTGTTGAGAGGTCTGAGGATGAATTGTACATCATACACACTTTAATTCTTTACTTGCACTGCTACAGGTGAAGGGGAACACCTCTCATGTGAGGGAAGGCTGAGAGAACTGGGATTGTTCAGCCTGGAGGAGAGCAGGATCTGGGGTAACCTTTCACAAGGCCCCTAAAGGGGCTTTCAAAAGAGCCAGAGAGGGTCTTTTGACAAGGGCATATAGTGACAGGGCAAGGGGGAATGGCTGTAAACTGCAAAAGGGCAGCTTTAAACCAGATATTAGGAAGAAATTCTTTACTGTGAGGGTGATGAGGCCCTGGCACAGGTTGCCCAGAGAGGTTGTTGATGCCCCATTCCTGGAAGTGTTCAAGGCCAGGTTGGAGGGGGCTTGGAAAGCTAGCCTAGTGGAAAGTGTCCCTGCCCATGGCAGGGGGTTGGAACGAGATTATCTTCAAGGTCCTTTCCAACACAAATCATTCTGGGCTTATACAATTGTGTAAGGACACCAATAGGTTTTGTAGCACTGATTGAATTCCCAGTGCAGCTCCCAGGTTAGGTTAAGAGGTAAGATAATTTCTTACCTCCATCCACATCTGTCTCATTTAAATGTGACTTGTATGGCTGGATGTCTAAATCAAAAACAGTATGGGAGGTGCCAAGCTAAAAGCAAACTGTAAAACATGTTTCTTGCTTGGACATAATACCTTCCATATCAGTTTTTGGAGGCTCTACTGGTTTCTGTCTGGATAGCCTTATACACAGAATTATAGGGAGAGCTGTTCCATGATCTTTAGGGACCTTTCAATGCACTTTAACAATACATCTTGATTGGTTTCACCATGGTCCAGCAAATCTCATGTCAGGACAAAGAAGAAATTTCCCTCACACAGAAAGGTAATTAGGGAAATACATTACTGTTTATGGAAAGCACTTAGTGAAGATGATGTAAGGTACAAAGAGAAACTTCTACAAGACATAAAGCTTTGACTGAAAAATACTGAATACGAAATGGTAGAAAGGCATTTCAAGGTTGCAGTAGATAATTCTGAATTTTTAATGACTCATAGGATTGAAATAGGCCTTTTCCCTCTCAACTGAGGGTCAATAGAAGTCTCAGGCACAGAGTACTGTGGGAATAATTAAAGTTGTGAAAGTGTGATATGCAATCTTGCCTGGAATCTACCTTCCCTCTGCAAAATGAAATAACATTTCTGTGTACCTTATATTTCCTTCATCCTGACTAGCAAGATGCAAGAAGACAATCTGAGGTGACAATATGAACTTGTGTGGCCTTGACTCGTGCTGCTTGCTCCTGTTTGTGAAGTGCTTCACATCAACAGCCAGCACCACACAGCTCTGGATTGCTGAGAATCTCAGTGTGTGACGAATGCCCCAGTACTTCTGTGATTGTCTCTCTGCAAAGTACACTGAAATATCGGAATGAAAAGAAAGGCATTTTCCCAACCAATTTGCTGACAGCGTGAAACTTGGTGCTAACAAGAGTTTTGCAACTTGAATGAGTTTTAATCAACCCTTAATGGGTACTTTCTCTGTGTGCTGCAGTTATTAGTCACATTGCCTTTGATTCCAGTGATTTGGGGTCTTACTATAATTGTACTGCATTATTTCTGAAACACAGAGAAATAAACAAGAAGTTCCTATTGCTGACTACCAGATCCAGGTTTACCATCCACTTATGCACAGCTTTGAATCTTTTTCTTCTTAGAAACACATGCATGCACATCATTTTGAGCCTACAATGTTTTCTGGATAATGGGATACTTCTCATAAGGATTATAGCAGTGGTCAAGCTTTAAATTAAATTGCATCAAGCACTGAACGCACTTATCTATTTGTTCGTGGGTGTCATCAAGACAGAGCTGGGAAGGATATTTTTCCCATTAGAAGCATATTTATTCTCTTACTCAACTCTTAAGGCAACAAGGTTGTTTATTCAGCAGTTACAACTCTCCTTTGTTATGTTTTCTTTTGGTTACTCTGTTCACCTTCCACAATCCCTTGTTTGGCACAATTCACTGCAAGAAACAGCAAGTCTTCATCTGTTTCAGTTTAAGATTTTATTTTGTGCCAGCTCTTGTTGCACTGAACTTCAGGAATGTAGGGATATTAAGTAGATGTTAAGCACAATCGCCTTTGGTTAACAACAGGAAACTGCCCAAAGGACCAGAAATCTGTTGGCACTGGACAGACCTCCAAAGTGTGTGTATGAGAGATGTGATTTTCCAGTCAGCTATGAGTGATTCCCAATGAAAGGACAAATGAGTAAGAAGTTTGGATGAAATACAGTGGATGAAGTAGTGGCTGTGGGATTCAGAAAAGTACATATCTTCAATATCTAGTCTAACAGTATCAATGTTGAGTAAGCAAGGGAGACAGGTAATGTATGGCCTCTGTTCATGTGACTGTGATTTGGAGGTCTGAGAGGTCATCTAAGGCACAGAATCACAGAATGGGTCAGGTTAGAAGGGACCTCAGTGCGTCTTCTGGTTCAACCCCTGTGCTCAAGCAGGGTCACCCCAGAGCACATGGCACAGGATTGTGTCCAGATGGTTCTTGAGCATCTCCGGTGAGAGACACTTTGTAACCTCTCTGGGCAATCTGTTCCAGTGCATTGTCATTGCAGAGGAAAGAAGTTCTGCTCATTGTTCAGGTGGAACTTCCTGTGCCTCAGTTTCTGAGGTCAGCCCTCAGCCTCTACCGGTGCATGGGGTTATTCTTCCTCATGTGCGGGACCTTGCATTTGCCTTTGTTGAACTCCAGACATCTCCTCTTTGCCCATCTCTCCCACCTGTCGAGGTTCTTCTGAATGGCTACACAGCCCTCTGTTGTATCAGCCACTCCTCCCAGCTTTGTGTCAACAGTGAACTTGCTAAGGAGGCACTTTACTCTTTCGTCCATTTATGAACAAATTAAACGATACTGAGCCCAAATGCAAGTGCCTACTTTTCTAAAATTAGGTCTGAAATCCAGATTCCATTCCTCATCTCTTCATGTACTAGCAAAGGTACTCTAAACAATATTTATAATAAATTCAGCTCATATTACAATCATTGGATACAGAGGGTTTGCTTTTCCCTTAGCATCTTTCCTCTCCGCCTCAAAAAGACTGTTCTGAACATCCTGAAGCTCTTTTCAAATTTAAGTGCAATAAGTTACTTTTTAAAAGCAGAATTAAGTATTCCAATGATATCTCACAGTTCAGACATTCCTCCATCTGAAATATCTTCATTGAGCACATCCTACAGATATTATGTAAAAGGATGTTCTAGGGAGGGACATGCTCAGAGTCTCCTGCTGACATTGCTCCATTTTACTAAAATCCTCGTATTCCCCCCAAAAAATAGGTTAGAATGCAGGTGTCTGACTTCTCAGAAGAATGAACTTGACACAAGGATGCTCAGACGTCATTTCTTCCTCGGCGCTTCCCGCTAGTGCTGTTCTACTTTGCATTAAATGTTTAAAAGTCTTTGGAGACAGAGAGAATTGGTCCTTATCAGGGCAATCAGGACATATGCCCTAGAAGTGGGACACCTGATTTTAGTTTCAATGCTAATGAATATTTAATTTGCACATAATAGGACACCAGCCATTGATGAAACCAAAAAGGGAAAAATTTTCCCACAAGTGGACAAAATACGCCATAGTGGACACTCAGCCAAGAGATTTGAGGTGTTTCCTTCATCTACCTAATGGAAATTTAAACTGTTTCTTTCAGCTGGAAGACTGCCTTTGCCAGCAGACCATGGTGAATCCAGGCTTCGTTTAGTTTTCATTTTTACAACTAAACAACAGCAGGATGGGTTCTTTCTTTTGTTGTTTTTTGTTTTCTGCAGAGCAGTCGCATAGTTCGTATTTTTCTTCAGTGAGAAACAACAAACCCAAACTAAACATAGGATTTACTATTTGCTTTTCTGTCCCCTCCCCTTTCTCAGTTCAGCAGTCACACCAAAAGGTTACTACTTTGAGCAGGCTCTAACCATTTTGATTAGATCACAAAGATGGGTAAAAGACACTGGGAATCAGTCCGAAGTCTCCAGTACCACTAAGAATTAATTCCATTTTCATAACTCTACTTACATCTTCAGCAGATGGGTTTGTTTTGGTCTTTGATTGAGCATAACCTTAATGCAGATCCCATGTATCTGTGATTTTCTCTGAGAGCTACGAGGATGTGTTCCTTCACCTCAAAGCACACAGAAGTTAGAGCTCTGTATATGTAAAATGTCAGTTCATGACTACTGGAGAGACATATTTATTGTTTGCATGCATTTTCCTTACTTCCCCCCTTCCCATTCCTATCTACAAGTAAATTTATTCAAAAGATAAGAAAAAATGGCAAAACTTCAATTATTTTTTTTTTTTTTTTTCAGAATTGTTCATTGCTACCTGAAATTACAACTCCTGGTGTACACACTGGAGCTAAGTGATGATGAAAAACCCAAGGAAAATAAAAATAAAAATAAAAAATTAAAAGAAATGAAAATAAAATAATCATAGTGACATCTCCCTGAAGACAGAATGTTCTTTTTATACAAATACTGAAGACTGGCTTCATTCCTGAGTGTCAAGGGGTCACTCGATAGTAAAAGCTCCTGCATGTCACTCAATCTACACTTTGGCATTTTTCCAATAGGAACTTGCTTTCTATAGGGGAAAAAAGTACTGGGGTAGGTGCAATGTTAAACGAATAATGAACATGTGAAATAGTTGTTAAGGTACTCTAACACCTTTCTAACTGCCTGGGCAATAAGATCAGGGTATACTGGCTGAAGCTTAAGAAATACACTACCTAATGTCAAATTCTAAAGTTTTTCACTGCCAACCAAACACTGGACTGCAGGACCCAGGGTTTGCTAAAGCATCGTGATCTTTTTGTTTCTCTCAGCTATTCCCATTTACAACGTTATCTTCACTGTGGGTCTGAAATGGAGTTGTTAGACAAGTTGACAGTACAGTATTATTGTCTGAGAGACCAATCTTCCAGCAGTGCCATTAACTTCAAATCCTGGGAAGACTATAATTACATGAGAATGTTAGTTTTGCCTTGAAAGCCAGAACAGAGACCTCATGGCTAGAGCGGAGGAAAGGGAAACTTTAAAATAATTATTCACTTTTCTACCCTTAGCTTTCTATGTGACTTTAATCAGCTTAACTGCTCTTGAAAGTTGTAGCTAAAAATCAGTTAATGTTACTTCCAATCTTCTGCAGCAAATCCTGAAATCTATGTATGAAAAGCATTTCATAAAACACCATCTTACCATCTCTACTATTTGTTACTTTTGCTCCTCACAGCTAACAATCACCTTTGACATAACATTACTCATAATGGACCAAAAGATTTTTAGACAATTTTCCAAGTCATTATGTTCATTAAGTCTACTCTGTCACAGACTCATATGCAACGGGAAGTGTTTTTTCATGACATAAGCATACATCTGACTCACATACAGCCTAACTATTTTTGCAGTTCCACATGTGGGCATTACTCAATCAACTTTCCTTTTACTTTCAATGCTCTGAGTTTCAGAAGAGTAAATGGATTATTTGGAGGTGAATTAAAATATGTTCAAAGTAGATGATGGAAGGCAATTTCCAAACAGGACAGGAATGAGCCAACACACACATTTCTTTGCCAAAAAACCAAACCAAACCAAACCAAACCAAACAAAAAACCAAAACAAAGAAAAAAAAAAAAAAAGGAGAAAAAACCCACAAAAAACCCACAAAAAACCCAAAAGACAAAAAAAGCCACAAACAAACAAACAAACAAAGTCAGCATGAATTTCTTCCAAATTTGAATTGACTTAGGAAAATAATCTCAACCAAAAAAAAGTGGACACAAATAGTATCCATCTAAGCAGATATTTAAATTTAATCTTAGGAAATAGATTAAGAACCTCCACAAAACAAAGCCAAGTGTTTCTTGTTGAATGAGATATTTCTATTAGCAGAAATAATCTGTTCTCCACACCTCTCCGCTCAGCATTGTCTGTAACAGATCTGTGCTCCTCAGTGCATTTCAAGCAAGCCAAGAGCAGAACCAGACAATCTTACCAATGTACTAAGTAGAATGAAAAAATATTCAAATGCATCTGATATAAAGCAGGCTGCCATAATAGCACTTAAAACACTTTTGAACTAGTATAATACGTAAATTCCTTGTGTAAATACTTGAGCTTGACAATCAGTTTTGGTCTGAGTTCACTTGAGTCTTGCTGACAAAGTTTCACTGTAACCTTTCTGTACCATTCAGATTCTGAAGCATATCTAGGGTCTGTCAACAGATGGAGATGCTTGAATGGCTCACTCTCCTGTGTGAGGTGTGTGCTCACACAACTGCTTTCAGACAAGTCAGCAAGAGCTGGAATTGCTCAGCATCTCCAAATATTCCGTATTCTTTAATCACGTGACTTGTGAAATCTGATATCTAATTTGGGACCCTCAGTTTAGAATATTTCAGTGTGAAAACACTGAGCCTACCAAAGACAGCGAGAGTTTTCTCCCTGCAAATACCTACCTCACTCTGCAAAGGAGAAATAAGTGACAGCGTTGAAAATATGGTCATAATGCATTTTAAGCACCTGCTCTAAAACTGCCAGAACGTGAGCCTGAAAATCTGTCCACTGGCTTACACGGAACTGGAAAATTATTTTTTAATTTTGCCAACCTGTTATAGACACAAGCTTTTATTCTAAACCTTAAAAGCCATTATGAGAATTGAAGCTACAAATGTTTGCCTCCCCCACCCCCCCTCAAGCACACTTTATACGTAATCTTTCCTTTTCCACTGTCAGCACAAAGAGCCACTCTGAAATATCACTGGCTGCTCTGGCTGCTTCACGAGACTGTGCAAAGTAACACAGGCAGAAAGTAGCTGGGTGGGCAAACATAATGGCTAGAAGAGAGATGAGTAATCAAAACAAGAGCTTGTGTGTTGTGTTAGCCTAATATTGCTACTTTGTCTTTCTATTCTATTGGCATTTAGAGGGAAAAAGGAAATTCTAAGCAGTACTAAACTAAACATAGTTCATGAATACAAAGTGTTTCTGCCAACAAAGCAAAGATTGCAGTTTATACAATGCAAATGAAGAATTGTTACAAAGTTCTATTGTTCATGAGTCTGGAAAGCTTTAGCATATCTATGGGGATTATCTAAGTCTATGATGTGTTTACTTGGGCTTTCTTTTTCTGCTAACCTTTTTTTTTTTTTTCCTGAGATATGTAAGTATGAGATTTACCTGGTTCAAAACCTGGGCAAAATCAAGACTGTACAGACCTTAATTGTAACTCATAAATTCAATTACCAGCTTATGGCAAGACAAAGAAACAAACAAGTGGGAAAAAAAAAAGAAAAAAAGAAAAAAAAGAGAGACTATTTGGGCATCATTTGAATTTCTGATGCTCCCTTGCCTGATGTTCATGGACTATTCTTTGAATCTGATTGGGTTCCTCTTCAGGTTAAGGTCAATTTGCTGTGTTCTGTGGTCTAGTTTTTAGACTGAGGATCAGTTAAATTAGTTACTGCAGCATTTTAATCTTCCTCTTACATAAATGAAGTAACTTTTAAGTTGAATTCTAATTACATCAGTTTATGTTTTGAAAAATGTAGAGTATGGAGATTTCCACACAACTTCAGAACATTATTAAGACTTGGAAGAGTTTACAAAGAGAGTTACCAGTATATGTAGCCCTAATCTAAACAGTTGCAGGTGAAGTTCAAGAGATGTAAAAATAGCTACAAATTAAAAGTTATGGTTTGTTTGGGTTTTTTTGTAATCTTTCTATTTTTCTGGATGTTTTCAGCTGTTGAAGGATACCACCTTTTGTGTTTACAGAAACTGGAAACCAAAATCATTTACCTTTTTTGTTAATGGTGTGGGGTTTTTTAAGGAAACAAATATCTTCTATTTATTTATTTATTTCTCTAAATATATATGTTTGCTGAAAATGAGATTTTGAATCAGATAAGTAAAAGATATGATCCACCCTTATAGAATTATATGTGTGTATATGGATATTTTTCATTAATATCTCGGTATAGGACCATGCCATCCTGCACACAACTACAGAAAATACTCAAAATTAGAGTGTACAGTATACACTGAAGCTGAGAATTCCACTGAGGGCTAGTCAGTCCTGTGTTTTTGTACTTGTTGGGAGAGTGAAGCAACAAATTTTTTTTGTCAAATAAAAGAAAAGGTCATGTTGGAAAGCGCTAGTTCATCAAAACTAAAATTTCCTTCATGGGAACACGCCAGTTTCAATAAGTAAAAAACCATTGGGAACACAGTGGATTTATTTTGGTCCCAAAATAGCGTGTCAACCCACTGTAGCTCCAGGGTTAGGTCACTCATGAGTGGAATTATTCTCATGGTGCATCAACTGTCTGTTGTGTAGGTGTTTGGGACTGAGACAATCAAACCCTACTCTTAATACAGGTGGACAAATAGGCACTTTAAGAGTCTAATTCCATTGGTCTCCTGTAAAAGTCTACTTTAGGATAAGACCAGCTCTGCCCAGAAACTCTCAATTTTGGATATTGATAATAGATGTTGTTTAGGCAAGTAATGCAAAAGTAGACATCGAATGTAAAAAGTGATAGTCCCACTTTATGTTTCTCACACACTCAAAGATGGGTCAGGAATTTGAACCAGATGCTTCTGCTACATAGATACAGACTGTAATGGAGGTACAGCTTTCCCTGTGTGCTGCTCACCCATGAAGGTATTAAAGTTATCAGAAATCAGAGTTTGATAGTGGTTTTTGTGTCAGAAAGGGAAGATTATTTCCGCTCCTTGAGAACTTTTTTCACATGTAAAATTTAGACAAGAATGTTATTTTACAGTTTTTGTAGATGATTCCTACAATAAGCTTAAATTGGAAATCTAAAAAGAAAATAAAATTAACCTCTTAAAAGTAAGTGTAGCTCAGAGAATCTCACATCTATATGTGACAGCAAAGCCATATAGGGAAGACTGAATTTCCATTTTACCTGATCTTCTTTGAACTATTGTTCTGCCAGCACAAAACCACTTTTACTGCCTAGTCTATTGACCCCTTGCGAGGCTTTTATGTTTGTTGATCTCCTTTTCTGCTGTCCAATTCTCCTCTGTGCTCATGTTGAACTAATTGCTGTATAACTGACCACGATTTTCCCCTTCTCAGCTTCCCTCATTATTTATTTATATGCCCAGAGTCACATGAAAGGATTGCTTCACTAAAATTGGATGTTGATTTTCATGTAATCCAGGATGTTCAGTCATTTGGAAAGCTGACTGTCCTCGAAAGAGGCTTACCTATATTTTCATAGTGAGCAGGTACTCTAAGAATGTTTTATCTGAGAGCTCTTTGTATGCATGGCAAAATATTCTTAAGTGCAGTTTGTATCAACCATTGCAGAGAACTAGAATATGACAAACACATGAATCTATTTGATAATATAACAAAGGAGGAATGAAAGAAAAAAGGAAAAAAAAACACCAAAAACAAACCACAGAAAATTCAGACAACTGAAAAATTGCTGGGATACCATGACTTTGTTTGAAAAGTTAAAAAAAGCATTTTCTTTGAACAATATGAAGTACCCCACATCTTCCCCCTACCAAAAAAAAAAAAAAAAAAAAAGAGGAGGTTCTATCAGAAAAAAAAAGATTTTTTAATCTTACGGTATTTCAGTCAAACCTGAACTGCAGATTCAGAGAACAGGTTCTGCATGTATTTCTGAACCCAAATGTAGCAAAGTCATTTTTCACAAAGTGAAGGTTTTGATCACCCATCTGGTTTTGAGTATCAAGCCTTTAGTCCCTTGAAGAGGGGTTTATTTTTCAGAGGGTGGGTCTTCAGTTATTTATCAAGTTTTGTGGTTTAAATATATTTTGTTAAAAACATTGTTTTAAAAAAATGTTTGGCTCCTGTAATTTTGCATTTGTCAAAATGATATCTAGATATTATACAGCAATTTCTGGCTAAATATTTCCCGATTCTTTATAAATATTAGAGTAATTGTTCCCTTTTTAAGAAAGGGAAAGGTAAACCATACAGAGATCTGGACTGTTAACTTTTTAACCTCTCAGATCACTTACAATCTGGATTTTATTTTGTGAAGTGTTTCTTTTATTTTATAACTGCATATAATGCTCTCTTCAAGATAATCAAAACACCAGCTAATGGGAAGCCAAGTTACAAGGGGTGAAAGTGGGCATTTGGGATCAGTTTTGCTTCCTTCAGAAATCTGTGAGCTTCAGGATTGTCCCCTCTGTTATATCTACCTCGTACACTGCAAATAAATCCTTGCTAGAAAAAAACAGGAGACATAAGCCGAGCAAGAAAGGCACAGTAATGAGAAGATGGAAGTCACCGTAGCTGGAAAACCATAAGTTAGTTGCCATTACTAAAATATGGTGGGACAAATCCCACAGCTGGAGAGCAGGTGTTGATGGATAAGGACTGTTCAAAAAGGACAGGCGAGGAAGAAGGGCAGAAGGGTTTTCCTCTACATCAAGAAATGGATAGATTGTGAAAAGCTGTCTCACAAGTAACCACAAACAAGTTCACAGCTTGTAAGCACAAATCAGAGACCAAGAATACAAAGGGAACCTTGGAGTTTACTACTTGCTGCCCAGTCAAGGGAAGCCTATTGATGAAGTTCCTCCAGCTGCAGGAGGAACTGTGCTCACATCCTGCTGGGGGACTTCAACCATCCCAACATCTGCTGGGAAAGCAGCACAGCTGAGCTGTAGGTAATCCAGGAGACTCCTGGAATGCATGGATGATGACTTCTTAAGCCAGGTAATAAGCCAGTGGAGATGTGATTCTGGATCTGATGGTCACCAGCACAAGTGAACTAATTGGTGACACTGAGTTTGGAGACAGTCTGGGCTGGTGGAGTCTGGATATGAGCATCCTGATCTAGTTGAAGGTGCCCCAGCTTATTGCAGGGAGCTTTGATCAGAACTTTAAAGGTCCCTTCCCACCCAATTTTTCCTATGATTCTATGCTTCATGAATGTGGTCAGTTTGCATTTCTTCATACAAGTTTACATTGTGCTTTATACCAGCACAGTTTTCCCCATACAAATAATATTTGTTTCACTAACAAAAACAAATAATAAATCCCAATAATACTGTATTTTAAATTATATTGCAAAAAGAGATTGTGGTCTAGTAGTGTACTGGACTGTAATTGCGCTGGTCTTGGTTTTATTTTTTTCTCTAATAGAGGCCTACAAGTACACTTTTCTGAAGTCATTTAATCTTTTCTGTGTCTGTTTTTGGTAGCTATGCAGTAGAAATCATGACAGAATCCCATGTTTTAAAGCACTGTGAGACCTACTGAGCTTTAAGTAGGAGTTAGGAGGTATTAGTAATAATAACATTAATGTTAGAACAACAGTAAGAAAATTAAACCTTTTGTGCCAAATACAGATAAATAATCGAATATTTTTTAAAAAGTGAACCAAGCTCATTGTGATAAATTTGCAGTCTTCATTGTCATCTTTTTTTACTTGTGCAGTCATTTCTGTGCTATGAGTACTGAGCCTGGTTTGAAAGACTGAAGTTTGAGCACTTCAGGTATGAGCTGGAGCCCGTTATCCAGTCAAGTTTTATCCATGAGGTGTCCAGGTCACACAATCCAACACCGCTCTGCAGCGAAAGCTGTGGATAATCAGACTTACTTCAAACACCTTATTCCTGATTTGTACTAGTTTCCTGCCCGTGGCAGGGGGGTTGGAACTAGACCATCTTTAAGGTCCCTTCCAACCCAAACCATTCCATGTTCTTTGACTATACTAAGCACTGATTCAGTTTTGGTGACAATCCGACACCTATTTCCTACAGACCTGTAAATACGACCTCAGCGACAACATTGCAAAACTTTATTTCAGCTGATAACATTTTCTAGAAACACTATCCTGCAGGAAGTTCAAATATATGAAAAACATGGAGAAGGAATGAATGAGCCACACACAAAACTTGAATTACTTCAAAGAATGGGCAGAGCAGATAAACATCACTATTTCCAGTCCTGAACACAGTGTATGTACAAACAGACTCCAGAATCCCAGCTTGACAGTTCACCAGTTTTCAAAATCACTATTACAAGGACTGCAGCCAAGGATAAATATCCATGGCCAGAAACCATATGTGATGACCAGATGCAGCAGCTGTAATTGGAGGAACCTACACACACAAAAAAATGCAGTGTGAGGCTGCCTTTCCTTTCTACATTTCCACTCTGAATGTACTTTTGTTCTATTACAGGACTGGGAACTATGAACAACTTTGAAGAAAACCATTATAAAGGAAACAACTGGTTTCAGTGGGCTGATGCAACACAGCTGATATTTATAGGGTCTTCTAAGGGGCTGTAGCAGAAAAGTCTCTAAAAGCCTTAAAAGAATATATGGCTATTTACAGAAGTGAAGGAAATGAGAGAAAAGTCCATGAAAAGTACCTACAGACACTTACCCAAACAATAACAATAATAATAAAAAAAAAGTATCCTCACTAGTCTAAAGAATATTTTTCCAGTGTGTCTGAAAAATTTCTTTTTGAATATTTCCTTTTGAGCTATTCAAACCAGAGCTTTATTATTGTGACAGATGACAGAAGTTATGGGATCTAAATCCATTTAAACAAGGATGCCAAATACAACCGCAGAAGCAGCTTTTAATCCAGCATACCATTTCTCTGAATTTTGGCACATTAGATGCTCATTGTACAACACATCCAAGACTGCCATCTAATGCTGCTTAGTAAAATTCTTAGTTCAGTCTTATACTTTTGGCATAATATAACATCAGTAGGAACACTGCAGCAACATAAAAACGTTCTTAGCAAATAATTTTCTTTAATCAAATAACATTTTGTTTTGCTACTGCTGTTTAATTCCCTGCCGGTTTGGATATTAGGCAGTAAGTAAAAACATTTCTTTAAATGGTATAGCTGTGATGAAAAATCTATTAACAGAAAATTCTACAAAGTTGCTTTATGTAATATGATAAACATTGACCTATAAATGTTTATTTATGCATTGTCTGTTCGCTTAAATTTATCAGTAGGCTGAACATTCATGGCACTTGAAAATTCTTATCTGAACCTGTTTCTAAACGCCTTGCAAATAAAACCTCCTGCAAATACTGTAGTTTGTTCCAAAGCCACTGAACTAGATAAGATCAATAAGCTGATGGGCTTCAAATGGCTGTGAATCATGTACTTGAATAATACATCAGTTACCTTGATTTTTGCCATGTTGGTACTTAGTGATTCATTATTAAAAATAACATTTATTTAATCTTGTTAAGAATGTCTGAAGATTATTGTGCAATACCAGGAGAGAAATGCTTTTACAGGAGTAAATTACACCTCTCTTCCCTAAAGGAACTCTTAAAGATTTACCAAATTGTAGGTGATGGGGAGTATAAGGAAATAAAATTTATTTCTTTTTAAATTTTGTGCCGTGATCCTTCCCCTGTAGTCCACCTTAGTGCAGCCACATCTCGAGTGCTGTGTCCAGGTTTGGGATCCTCAGGACAAGAGAGACATGGAACTCCTGGAGCAAGCCCAGTGGAGACTGTGAAGATGATGAAGGGACTGGAGCATCTCTCTTATGAGGAAAGGCTGATGGAGCTTGGCCTTTTCAACCTCAAGGAGAGGACACCTTATCAATGTCTGTCAGTGTCTGAAGGGAGGATGTCAAGGGGATGGATCCAGGCTCTGCTCAGTGTTGCCCAGCAATAGGACAAGAGGCAGTGGGCAGAAACTGATAACCAGGAAGTTCCACCTGAACATGAGGAAGAACCTCTCTCCTGCGCAGTGACCAAGCACTGGAACAGATTGCCCAGAGAGGCTGTGGAATCTCTCTCACTGAAGATGTTCCAGAACCGTCTGGACACAATCCTGAGCCTTGTGCTCTGGGATGACCCTACTTGAGCAGGGAGGTGGGACCAGATGACTCGCTGTGGTCCCTTCAAACTGCTCGTTCTGTGATACTGTATTAATTTCATGTATCAAGAATTGCACTGGTTACCTGTGAGGGCAAGGAGGAATTATTTTCACTTCTAACTAATGTTTTTGGGACTTCTTTTAAACCTTCCATATACACTGACCTTAATAAGAAAAAGATATTAGCGAGCCTTTCTGAAAGTACTGATGGAATAAAACATTCAGGGATCTCCTGACCTGCTCACACTCTTGAAGGTAGACTGATTCAACGGTGGGAGCTATCTCTCTGCACTGTCAGTGTAAAACACTGTCTAATAGAGTAGAGGATTTGACGTGTGATAATATGAATTCCCTGAATATCTGTAGGGTCTTTAAAGTCAACCAGCAGTGCTGGACCCCATCAGCTTGGAAGTGGTTCATCCTGTGTGTTACCATAATATGGCAGAATGATCCACCTCATGATATTAACATTAAAGTGATTATCACCTGGCATCTCCACCACCAGGATGGGAAAGAGACTTAACGTTTCTCAGGGATCTAGAATTTTGATGGAACCATCTCTACACTGTCAAATTTTGTTTACATTGATAAGGGTTCATGGCTATACTGAAAGGAAAATGTATACATTTCAATTCTGAAAAATCAAGTATGGATTCCATACAAAGTATCCACAGGATGTTAAAACTCACTGTCTTAAGGAGTGGATTTTTCAAAACTATGTGTAAAGCATGTGATGAATAATTTAAGAATGTATCTGTGAACAAATATATGTCAACACTTGGTAATATTCTGATGTGGGTTTCATTCATGCCTTTAAAATTTGCCACTGAAATCCAGGAATCAAGTTGTACTGGTCGATTGGGTATACTCAGAAGAAGTCTTACTGAATATCTTTTATTTTATGAATTTGTACATTTTTCCAGTTAAATTCAAATTTTGATGGACTTTTCTAACTAAATGCAAACATATAAGGTCAACTGAGTTTCTGGTTGAACATCTAAATTATGGGTCTTGGCTGTAATGCCTCTGTCAGATGGATAACTTCACTCCCCTTATAGTTTGAGAGATCTGAGGCTCATTTCAGGTGTCCCCACACAGATGTCTCCCAGCAGCAGAGAGACTCTGGGTACCCGAGACATCCACACTGATTTGGCAGACATGGCAACAGTCTTACAGGAGCTCCAGATTCTTCTGCAGCAGAAGTGGGAAGTCAGGAAGGATGTCTGGGGCATCTGAATGGTGCTAGGCACACTTATGCAGTCGTATGAACAGGGTCTGTGGAATGCGTGGCATCATTATTAAACAGCTCAAAATACATAGTATGTATTTGTGCTGAATATACCTGAAAATATACGGATAGATGTGCTACAACAATAATAAGTTTTAACTGTCGGTCAACCCTGAAGTCGTCAGGCAGTTGTTGCAGGTCCCTTCCAGCTGCAACTATATTTTCCATCCTGTTTTAATTTGTAGGGAAAACCAGCATCAGTTTTAATAGCTTTAAGGAGATCTATACATTATTCCTTGACCTAACCAAGGAATGGACAAATAACTGCTTCCATCAGCTAGAGGAAAAATCCTCATGGGCAGTATTCAGCTTCCTTCTCTGTTCTTTTTCTTTCTACTGGAAGGATTTTACTCTTTGGATTTTTGATATCATGTCAGCAACTTTTTGCTTGCTCATTTTCTTCAAACATAGCCACAAGGCATATTGAAAATCAAAATTGCTTCAGTACTTGACAGTACAGGTTTTGTAAATCCTCTCTTATCCTTGAATTGTAGAAAGAAAGTAGGGATTTGCAAGTGAAAGTGTTTGAGTTTTTCATTCGGGATTCATTGACTTAATTGGTGAAACTGTTTTGAGATTTGTAAGCATATTGTGGGACTCAGAAATACTTTGTGAGATTTGCAAAATGCACAGACCTTCCAGCACCAATAACACACTCCTCAAATCAGCTGAATATCAAACTAGTAGTTTGAAGCAAATTTGGTTAGTTTTTAACTATGCCTGTTCAGCTTTTCATAGTTCACAGGTTCCGAGACATCTCAGCTACTGAGATTTAGGGCTTTGTAAGACAGGCGCTGCTGTGAGTTGTTATTTTTCTCCTGACAAGGTGCCTGATGGCAAAGAGACAGACAGACAGGTATCAGGTATCAGACAGTGGGAGAACAGGTAGGAAAAGGACTCCTGGCACTACTGGGAGAGGTAGGGTCAGACCCTGTGCAAAGACTGATACAAGGCTTTGTTCTCAAGGTCACACCTTGGAGAGATTAAAAATGGAAATGGTGTTTCTGTCAACTCTGCAGAGAAATCTGAAAAGGTCTCTGATGGCTGTTGGGTGTTTTTCTTTCTTCGGCCCTTCTAATGGAAACAGTCTCACACTAAACAAGTGCCTGGAGGAAAGAGGCCCACACCTGACCAGCACTGTCATTTGTTAGCACCCTCATTCAGTGTATTTCTACAGGAAATACATCCAAATCTTGTTGGAATCAGTAGTAGACTTTGGATTTGCCATTTTAGAAACTGGAGAAAAATCCACCCACATTATGGGTGGCCAAATGTAGCTTTAGGTTATATTTGGAATGGAATGGAGTGGAATGGAATGGAATGGAATGGAATGGAATGGAATGGAATAGAATAGAATAGAATAGAATAGAATAGAATAGAATAGAATAGAATAGAATAGAATAGAATAGTTTTAGTTGGGAGGGACCTAAAAAATCATCTAATCTAACTTCCTGACTGATTCAGGGCTGACCAATTTAAAGCACATTGTTAAAGGCATTGTCCAAATACCTCTCCACACTGACAGATTTAGAGCATCCACTACCTCTCTAGGAAGCCTACTCCAGTGTCTGACCACCTTCTTGGCAAAGAAATGCTTCTTGCACAGTTTAAACCTCCCCAGGGTTTAAACCTCCCCCATTCCTGTGCATGCTATGATTGGGTTAGAGGGAGAAGAGTCAGCACCTCCCTCTCCACTTCCCCTCCTCAGGAAGGTGTAGAAAATAATGAGGTTGTCCCTCAGCCTCCTTTTGAAAGCCTTAACCAATATCTACAATATCTACAGCAAGTTATTTATGCAGCATGTCAGGATCATGGTCCTTGTCACTGTAGGTGCTTTACAAATACATAGGAAGATAAACCCCCTATTCCAACAAGCTAATAAGACAGTAGCTGGCCATAAATAACAGTAGCAGGAATGTGAGAAAGAAGGATGACAGCAGCAAATGTAGGAAGATTACACTGGTAGCTACTGAGCAAGTTGATGCCCTACTGAAGGCAAAGACTTTCCTAGTTACAAGCAAAAAAAATGAAATCAATGGTCCATTCCTGATTGAGAGCCAAACCATCACATGCTGGCCAATTCCTCATAGACATCACAGCACACACACCTCATCTAAGGTTTACAAGGAGTGGGTAAGTGGGTAATGCACTGCTTGCATGTTCAGTGCAAGACAAATTCTTTGTTGAAAATAAATGTGGTAAGTCTCAGGTAGCCAGAAGAAAAACATATGTATGATTTTAAACCATAATAGACTTTTTTTAACAGTGAAAAAAGACTCACGCTTGAAAGTATTTTACCCAGTAAAAGGGTAAGAAATTTTGATTTATTTCTAGGGGAAAAAGGGAATTAATCAGCTTACTGTAAGTTGTTGGCTGCATCATGAAACAAGGCTGTACATTCTGTGAACTAGGATAAACAATAAAAAAAGCCATCTCCCAAATTAATTTCTTAATCTAATCTAAGTACAAAAGTTCCACAACGACCCCCATTTTCATGACCAGAGATGTTTGAGTCTCAACGGACAAATTCGAGCTGGAAGGGAGGGAATCTGCCCAGACTTGAAGTCTTTTCCTTCAAACCACACCATTTAATCTGTAGATCCATTCACACATTTTTCCACTAAGCAGGGTCGTAAAAGCTCCAGCACCAAGACACCTGAAATACACATCAGACCAGGAAGACACAGCTCAGTGTCACCTCTTCACTATCCCTGCATATTTCAAGGGTCAAAACCTATGTAAAAGTCTGATTTCCCAGGTTAGAGGAAAAACCAAAAAACCAAAACCAAAACCAATACAAACAAACAAAGAGAAAGGACATATATAAAAAGTGTAAAGAAAAAAAAAACAAACAAAAAACCAGATGAAATCTAGGAGCTCTTTTAAAAGAGTCGAAGTACCTAAATTGTCATAAATACACATCTAAAAGAGAGTACAACATTAGTTACAACCCTTCGAGGCTCAACAAAAGACTGGAAGCAGAGCTTAGAAATTAAAAGACAATATTTAGCAAACAGAAAAGGGAAGCAACAGCTATCAGCTGGGAGGAGAAGTTATGGGTTGTAGGAAACTAAGGCAGTAAAAGAGCAAAATCTTTTACTAGCTGTAATAAGGTAGGTACTGAATAATAGCTATAATAAAATTCTGGTGCTTAGGGGGGTGGCAGAACTTTTAATGACAGATATGTTTATTCAATATTTCTGTTTTGTATCTTGAAAGAAGCAGGAGAATGTATTTGAATCATATGAACATGATAAAGTGTTTTCCAGTCCATTAGTAGCTGTGGAGGGTGTTAAACATCTCTCAGAGATAAATAATTTTAAATCAGCAGGCCAGGATACTTGCTTGGATGGATTCTGTGTGAGTTGATGGAGGACATCTCTAGTTCATGCCCTGAATTTTGAATAGGTAGGATGAATAGACAGGGATAGAGAGAAAACACCAGCAGGCCAGGCAAATCCTAGCACTCTGTCAGGATTCAGAGAAGGCAAGGTGGTCTAGGATACAATTAGATTGATATTGGGACACAATTAGATTGATATCTGGCACAGACAAAATTTAAGGAAAAGCAGATTCTGACATAAATTCCTAAATTATTAGATTGGGAAGGAGATTAATGTCAGTCAATATACTTTTTTTTTCCTCCCCCCAGGAAAATCAATGCAATCAAACAAAAAAATTTCATTTTTTGAAATGATAGGCCTGATAAATGCAGACATACTAAAACTTCAGAAGAGTGTGGGATTTAGTATTTCACTATCTTCTGGTTAAAAGTTGTCAAGAAAGCACATTAGGTGGGTTGAGAA
>JAYRBT010000042.1:4029366-4052647 GCA_036023395.1 Myiotriccus ornatus | reverse complement strand
ATATCCTGTAGGGATATAGATCATAAATTTCTCTTACAATTTATCCAGCTAATATGGTCATAGAAGAAAAAATAAGATATTATTCTTCAGATCTTGTATGTTCAAAGGATTATCTGTTTATCCGAAATATATCAATGGATGTTTTTGTTATTATCCTTAGATAACTTTGGATACTAGTGCAATTAGAATACCAGTCCAATGAGAATAAATATGGAACATTAAGCTATTTGATGTTGCTTTCTGTTTACCCACAAATACTTTAGTCTGATTAGCAGTTTTACCCTTATCGTTGATGATATTAACCCTTGTATACACTATTCTCCCTTTATTAGAGACAGCTCAGGCAGAGTCAATGAAGCCTAATCTGGGCATCTAATAAGACAGGGGTATGCTATAAATAATAGACTTATAAAAAGTCACTGGTAAAACATTTTCTTTAATGGTTTTTTACTTACACTTTTAATCTCCCTGTGGTACAAGCTTGCTTTTAATCTATACCTAAAGATATTGACATGAAATTCTCTTTTTCTTCAATTCAGCCTCATAAATTCATCCTCCAGTCCACAGCCTACTTTACACCTGCATTCATTCAACTGCCTTAGTCATTCTCTGGGATGAGCAATTAGAAGGCCCTGCTTACATTTCTGAAAAATTTCCTGCTTAAGGCTGTTATTAGTCATACAATCACAGAATTGTTTAGATCAGAAGAGACCTCTAAATTCATCAAGTCCAAGGGTTGACCCAGCCCTGCCAAGCCCACCACTAAACCACATCCCCAAGGGTCACTTCTGCATGTCTTTTGAATCCCTCCAGGGATGGTGACTCCACCACTGCCCTGGGCAGCGCTTGACAACTCTTGCGGTGAAGACATTTTTCTTTTTGTCCAATCTAAACCTTTCCTGATGCAACTTGGGGTGGTTTCCTCTTATCCATTCACTTGCTACTTGGGAGAAGAGACCGATCCCACCTGGCTACAACCTCATTTCAGGGAGTTGTAGGGAGAAATATGGTCTCTCTTGAGCCTGATTTTCTCCAGGCTGAGCCCCCCTCCACTTTCTCAGCCACTCCCCATCACACCTGTGCTCCTTCACCACCTTAGTTGCACTTTGTTGTCAATTAACTTTGATAAAGATAAGA
Organism: Myiotriccus ornatus; assembly: GCA_036023395.1. NCBI lineage: Eukaryota > Metazoa > Chordata > Aves > Passeriformes > Tyrannidae > Myiotriccus > Myiotriccus ornatus. Next base: position 4,051,510 of record JAYRBT010000042.1, on the reverse strand, counting down.
ATTATGGCTCCAGAATATTTTACCTAAACAAAGTTTTCTAAATGAGGACTGGCTTTGAAACAGAATGAGAGAAATGTATGGGGCATAATAATAATATATAATAATCCATAACAACCATATGGACTTTTTAATTCAGATTTTTCCCGATCTACACATTGAACCTTATAACTGAAGTATGTAAATCGAATGGAACTGAAGTCACTCTGATCCTCTTCCTAGGCAGGGGGGAGAAACAGATGCCTTCAAAGAGCGGGAAACCTGAATGAAACAACATTTTTTTGTCCTATTGATTCTGGTTGGAATCTCCCTGTTTTTCACTCCTATTTCCCTTGTAATCAGTACTTTTGCTTTCAAAACTGGTACAAGTAAAACACTTCTCTTTTACTAAAGGACTTCTGGGTTCTTTTTAAGACTGAGAATGCTGAGGGACAGACTTTTAGAAGTAATTAGAGCAAAGTGTGCAACTTGACCAATGCCATTCTGAGCTGTGTAATAAATTTGTTCCTCTTATATGTTCTCTGAGTATTTTTTGAAAAGCAAATCTCAGGTCATGGATTGCTTTGCAAACTGTTAACCATCAGATTCTCATGGTATTTATCTGCTTCCCAGAAGAGAAGCTAAAATGGTTTAAACTACAACAAAACAGCTAATACAGTCAGAAGGACAAATTGCTCTGATATTCAATCAGAAAGTTGTAATATTTTCCAAAACATGTTAGAGTTGTGGACCTGGATGTCAAATACAGATAATCCTTGCCACTTCTCCAAGTAGAAAAAACAGACATATTGCGCATTCAGACCCAGATATAGACTCCCATATTACTGTAGAATTCTGATGCAGCTAAAAATGTGATGGCCAAACTTTCCTTGGCAGTCTGTGAAACACAAGCAGGATATTTATTTGCTCCTTGGATCTCAGTGTAACCAAACAATTTCACATTTTATTAAACAATTTCTTGGTGTTTTTTTAGGTTTGCTTTTGGGTTTGTTTTTGTTTTTGGGTTTTTTTTACTTCAAACAGGACTTGTTTCTTTTAATGTGCATAATTCTTATCAGATCTGTCAAGAGAATATATGAAAATAAAGGTTTGCAATAGTGGCAGTGCAACAACTGATTGAGGGCTGATGGCAGTGCAGCTTCCAGGCTGGAAGCTGTGTGATGGATTTAGTGATAAATATAAATACGATTTCCTTCATGGTAGAGCTCCGATTTGCATAGAAACCAAAGCAGGGGATTCAGTTTGTTTGCACAAACAACTTAATTACTTTGTAAGAAAGAGAAGAGCCACACAAACTGAAAAGGAGTCAGAAAAACCTTCCAGGAGAGAGTCAGTGCTGTAAAGACATGGAGATGAAACAGCTTTGATCCATGTCTTTCACAGGAAGGAACGATGGGCTGTGATGGGAGGCTGTAAAACAGTGAAGGGGGCAGAACCAGAATCGAAGAGTGGAAGTTGAAGCTTAACATTTTGTGGCAGTGAAGGTTTGAAGAGAAAAATGGATGTGAGATCCTCACAGCTTTCAGTGCTGCATTAATCCCTCGGTGACACATCTGTCCTGGTGGGATCAGTGTAAGATCTGCAGGTAGAACTTGCTGGCCTTCAATTCAGAGGAAGTTGGAGATGATGATCTAATGCATTTTTCTGGTCTTGAAACCAGTGAATCTGTCATTGAGTGTCTCGTACTCACAAGCGCCACAGGCAGTGGGAGCTGAAGACCATGATGCTATTCTTGTACCAGGCCATCCTTGTATATACAGGAAGGAATAGGAACCAGAGCTGGGATTTTGGGCCACTTAGAACAGGAATGTAAAATTGAACATTGCCTTTTTTTTTTTATTATTATTATTTTTTATTTTTTTATTTTTATTCTTATGTAAAACAAAGAAATACATTTCATAGCTGACAGGAAGGAATATCACACTCTGATGTTAGTTTAGGGAGCACCTCTGTGAACCACACACAAGCAGAATGTGCTGCTTTCCAGCCCATTGATGTAAATCCCTTTCTGGGCACTTCCTATGATAGTTCATGTGGTAGGAGTAGCTTTTTCCCATCACCCACCCCATTCTATAAAATCACAGAAAGACAGAAATCATTCTCAAGGCAAAATTACTCATAGACTGCTGATAAACATATTTTACTGGTATAAAAGTAGATTTATTGGCCTATATTTACAAAGACTACTTTTCTCCTGCTAAAACATATTCTGCTTGTTCTCTGGTAATATGTCCTCACAGAAACAACCCCTTGATGATTCTTGTATTGCTGCTTAGTCATATTAGTATTTAATTCTGATCCCTGATTATGTCAGTAGATGAAGAGAAATACACAGACAGAACACACTTGTTTAGGAATGGCTTGAAAAGGTTTTTAATAACTAGGATTTTGAAAGTATCCCTTTGTACAGTATTTCAAGTGTTAACTAGCAACTCTGGGACCAACAGCAGCTGTTAGCTGATTAGCTGCATCAGGAACATCTTGGTTCATGTTTTTTTCCTATGAACTGCCTAATAGTCCTATAGATAGGTGTGTATGTAATTACTATAATTAATATGAGATAACTAATTAGCAGTGCTGTAGGAAGTACACAATCAAATTAATGTTCCTATGGTAATTTGGAGCAGAATGAAGCTGTTCAGAGCATCACATTTTTCACCCCCAGTAGTGTTCTCCTATCACTTGCTTGCAAGATGCCTGTCCCTGGACAGACCCGGTCTTTGGGCTTGGTTTTTGTTAGAACAGATATGAAGTTACCAATTCAGGGTGGAAATCTGATCAGGTATGTAAAATAGCGGGGGGGTTTTGTGCAGGTTTTGCTCATGAAAATTCTTCACTTGGTTTAGTCTGGCATTTAGTGCTCAATTTAAAATTATGTTAAATCACATCCGGGCAGCTCTCTGGCTGCTTTGGAGTCATGGTAAGCATACTCTTACCCTTACAGACCCCCTGAATTAGAACCTCATGTCCAAACTACTGGATGCAAATAAGACCAAAAAACTATATTTAGAAAAACAACAAAATATATACTAGGAGTATGAGTGGTCAATATTTTCCCATTAAACATTTTTTCTTCTGTCATGCTCTGTCATTGCCCTCAGGGAAACAAATACAGCAGCACCTAGAAGATATAACTTTGGAAGTCTACCCAATAACACAGAAGTGAAGGCCAGGGCAATGAAAAACAGTTCCCATAATCCTAAAAGGTTAGCTCAGGCACAGTGAGATTAGTGTTAGATTGACCTTAAGTAAAACATTTCTGCTTGGCTGGTAAGCTAAGACATTTTATTTCGATCTTGTCTTGATCTGATCATTGTTTTGAAGCGTTCCCATAATCTTTTCCAAATCACAGTGATTTGGGGTAAGATTACTGCAGTTTCTTCAGGGGAAGTAAAACAATCTCAGTTTCCGAGGAAAAGCTACACTAACATGAAATAGTTTTCACTTGGTTTTTTTTTGGTTTTATATTCAGAAAGGCAAGATAAAAACACACCATGTTCCTCGGTTCATTCTATTACAGTGAACAACAGTAATTTACATCCCTCTTTCACAGTAATGATTTTATACAAGTTCAGAAACTGGCCTTGGCAGGTTTATGAGAACCTAATATCTTCCCTTATGTTCAATAGCAAAAGGGAGACACTTACATATAATCATTTCCAAGTGACTAGAACACCAGAAGGGTGTTATACCTTAGTATGTACATGCACCTTTACTTCAGTGAGCTCTCTCTTGCTCTGAGTCCACTTCAAGATATGAGTAACATGGATTCACCAGATTTTTCAGGTTCAGCCCGTGTTTCCCACCATCCTCATCAATGCTCTGTACATCAGAGCATGTCACTGGGACTTGTATATCACCTATGGCCTCGTTACTTCAGGCAGACAATGTCTAAACCATCCAGTCAAGTGTCTGAGAGATGATCTTGGATGCATTTATCACAATTTAAGCTAATGAAAAACTTAATGGTTCCTCTGAAGCTTATAAAACTCTTTTGATTATTTTTCTTCCCCTATGAATTCTAAGAAAATTGGCTGACAGGTCTGAAATATCAAAACCCACTTTCATCCTATGTGTAAATATCTTTTCATAATTCATATTTTTCACTACAAAATCTTACTGGTTAATTTGAGATGGCTATGGAATTTTGCATAACTGGATCTAGTTCCCTCATTCTTACATATTTAAAACTTTTAAATGTTTATTTCTATTATTAAAATTTGCTACTTGAAGACCAGGATTAAGAGCAAAGGCAACATTTCTGTAACACTTGGAATTCAAACTGAAATGGAGAAATTGCTGACCGTCAGCATTCAGCCAGCTCAGAGGAAAAGGAGGAGAGGAAGCTGAAATGTTTCCTCCAACCAAATCTGAGGACCTAGGACAACAATTGTTCAGAATAATAGTAATTACAGCTTCATATTTCCTTCCAGATTATGTTGCAAGAAAATGTCTTTCTAGGGAACACACCCAGAATCATCGAAGAAACACAAATGACATTTCTATTATGAGACCACCAAACAAATGTTCCATTTGTTTCGATGCTGATTTGGGGTCATAATGTGCAAAAACAAGGGAAGGGAAACCCACAGCAGCCAGTTGCCCTTTTTTTTTTTTTTTCTTGGAAGTTCTCTATCACCATCTACTGGAACAGTGTCTCGTTGCTCTTGAAAGATGTAAGCAAAATAAAGATTAGCTATTTTGAAGATATAAATGAGGTGAACATTTCACTCTCTGAATTACAGTCGCTCTTCTCATCTTGACTTTTCTTTAAAAGTGGTGCAATTATGCTATTACCACCAGGAAGGTTAAAAACAAATTATGTATTTTTAATTAATTCTTATTCATAATATATTATTATATATACTATTGCACACAGAATACATAAAATATGTCATAATATAAAATATATCAACATTTTAATACCAAAAATATGTGTATTAAATAGTTAACACCACTTTTTTTAATGTGACCAAAAGTAATTCCATACTCCATTGCTCAATTTTCAGGGGAAAATTTTTGTCTTCTCTGAATAACATTTGGCTATATATTCGTCTTTCTGAGTGGGTGATTCTCCTCAAAAGTCCTACCCAGAGTTGATGAGTATTTTGGAAAATCTAAGTCAGAAAAAATTGTGAAACTTTGGCCCCAACTGAGGCGAAAGGCAAGGAAAAGTTATTTTTGTGGAATAAAGGTTGCCTCAAAATATGTCTAAAAATACTCCAAAGGCAAAAGGAGTAATTTCTTCTCCATGATCACTGGGAATAGGAGAAGAAACAAGGAAGATCTAACTGACACAGTAGGAAAAAAATTCTGATGAGAAGTTAATCACAATAGGTTGCTGACAGTTGCTATGAAATCTTCTTCACAGGGGGCTTTTAAGATCATGTTAAACAATTCTCTATAAAAAAATAGAGTTGCTGTTGATGCTGCTTTGAAGCTGGCAATATCCCACATTATTTCCAGTCCTTCTTCTGGGATATTATATTGAAATCTGTCATGTCTTGAGGAACTGGTCATATCAAAGACTCAAGGCACCATTCGTCTCATAAACTGACTTCCCAAATTAAAATATAACCATTAAATTTACCACTTATGTCTGACAAAATCAGCATTATCACGGGAATCCTGCAATGTTTTGCATCCCAGGAGTAGATGAAAATCACAGGTGTTATTTAGAGATGGGAAGTTTACTGGAAAAGATTGTTTTATATAAGACGAGGAATGAAAACCAAAGTTTGAATTATTCCAGGGCTAGATGCCACAAAGGCAATCAGATCTATACTGAGGGAAAAAGAGCTTCTCCATCCCTAATGCAGGAGAAAAATCTAGAACTCTGGGCTTCAGAATACAACGAACTGTTGAACAGGGAGGTGTTTAGAGTGTAGGATATGTTGTGCACCTGCAGGATGTCAATAGGAAGAGCTGGAGATGGCTTTTCTCTAGAAAATAAGTTAAATCTAAATATCAAAAGTTGATTCAGCACCACAATAGATCTTTTCTACAAGGTCAGTTTTCGTGGCTAAAGTTATGTGAAAAATCTGGCACAACTGATGTAGTTTCAGCTGTCCCTGAACTGTATTTTTCAATAAGAAACAGCAATAATAAAAACAAACAAACAAACCAAACCCACCAAAACTAAATCCAAAAACAAAACCACATACGACACAGGGACACAACCCACTCTGCATTCAGGATTTCTGTGCCATGCTTACTAGTTTGTTTTTAATTCATTGCCTAAGAGCACTTCAGTGTGCAAGTATTTTAATTATTGACTTATTATACTAATGACATTCAGCTATTCCAAAAGCATTGATGGAGGAGTTTAAAACTGTGCATAATCAATTGGCAGAGAAAAGGTCAAGTAAAGAGTAATACAACAGTAGTATATCAACATCTTTTATCCAACATCAACACAAACTGCTCTCGTCTTTACATGGAATACATTTCTTTTCGGGATGTGGTGACCAGTGTATTTAGGAAAGAGCCACTGGAATGAATTGTTCTTTTTAAAACCTTGCAGAAGCGGAGATGCTGACTGATGTATGTGAGTTCCTTGAAGTCTTCTCCCTCAAAGTGACTGTAAAAATTCCAAAGATAACAATCAAAGAACAGTGTTCCTTGCAGTAACAGTTATTGAGTCTTTTAGGAACATTAGCACTAAAATTAAGCACCTAATAGAAGTGCTGTCCTGGATTTCACTGAGATAGAGTTAATGTTTTTCCTAGTAGATGGTACAGTGCTGTGTTTTGATTTAGTACAAGAATAATGTTGGAACACACTGATGTTCTGGTTGTAGTGCTTATCTTAAACCAAGGAGTTCTCAGTTTCCCTGGCTCTGCCAGTAAGGAACTGCACAAGAAAGCCAGGAGGGAGCATGGCTGGGATAGCTGACCCCAACTGGCCAAAGGGATATTCCATACCATAGAATGCCATGCCCAGTATGTAAACTGAGGGAAACTGGCCAGGATGGGCCAATTGCTGCTCAGGATGGGCTGGGCATTGGCCAGCAGGTGGTGAGCAATTACACTGTACATCACTTGTCTTTGTTGGGTTTTATTTCTCACTGTGCTTTTGTTGTGTCCTTTTCCATTACTATTATTGTTAATGTTGTTATTATAATTTTACTAGTATTTAATTTCTTTTATTTCAATTATTAAACTATTCTTAGCTCATGGGGTTTACCTTTTATTTTTCCCCAATTCTCCTCTCCATGTGGGGAGTACTTAGTTGCCAGCTGCAGTTAAACCACCACAAATGCTTTGCCTGAATGTTCAGTATCACATGTGCAGGTTATCCCAGAGTGTGCTGCCTCCAGCTCCTGTTCCAGGAGGGTTCCTGCACTCCAAGAGCCTCTGGTATTTGCCATGTTTCAGTTTTGAACGCCACAGGTTGTTTAATGTGTTCCAGTTTCAAGAGTTTGAGGTTTTGGTCTCCACACATAAGTGTTTCTGCATAGAGTAGTACCCACAGTGGGGTAAACTGAGTCATTCCCTAGGCTCCTTTGAACATGTTAAACAAATCTTCATCAGCTATAATGGATCTTGGACATCCAGAAACCCATACACATCCACACACAGGCTCTAAACACACGTGTCTGAAGAACTTGATTCAGTCGCCTACACAAGGACCAGGTGAAATATTCCAGAGGGTTTTGCCCAATCTGCTGTTGGTGCACTGGTCTCTCAAAGGTCATTCATCCCACTGGTCACATTTCTGTGGGTGCCATCAGTGACTGAGGCTTCTGAGATGGCACTTAGGCATGAGTCTCTAATTGTCGCTTAAGCCCAAAGAAGCTGAGCCCAAAATTGATTCACTTATGTCAACAAACAGCCTCTGTGCCTGTTAGGCTCTACTCTACAGGTCAAATCTGAGTAGTTCCAACAGCCAAAACCTCCTGAAAATCTTGAACACCTTAAATAATCTCCTAAAACAGATTATCCTTTGGGATATTTATTTCCTTCCCTTGTTTACAGTGGAAGGGATACCAAGAACACATTTCTTCATAGGCTTTGACAAGAGGTATTCCTTCAATACCTCACACAGAACCCTGAATTCTACAAAAAAAAATCATCTTTCTGCAAAGGATGTGCACAGAATATTTAACTTTTTCCTGATAGTTTAAGGGGTACACTATCCTCCTCTTCTTTTCATTTCACATGCATACAGGCATTTGTTGGGATCCCACTTCAAAAACGTAATATCTATCAGATACCTGGGTGTTCTGGGACTTTCTAGTTGACATCTGCATGAAAACTGATCTCTCGTAGGTTTGTGCTCTGCATGCAAACCCACACGGACATGCTGGCTCCCCTCTATTATTTCAAGTGGTGGTAGAACCTGTGTTCAGGCAACTGAGTCAAACTCACGCATTCATTTTGTGGTTGCACTCACCAACACCTTTAAAAGTAAGTATTTAAGTGTTAGTATTTAAGCACTAGTGTGAAATTAGACTAAACAAGACAAAAAGTTAGGCACTTGTTAATATGAACTGCTTAGGCTTCCTGAATAGGCATGCAAGATTGTGTATTTTATTGCAGGAATATTTTCTGATAGACCATTAGAGGTTATCATATTAAATATTTCTACAAAAGATGTTTGATTTATTGTTCTAAAGATGTATTCTTTTTTTCCTCAAACAACCCATACTGTTTCCTCTGTGGAAGATGCTGATTTATAGCAGTAGAAACTACCTAGGTGACTAACAAAGATTTATACAACCAAGTTTTAGGCATCTAATATTGAACGAATATAAATCACACCAAAGGTCGGTGTGTTGTCTGTGCAGGAAAGCAGAAGGGGATTTTCTGAGTTCAGGGGATTTCTGCTTTATTACATCACTCTTCCCTTTTTCTTTGAATTAGCAGAGGACATATAATTAGCAGCTCTGTTGATTCACAAGCTGTTCCCTGCCGTGGGTTGCTCATCTCTCATCTGCTTTGCCTTGGATGACCAGCCCAGTAAGGTCAGTGGAATGGTTGAAGAATATTCCTGGTACAAAGTGATGTGTTGTAAAAGTAACCTAATCCAGCAAAGTATATTTCTGCTTTGCTTTAAAACAGGAATGATCCCTTTGATGTGAACTAAAGCCATGCAGAAATGCTTTGGTGGGTTGGGGAGAACGCTCACCATGCAGTGATGATGAATACCTGGGTTCATGAGCAAATACCCTTGTTTGCATGAGAATGCAGTTGCTTCCCATAATATTCTCCAATTATTTCCCCACATGAGCAAGAGCGCAAGGAGGAATAAAAACCACAGAGTACCTGGTTCAAGTTTGCTAGAAATGATTTTTAGTATTTACTCAATTCTATCTTGAGTGAAAAAATACCAATGAAATCTTGTTGGGGTGTTGTTTTTTGTATTTTTAGCATGAGTTCAGATATCAACTGGACAATTTAAAGCAAGGAGTAATTCAATCTTTTAGAGTTTTGGGGATGCTTTTGATTTTGGTCTGTTTGTTTGTTTTTATGCATGAACTGACATCCTTTGGCTCAGTGTACTAGAGCCTGGGAGAACATTCTGGGAAAATATCACCCCCACCTTATACTGTCTTTATAATCCACCATCCTTGATACACTCATAATACAAGGTGTGGTACTGTGTGGGTGTTGTAAACAGCCCTGTCCAACCTCTCTTTGTAAGAAGTAACTATCTACCTTTGGCCACTGTTGGAGACAGGATGGTTGGCTGGGAGGATCTTAGGTCTGATTCATTATTAATGTCATTATCCTGAGTCATTTAGTTCTCTTTAATATTTAACAAACAAAAAAAAATTGCCTTCCATCCAAACTCTCTCATTTTTACTTGACATGGGACTCATCCCTCAGAATCTCGATGTGTAAACCTGAGCAACAACAGTTAGATCATATATGTCAGACTGAGTCACATATCTGCCAAATTTCTGAGCTTTCCTCTGAAAGCACTTCTCTACTGCCTCTGGAAGTAGTTTAAGGGCTTCATTCAACTAAAAATAAGCACCTAATGTCCCTGGAGGCACTGCAAGCTCTGAACTAAGCAGGGAACTCCCAAAACAAAATATACATCTGAGATCATAGCATGGTCTTAGTTGGAAGAGACCGTAAATATCATCTAGTTAGGTTGAAAATGATCTTAAAGATCATCTCATATCAAATGGCTCATGGCTGAATCAAGACCTAAATGACCACAACTAAGTAGACATCCACAGTGAGATTCATCTCACCTAAAGTAGACATCTGCAATGTAAATATTTACGTGAAACTAAATAACTAGGCCATTTGCTGGACAAAATAATTAAATCAATATTTTAGACCACATCAGAAAATATATATCTAAGATAGTGGGTGAACTGAGTCCAACTTTATGGAAAAGAGTTTCTTTCCAGAAACTTTGCAAAGAAAAGTCTCCTTCATACAAAGGCAAATTATTAAGTGTCTGACCATTAAACACCAAGAAACATTTTCAAGTTTTCTCAGTTTCTTGTCAGATATTGTGAAATCAAATTTTTATTAATCCCAGGTTGCATGTTGAGAGTTGGGAGACTGTAAGCCCCATAGCAAACCTTCACAGGCAGCTGTTTTAAACATCCATTGGTTGTCCCACAGTTGCAAAATACTCTGGGGATATGGTTCACCATGTTTCTGCTGAGTTTTGCTGACAACTTCCAACAAAGGTTGACATTAGGGACTCTTTAATCTCTCTATGATATATGTACCCAACTTTCCATATGCCAGTTGTACCTCAGGTTCAGTGAAGAGGGCACAAGCCTTGTTGTTTCTCTTGTAGTCCCATAATTAGTCAAAAAACCATGGAGACAAGAGGGAATTTTGGCCCAAGATCCTCCTGAGCTTCTCCCTACAGAGCTGTATTATAAGCTCTGACACAGACCAGGCCCTGAGTAGGCTCAAGAAAATAAAAGTCCTATAATAGGAGTCTATTTCTTAGGTGTTATCTGAAATTCACTGGGTTGTGGACTACTATTCTTATCTAAAGAACAGATACTTGGTAGACCTGCTAAATCCAATAGTTAATTCAGCTTTGCCATCTTTTTTATATTCTTCAGTGAAGGATAGACTACGGCTGAAAAAAAAATAAAAGAGAAGGCAAATTTTGAGCATCAGCCATAGAAGTGCCTAAAAAAAAAAAAAAAAAAAAAAAGCATAAAAAAGGGAAAAAAACTCAGGCCTATGGCATTGGCAGCAGATGGTTTGGCTGTTTGAGTGTTGTACCTGCATGATCATGCTACGAGAAATAACCTGATAAACAGATTTTAGCTTCAGAGAACAGAAAGACCGACTCGGAGACTAAGGCTTATTCCTGGGACAAAAGAGGTTTGGGTATTTCTCTGTGTGGGTGTTTTTGGACGCACCTCTGCTGTCAGATCATACCTAAGAAAAGCTAACCCTCCATTCTGCCACCTCTTTTCTATGCAATGTGTAGTAGGCAAAGTCTGGGGCAAATTGCTTGGCTGGGACTAGTGATAGGGCTTATTTCCACTGTCCTTGAAATAGTGTAATACATACATAATATATAAGAGAGTGGTGAGACACTGGCACAGGTTTCCCAGAGGAGCTGTGGATTCCTCATCCCTGGAAGTGTTAAAGGCCAGGCTGGGAGGGACTTTGAGCAAACTGGTCTAGTGGAAGTTGTCTGTGGCCATGGAGGCGGGTTGGAACTAAGAGAAATCTAAGGTCCCTTCCAACCCCAACCATTCTATGATTCTATGCTATATAAAATATGCTCAGATGGCCCCAGTGGAAAGGTAAAGTTTTTTTCATCATCATCATCATACTTTTACTAGTGGGTGGGAGGTATTTAAGACAGCTTGGAAGAGATTTAATAGGAGAAATTTTAGGTGTCAGGAGATGACTGTGGCCAGTAGATGCCACTGCTGCTCCACACCAGCAGGCACTGGGTATGCCTTCCCATCATTGAATTGCTGCATATACTAGAACATATAATTTATGACTGAAATACAAGGTGTTGAGATAAATACTGAGCAGGCTGAGGACTACATTTTTAGTGGCACTTTTTAATACCTAATGCATTTTTGTACCCTATATTTTCAACACTCTATGATATTTAAGGTCCCTTCCAATCCAAACCGTTCTGTGATTCTGTGATTTTATGATTCTATGTTTCTATGACTGTATGACTATGAGATACTTATAGGTAATTTAATGTACGTACGGAATTATGGACTCTCTGAATTCTGTAGATCTACTGAATTCTTGACTAAAGCAGTCTGTCCTCACTACTTGACACTAACATTAGCTGAGAAAAGTACACTCTTTTCCCACAAGATGTCAGTGTTTCCTACCATTTCTGTCCTGGTAAGTTTGCTGGCAATGATTATCCACGGTATCTTAAGAGGAATTCAGTTAATTAAAAATGAGCGGTGGTCAAACATGCAACTCAAAGTATTCTATAATTAAAGAGTTTGCTTTAATTGGAGAACTGGAGCTGTTGACTCTGCTTTTATAGAGAAAACTTGAAAGATTAACACTGTACACCCAAAATTTTATCCTCTTACTTTCTCTGATAGGACAAAAGATACAAGAGAACTGGAGTTCTACAAACAGTGAAAAATGAAAGTGCTGTTTGGAAAGCTCCTGAAATTCCTGCCTGGGAGCAAATGTTAAGTTCCTGTTAGAATACTGTTGATTTTAAACTATTATATATATATATATACACACACACACACATATACATATATTTGTTCAAGCACTACTTTTACTGCTATGACAGAAGCATTTTAAATACAATATATAAATAGTGGTCATTTTCCTTGTCCCCACAGGATGTCAGAGTTCACTTCAGAATAGTCATGTAAAATTTAGAGCAACAAGTTCAGTCTTTGTCATCAGGGTTTGCAATATTTATAAATTCGTGTTTTGACCAAAACCAGTGAAAATGAGCTGGTGCTCAGTGTAACAGACGTGTCAACATCCAGATCTGAAATCCAAGCAAGCATCTTGATGTCATTTTTTTACATGGAAGAACAGATTTTTGCTTGATTCAGTTCCCCTTTGCTTCAGTGAGTTTTCATCACTGGAAGCACCAACTTCAGCAGAGTTCAAGGCTCTCTATGAGGTATCTCTCCTCAGGTATCTCAAGCAGGGTGCAGCACTGTGTTACTTCCCTTGTCCAGATAGTTCCGGAGAGATTTTTAACAGAAAATATTGCAGATCAAACAATACTATAACCATCTGCCTTTTAGCCTGGTGTAAGTGACTGCACAATCAATAGTCCTGCCTTTCTGTATCTAATCACAGCCATTCTTTTGTAATGATAAAATCGAAAATGCAATTTTTTGAAGACAAAGGCTCATTGATTCCTTATTGGATCTCATTATTTAATATCATATCTGGCTTTGTCAGACTGAGAAGCACGTTGCACATTTATTACCCAGCTAACTTTAAGAGAGATCTGTGATCCATCTCATGTGTGCAAGGCAATACATTTTGGAATAATCCTTCACTCCTTACACCAGCAAACACATCTCAGACATCGCTGCAGGCAGTGGAAGCTTTGTTTTCCTTAAGGCTACAGAATCCAAACTATGATGAGAACATGGCAGGTACTTGTAGCAATTAATCCACTGGAGGACACGGGCTCTGTTTTGTTTGCAAGTTATCTGTGAGCAAGGCTTGTTTGGAGGGTCTGTTTGTTCTTTGAGATGGTTTGAACCTTTCATTTCAATGCAGGGATTATTTGGCAGCCTTTCACTACTATTGAACAGCTGGCAATTGGTAATTTGCTCCGCAGGTAGCAGGTTCACCAACTTGAGATTTTATCGTGCATTTGATGGTATTTGGTACATTTCTTCAAGCTTCTGCTTCTGATGAGGGTCCCAGACTCATGTGAAAACTCTGCATGACTGAATGTCAGTTGAAAAAACAAAAAAACCTTCTTCTCTTGTTTTGAGAAAATGCAGAGATTTACCAATGTTTTTCCTAAACCAACTGCTTCAATAGTCAACACAGATGGTACCTCAGGGAGATAACTCAGGCCATTCCACCTGTACTACATATCCTCATCTCTGTGTATTAGTGCAGGGCTAACCATCATTTTACCCAATAAATCTAAAGGAATTTCTACTTTACCTGTTTCAGATTGCTAACTCCAGGTGAAATCATTCCCCAGTTAAATAAAGTTACATTAAATTTACATTAAAGTTACATTAAATTTGGGATTTCTGGTTGTTTTAATAAATTTAAAAAAAGGACAGTTGTAGTCACTGAGTGAAGGAATGGGGTAACTTACAGTGTTGTGCTGAAGGACTAAATCTCTTGTTTTCTGTTTTGTTTTGGGTTTTTTATTTGTTCATTGTATTTAGTAAGCCAAGAGCAGTAAATTTCCTCTAGGCAATTCCATGAAATGAATAACAGCCTGGAGAAGCACCTAGATAAACACTGATGAGCTACATATAAACATGGGTTCTGTCTCTGTCTTTTAAAATGTCTTTCAATTTATTGTTTACCTCTATGCTTACAGACCACACCACCCCCTGTTTCAGAGTCTGCACTGTTTGCTTCTTTACAGCAGCTTCTCAGGAAGGTTCATCAAAGCTGAAAGATGAAGAAAGGAATTTTGAATTATGGATGTAAATACATAAGACCAAACACCTGAAAGTGCAGAACAGAACTTCACTATCAACGATAGATATAGTTTGCAACAGGGGGCTCAGATATGCTGCCACTCCACAGCAGACACTGCAGATGACTTTGATTTAAACAAATGCTGCCAAATTCTATAACCTTTCCTTGAACAAAAACATTGCTGATTTTAACTGTGTTACGCTTGGAAATAAACCACGTAACACGGTTCATAATTCTTTGTCTTATATTTCTCATTCACCCGTTAGCTCGTTTTAGGAACCTATTTTATATCTGACTCATGGGGGACCTGACAAGTGAATGATATCTCCTGTCTCTAAAGTCTGAATCTCAGCTGAACTACAGTAGTTTTCACTACCTGGATATATGACTCAGAGTACTTAAGGAGAGAAAAAAGATGATCCAGCCATTCATTCTGGGCATCTATCCTAAAGCTATAACTTCTGCCCCTCTGAGACTCAGCTCTCTGGAAGTAATATGGGTTGAATGATAATTTCAGAAGAAAAAGAAAAATCAGGAATAAACACCCAAATATTTCTGAGAAGATCAGATACAATGATAATTTATATAATTGGATTATAATTTTATACTTCCATTTCCATGCTGGCAGTGGTCAAAAATGCTCCCTCCCTCACCACTGGCAGTGAAGCTCAGAGCTGTGGTCTTCCAGCTCTCATCTGGTGTGTCTCTCATACTTCTGTTTTATAATTCAAACCAGACCTTTATATTTAGAGTACTTAAGCTAGGCATCAGGCAAGGCATCATTAAATTCAAGGAATAAAGCCTGTAAACTTAAGCAGTTGAACCTATTCTTGAGGACAGTGGCTTTTTCTTATTAATGACACAGGGGACCAGCACCAAGCCCCCCCCCCCCCCTCTTCCATTTTGCCACTCAGAAGCTGGAGATAAAATGGAAGTAAATTCCCTTCACAAGCACACTCCTTTTCTCTTAGCTCACCTCCCAGTAATATCGAATATTCCCTAAAGAATGAGTAAACAACTAATTTGGGTTAAGTAAAGTAGGAGCCTCAGAGGTGATCAAAGCCATGGTTTGTTGTTTGTTTTTGTTTTAATTCACAGTTTCTTTGTGACAACACATTATGTCAGCCCCGCCAGCTCATTTGTCTGCTGCAGTTCTACTTTATCAGCCTGGAGTAAAAAGAATTGATAAGTCTGGTTAGATAAAGTAAATGGAAACTCAGGACTCATTCCAATTTGCTGCGCTTCGATATATTTCACAAACCTGAGAGTACTTTGTGTAGCACTAGTTGCTATTTGTATATAAATATTGCACATTAGAAGATCTCTGAAAATAATATTTATGTTTATTTCCCCCCTTCCTGCCTCCCCTGGTTGTGTGCTTATTGGTTTTGTGATTGGAAGACAAATGTCATGCTTTCTCACTACATTCTTTTTCAGTCTGGAATGCTACCCCCAACAAGAATTCATCTTCATTGGGAGCTTGCTGGGCTGATAAGGCACAAGGAGATATTTTTCCAGGAGTCGTGGATACTAACGCAGCTGTAGCTTATAACTGCAATAAGTTATTCTGTGCTGTGCAAGATGAGTTCCTAAAGATATTTGATCACCGCCACTGGCCAAATCTGTCTTTGCTGTAATTTTGTTGGCTAGACTAGAAGTGCACTGAGGATGGTTCCTAAATCAGGTCTTATTTATTAAAGGGTCTGCGAGATGTTTTAGTGTGAGGCTCCAAAATAAGGAACAAAAAGGTCTGGAGGAATAGAGAAGTGCTAGTCGCCAGTGGCCACTGAGTATTGTATTTCTGGTGGGACAGAAGGATTTGGGTTTTTTTTCTGCTTTTACTGCAGGGAGATATATCTGCCCATTTGAATTCTTATTATTTACTGTTCAGGAAGGCTGCTTTGCAATTAGACACATTTAGACAACAAACATCTCCCTCTCCTGATCAGCTGAAATGTCACAACACGTCAGTGGACACCTGTTATAAAGTTGAGGCAAGTATTTCTATTTAGGAATAGCTTTGTTCTACCAGACGGTTTTAGAGCAGGGCTCAGAGCAGGAGAAAGAGTATTGCAAAAAGGTGGAGACCGGTTAGATTTTATCTTATTTCTCTCAACATTCAAACATAGAGTTTAGATCTTATTCTCAGACAACACCATATTTATGCCCATGCATGACAAGTCTAAGAATACCTTCTTTGTTTTTTAGGGACAACCTTGTATAAACAGATTATGATCTTAAAGACCTTTTCCAACCCAAATCATTCCATGATTCTATAGATTATGTAGTCCTGTACTGGAGCTGTCAAGCAATGTTGCAGCCAAAGCAGTTGCAGTACATACTTCCTAATGACACAGCCATCAGTAAAACCTGGAATTTGTGATGGTAGCACTGGATTCCTGTTTGGAGAGGGCAAACAGGTGTCTCTCAAATGGAAGTTATATAAGAAACCCAAAGTAAAGCTGATCTATAATACATTTTGCATATTTATGGCCAGTAGAGAACTGGGGGAAAATAATAAAGTCAAGCTGATATAAGATAGTCGGTGTTGGGTCTTCATTTTTTAAAATAATAGTAAAAAATTAGTTTCTTGTAGACCCATCGTGTTGTACTTGTAATAAATGAAATGGTCTACTTTGCTCCTAGGTAATTTAAACCTATATTTTTCTACTCTGTGCATGTCAGTTTTCAAACAAAATGCAGTGCTTTGTAAAGAAATGTCAGGAAACTTACTTTATTAATATGACTATAAGAGAAGTTAACATTTTTAAAGGAAAGAATTAATTTAGAAAATATGAAAGCATATACTTTCCAAATTCACTCTTTTTTTTATTTTTTTTTTCAGCCAAAGTAATTTACAGAAATTAATCTGAATTTATGAATAGGTTCTCTTTCACTGTACTCCAAAAGAAAATCTTAATTTCTCACCAGTTTAGCCTTTGTTGAGCAAGAGCTTGAACTCAGAAACTGTTTTCCACCGGGTGAGTTATACATCCTTTGGCAAAAAAGAAACTTTTATTGTAGCACCTAACAATGCATGGGCAATTCTTTCTTGATTCCCCCCCCCCCCCAAATAAGAGCATTTAGTAGAAAATCTGAAATTGTCACTGGGTGTCACCGATATTTGAGGATGTTAGAGGCAGCTTGGACTTGGTAATATCTAAGGTCCCTTCCAACACAAACGAAATAACTGTGGAAGGAACTCTGCTAGAACACACAGGTGAGGTAGAAAACATGTCTATGATTCTGCCACTTGTAGTAAAATAAAGAAAGATTCTTGCTGACATCTCAGAAGCTTAGCCAAAAGGTCAGAACCATCAGAAGAACAGAGGTATTAGCTCAGGTTTCCTACTGATATTTTTATCCTTTTGGATCTCCCAGGTGAAACAGTTTTCTGAAGTCATGGGAATGACTAACATTTTTCAAAAAGCCAAACTTTGAAAAAAAAAGAATAAAATATTTATGTTGGATGAAATTCAAGTAAACTTCAGAATAAAAGTGCTGCAAGTTCTAAAATGAACATTTTGGTGGTCTTAGGGGCATTTTTGAGGTGGATTTTGGGTTTGGACAAAACAAACAAATACAATTAAAAAAAAAAAAAGTTAAAACTGTCAGTTGTGTGAAACCTATTTCCTGTAGAAAAACAAAACAAAACAAAACAAAAAAAACCAAACCAAACCAAAACAAAACAAAACAAAAACAGTCCTGCAAACATACCCATTTAACAAACTGAAATAACAGGGCTTTGATTGATATATCAATCCTCCTATAAAGTCTACATTCTCTACCAAAAAGTTGTCAGATTTTTTTCAGTCTGTATAATATTAACCCAGTTTGATTTTACAGAATCAAAGAATGGGTAGGGTTGGAAGGGATCACAGTGGGGTCACCTAGTCCAGCCCCTAAAGACATTACACAGGAGTGTGTCCCAATAGCTTTTGAGCATCTCGAGGGAAGGAGACTCCATAACCTCTCTGGACAGCCTGTTTTAGAGCTCAGTAACTCCTCCAGAACAGAACTTCTTTCTCGTCTTCAGGTGGAACTTCTTGTGTTTCAGTTCCTACCTGTTATCTTTTGTTCCATTTGCAGGCACCATCAGGATACTTTTATACAGTGATAAGGTCTCTGCTCAATCTTTTCTTCTCACAGTTGAACAGGCCCAGCTCCCTCAGATTTTCCTTGTAAGAGAGATGATCCAGTCCCCTCATCATCTTTGTGCCCCTCTGCTGGGCCTGCTCCAGGGCAGAATTTAACCTGGTACTGCTGAGTGTAGGCACAAATCTGCATAATGATAAGTAGAAAAGTTCTGAGCACATGCACTTGGTTGCTGGCAGAATATCAGCATCTTTCATGCTTTCAGTTTCTGTCCCCTTCACCCTGTGCCAGTCTCAATGAGCCTACATTGCAGAGACAAGTTGCTTTCAAGGGTTTTATATACTTCTCAATTTTATTTTCTTTTTGATTACAAAGCACTAGAAGCGTATTCCAACTTCTTGGGGACACATCCCAAAGAATCCTCAGTGTTTTATAAGACAAAGGGAAATGAGAACTTAAAAGATTACAGGCTTCTGATTCAATGGTCAGTAGGTAACTGGGCAAAGGGGCTTCCATGGGACTCAGTTTTAAGACCTTTCTCTAATATATTCATCTGTTTCTCACTGTCCTGATTTCATCCTCTGCTGTGTCTCACTTACACTTGTACAAGAGGAACACAGGGTAGAACACAGTCCAACCCTCTGCATACAGGTTTCACAACAGGGGAGCTTCAGCTTCTTCAGTCATTCCACTAATTACCTGAGTTGATCATCTGCTCAATCTGATTCAATCTCCACAGCAATGAGTGATGAAAACACAATAAAAGCTTGCTAATACTTATGCTTTTCTTTTTCTCATGGTCAGTATGAACTAGCCTATACACAGCCTTGCAAAATACAGATCAACATTTCTTCATGTAATAGATGAGAAAATTTCAGCAGCAAACTGTGTTTAACTAGAGAGTATCTATGAGGAAATTAAGAACCTAAAGAGTACTTCCAGATGGAAGATTTTGGGCTTAAATTGTTGATTGATCACTGTAACTCCCATTGGTGTTTTCCAACCAGTGAAATTCTGCAAGGAGTTTACAGCTTCTTCGTATTTTTGGAAACAGCTTTAAGAACACTCTTAATTTGCTTTTTAAGACAGCTGAACAAGAGAAGAAACAAGCAATCTGATACTTCATTTATGCAGTCTCTCCCACCATAAGCAGACAAAATCCATGGCACACCTTCTCAAGGCAGGAGCAGCTGCTTATGAGGGTCTGTCAACAGAAGTGGACAAGTATTACAAAATCAAGCTTTTTAATTTCTATCTGAGATGTTATGTAAAAATAATATGATGAAAATTGCATAGACGTGAAAATACATCTTACCTCAGCTATTATTTTCATATAAAGGGAGCCACAATCCGAAAATGAAGTAGGAAACTCACTCAGAAGAGGCATGTTGTTGCTCTGTTTTTAAGGGTTTCAGTCTTTTTTTGAGTGGTTGGAATGAATGAAGAGAATTATGGAAGTTACCTGCAACATTCTCACTTTCAGGTCTCAGTCTCTAAGAGATACATGGTTTCAGAAACAGTATTATCAGTGGATTTTAATATTTTTGCATGCTGCAGCTGTTGAACTTCCCACCTCGTTTTTCTCTATTTAAGTCTCCTGATATGGTACCTCATATGGACCCTCTCCTACATGCTGCCAGTTCCAATGTAACCTCGAGCCTTTCAACACAATTGAAATTTCTACCTATTGCATCTGGCTGACACCTTTTTAAGGCTAAAAGTCTTTGAAAGGAAAATATGAGGATGAATGTAAAGAGAGGCAGGATCAATGATATAAAGGAAGATCATTTCTTCAGGAACATGAAAAAGATAAACTAGGATTAATTCTTTTTATCTGTAAGTCTCTACACAAAGGTTATTCCTTCAGTGTGAAGAAATCCTCATTTTCTCCTGATGTTAACAAGGTTGGTACTGCTCCACTTCACTGGAAGCTGGAAGGGCCATTCTATACCTCCTTGAAGATGTCTCCTGGCTCCTTTCTGCATGGGAGGAGAACTTCCTTCTCTCTCATGACTGAGTTGAAGGAGTTGTGCTTCTCTGTGGGTACTCTATCCATGTCCCTGACCCAGCATGTTCTGTGTGTCATCCTTCACTGCTTTTTGCCGATGCACTCCTTTAGCAACAGTGTAATGTTGCTGTGTAAGAAAACTAGAAATTTTCCTGCTGCCTAGAAGGTAGTTGCTTTGAATTCAGTCAGGGATATTAAAATCTTTCGAGGATATTTTGAAGTATGTGTGCTCTCAAACCTGAATATTATTGTTAATACTTTCTTTCTACGGTCCCTACAAGTCTCACTGACAAAACTCTGAGTCCAGTCTCCTGGCAGGGGAACAGGTGACCAGCAATTTTGGGGCCACCCAGTCTGACTCCTGGCAGACAGTCCAGCCCTTCGATGAGATTTTCTGATAAACACCACACTCTGTGTATGTGTAATGACCTTGGTGCTTCAGGAGCAGCTTAAGGTTTGTTGAAAGGTCATAGGTTGGAAAATTGCCCTCTCCACTCACTGCTAAGAAAAATGAAATCAGATGAGAAGATCTAACAGAATCAGATCACACCAAATTAAACTAACACAATCTGTTAATCTTACTTTTGGTTCTTCCAGCCTCCTGGTAAACAATAACCAATACTACACTTCTAGGCAAATAAGGTGCCTCTATTAAGTCAGGAATGCATGAGAACATAAAATTGGCATTTTGGTAATTTATCTTGGGGAACAGAAGGGAGAATCTTCAACCTCAAAAAGATTAACCAGCTTCAGTTAACAGGAAAAAAAACAACCTCTCTTTCTCAGAAGACATATCTTTTTGAGATGCCTGCAGATATGAGGGAGCTAAGTCAAAATGAACTGTGTAGGTCTGATTCAGAGCAAGAGTGAGGCAGTGGCAAATCTATCAGGCAGAGCATCCAAGCAACCACACAGTTCTCTTCTTCTGCTTGTCTTTTAGCCTTTAGTTTTGCAACTTTCATTCTGCACCACAACCTCACCATCACCCGTGAGATTGGAACCAGTTCCACAGATCTGTGTGCCCTCTCTCCCACATGTACCAGAGGTAGTTCAATGCCATGATCGTAGTGGTCAGTTGTGTTGGTTTTGTTGTTTTTTCTGAGAAAGAAGGAAGAAAAGCAGATAAAGGTTGGTCTAAAAATCTAGTTCTAAAATTTTGGGCTTGGACTCATAGTTGGTACTCAGAAAACACCTCTTCTATTTTTCAAATATTTAAAATAATATTCATTTGATACTCAAGCTAAAATAAAGTAAACCTGTCATGGTTCAACCTACATATAATACATATATATATCATCATCATAGCTGGGCTTCACGAACGAAGATTTGAGAAGGGCTCTACCCACGCTTGCTCCAAGGGGATTGATGGCGAAAAAGGACAATGTGAGATAGACAAGTCCGGTTGCAGAAGGCACAGCAGAAAGACTCCCCAGGTGATATCGACAAGACGCGATTCTTTCTG
>JAYRBT010000042.1:4013411-4029266 GCA_036023395.1 Myiotriccus ornatus | reverse complement strand
TGCTATGGCGGGTATTAATCTGTTCAAAAGAATTCTTGCGAGGATTTTACCAGCAATGGAGAGCAGAGTAATACCTCGGTAGTTTGAGCAGTCTGATTTATCTCCTTTCCTCCACCGTACAAGGTGACGATGACAGCGTCACGAAGGTCTGAAGGCAGTTCACCTCGTTCCCAACAGCGTACCACAGATTTGTGAAACTTAGCATGGAGTGCCGGGCCACCATGCTTCCAGATTTCAGGTGGGATTCTGTCAACCCCAGCTGCCTTGCCAGTTTTCACCTGCTGTATTGCTTTAAGAGTTTCTCCAGTAGTGGGGACAGTATCCAGTTCAGTTTTCACTGGTTATTGTGAAAGGTACTGCATTGCTGAGTCAACATACATATATATGTTATGTATATAATGTGTAGATTATTTACATATTTATCTATTATATTTATGTTTATGATATTATTAAATGCAAATGAAAAAATCTCTTTTAAGTTCTGCCAATCTTCTTTAAAGTATCACAACTTGAGCTCAATTTCCAAAAGTAAATGTTGCTGTTATTTGCTTGAAGGTTGAAATGTTTCATTTTTGAATAATAATTATAATAATTTTAATTTATAAATTTATCTCACACATTTCTTCATTTTTGAGAGTGGAGAATATATAATTAAATTCTGTCCTTAAATGAAATATTTCAAATCTAAACTATAATTTTCAGATTTTAATGAAAACTAGTAGTTGAATTTTACTCTTTTATAACAACAGTATCTGTCTCTTGCAGTTTTATGCATTTTTTTCCTATATATATGCTGTAAGCAGAAAATGCTTTGTTGAC
This sequence comes from Myiotriccus ornatus, assembly GCA_036023395.1. NCBI lineage: Eukaryota > Metazoa > Chordata > Aves > Passeriformes > Tyrannidae > Myiotriccus > Myiotriccus ornatus. The sequence continues at coordinate 4,028,447 of JAYRBT010000042.1, read as the reverse complement.
TTAGGGCTGATGATTGTTTATATTTAGGGTCCTAAATCTAAATTAATTTTCTTTCCTTATATTTGCAACATTTGAATATTGCCCTTAATCTGAAATCCCTTAAGTGATCTCAGTAATTATCCTGCCCTGGCAAAGGGATATTCGCCGTGATCCATAATTGTTTTTCCTAACTCTTGGTCTTTAACTTCTCTGAGCAATGTATTAGATTTCCAAGGAATGGGGAGGCACTCCAGAGAAGCAGAATAATCATGCCAGTATAGATTCAGCTATAAAGGTATATGTTATTTCTTAGCTCTATAAACTGTGAGTAGGATTGTTTGTTTGGGTTTTTTTCCCGAGCTTGTATATACCTATTTTATGCTTTACTGCTCTGTTGGCAAATTTTAATTTATTTTTATTTCCAATGTTTTATTATGTTTGCACTCAGCTGAGTTAGAGACCAGAATGGGTGATTGTTATACAGTAGTTTACTTTTAAAAGAAATAGGGCTTCTCAAGCAGCTAATACAGGAAGATGTATCACCAGCTTGAATAATTGTGACAACCATAGACGGTATCAGTGCCTGTTTGTTTGCACAATACCCTACTGCATTAAGAAAGCCATCCCAGCTGTCTTGGGCTCTGGAGTCACCCATTTCATCACTTGACACTGCAGCAGATGTTATGGATTGATAACAGACTTCACTTCATTCACTCCACATCTAAGATTACCCCTAGAAAAAAAAAAAATCAAATACATTATAACACTCCCAGCCATTTGTAAAAAAAAAAAACAAAAAACAAAAAAAAAAACAGCAATTTATTCTCTTTCCTACAGCATTAAATGGCTCCTTTTGGGCTTTGAAAATATTTTTTTAAATTTTTTTTTCTTTACTTAACACATTCACGGTGGTTGGTATGCACCTTACTACCTCCTGAAAGAGACAGTAAGATGGAGATAGATTTAATGATTTAATTATTTGCAGACTCAGACAGGTTTTAGCTTTATGAGTTACATTGCCATTATATCAGATGCCTTATGTTTTTAGTGATAGTAGGTTAGTGCAGCACATTTATTGTATTGGTGGCAGAAATACCAGACAAACCAAGAACTGCAATTTTGGGTCTAGTAGGTGAATAGTGATGTTTGTATGTGCTCTGCCTTCCTTTTGGTGATGCTGGGCATTGTATTTTATTTGAGATACAGTGGGTGAATTTGTATTTAAATACTGTAGTGTCATGCAGACAAATGACCAGAAAACGTGTATTTGTGGCAGGGCAGGGGTTGCCCACTCACCTTTTAAGAATGCAGCTGATGGAAGAACTGAGAGGGAATAAAACGCAGGGTGTTATCCTGCCATCACCTGCAGACTGAATCATCAGGATATTCATGGGACCCTCTTCTCTGTCTTTGAAGGGGCTGGAGCAGTGAGTGTCTTCTGTGGGACTGCACCAAATAATACCGTGTCCTGTGAAAGTTGAAATGAAAGTGCCAAGGTTTGGTTTCACTCTGCTGACTGGGCAATTACATGAATCACCTGGAATGAGAGCAGAGCCACCCTGTGTTCCCTGTGCAGCTGCCCAGAGGTCCTGGGCAGGCTGAATCAAACCCTGCAGAAGATTCCAGCTCTGTCTCTCACTGGCTGTATGGGCTCCTAGGGCAAGCAGGGTCTAGCTTGGCTGAACCAGTGATGTGGCTGGAGATACATGGGAGAAATGCAAGGTTTAGGGTGGGATTTCAGTGAATTCTAAGGAACCGTGGTGGGTTTGGCCTTGACCTTGAGTGACCATCAGCAGCTCAACATGCTCCTCTATCAGTGCCATTTCTCAGCAGGACAGGGAGAGAAAATGCAGTGGAAAGTATTTTCAGAGTTTGCATTGATATCATGTGTGATTTGGATGCTGAATTTCCCTGGACACTTTGAAAGTTCAAGTATAAAACACCTGGTTAAAAACTGCTTTGAAGTATCCAAATTTTTAGGTTCACAAACGGTATTGACTTCTCTGGCTGAGCTGATAAAAGCTACTGATTTCAAGGTGTCCAACACTTCTGTGGAGACCCAGCTTGTTGTAAAGCAGTTTTTGACTCTTCATCATTTACGGCTTGGAAAAACAAATCAGATGTTTTGAAGACCACAAGGAAGCCTAAACTGAGTGTCTGCTTGTTGGAGAACAAAAAACATACTCTTTACATAGAAGTAATTTTTCTGACAGTTTTCAGATCATGCCACAAAAATTGACAATGTCTTGACAAACTGCTTGTGAAAATGGCTTTAGCATGAGCACCTTCTTCCACCCCAGCGTTTATTTATTAGTAAAGTGCCCTATCAGCTCTTACTTCTAAACTATACAAAAAGATAAAAAAATACAAGCTAGATACATGGAATTGATTGTTTCATTGACACCTGAGAAGCCTGTCATTTTCAGAGTTTGAACATGTTTAGATTTTTTTTTTTTAATGAAAAGAAAATCTAGTGAGGCACCAGTAATATTTCTTAATATGAATAAGAGCATGTAGAATTTTCCAGGTATAAATGAGGTTTAATTTACCATATTTTTATTCATCTCTTTATTCTTATTCCCTTCAAAATCCTCAGAGCATGACTCTGCAGTGATGGAAATTTAAGCAGAGCCATTTTTGTTGTGTTGTTGGTTAGTCTTTCTTTTTTTCACACGCATTTATAACACTGCAGGAGTTCAAGCAACACATTATCACCCTGACATGTTCTAACTTGTCCCTGCTAGCACTAAAATAGCTGTTGATTGATGTGATAGAAATTGGTGTTGGGTCCTCAAGAAAAGGGTGACTTCTGGATACAGGCTCCGAACATCTGCAATTCTGTTTCACACAACCGCAGAAATACATGTTCTCGTCTGATAAAAGACTTGGCAGAGAAAAGCAGGTAGATTTCTCTCCCATCTCATATATAATGAAACACTAATATAAAGTCTCAATGAAGCTTCTCAACTGAGGAAAATACAGAAAATTTTCATTATATTAAGTCAAAGCCTCCCATTCATTTTGTCTACAGTAGAAAGACACGCAACAGTAACTTACTGTAGGCAACATTTCATAAGTTAATATCTAGATCATTATTCTTGTGTATATTTCCTGGAAAGAATGTTAGATGTGTGAGGTTTTTCTATGAAATACATATTCAATTAGCTTATGAACTTTCTATTGTTACTGCTTGTGTTCTGCCTGTTGGACTATTCTGACACAGAACCTGCTGAAATCAAATTACTGAGCTCACTAGGATCATTCTCACTTACTCCAGTACTGTGGGAATTTGAAGTAGTCTGTCTCTTAGGCTACTTCTCTGCTAGTTTGTTAGGTATGAAATCACCTAAAGCTCTACCTATTTATAGCAAACCTTTATACTCGATAGTAACCCCCCACTTTACAATTCGAATTTGTCCGCCTGGGGGTTGATATCCTGAGCATTACAAACCATTCCCCTCCCAGCCTGTTTCTCTGCAGTGTTAATATTGTTTGGTGCTAAATCAACCTCAAATATCTTACACAAGGAAGCCTGCCAGTATCAACACACCCCTGCTCAAATTTTCTGTTTTCTGGCCACTTCTGTGTCACTTCTTTTCATATCTATATGTAGAGGAGGTAGGAAGTGAAGAGGCAAGATGTCCTCAGCCTGACTATTGAAATGAAAATTCTTTGCTTTTATGACAGAAAATCCTAAAATTCATGTCCAAGCATTTCTGGAGTTCTAAATCTATGAGCTTTATCTCTTCCTGTCCATAACATGAAGCATGTGAATGACTGTGAAGAACTAAAAGTGATGATGAAAACTCCAGGACTACAAAAGCTTGTTCCTTGGTATTCTGCTTCTGATCCCCAGAAGAAATGGACTGAGACCCTTCTCAACATGAGGATGTTCTACATTTTGACTTCATAATCCCCAGTTCAGGAAAGTATATGCCCCAAGTCATTCATTCCTCCTCATCCTACTTCAGGAACACAAATTAAAATTATATGTATTTTAAATGCCTCAGTATATAGGAAGGATTAAACTGTGCCTCAGTGCCATCCTGCAACTAAAATGCCATCATGTGGGATTGGTAGATACAACAAGAGGTCCACAACTGTTATATACTTGCCAAACAGTTCTAAATTAGTCTAAAAATTTATAAATACAATTTTTTTACCAGTAGAAACTGAAGTCTCTCAGTGGAGACAGATCTTATTTATAGGACCACTTGTGCCATATTGTACTACTGCCACCAAAAGAGACACAATCCCACTTTCATGATTTGTACTGGAATAAATCCATTGCCTCTCATGGAGTGATTCTTGAAACATATCAGTGTCACCAAGGGGACAATCAGGTGCCTGGAATAATGTTTTCAATAATAAAAAATTAATTCTTCATTGAAGAGGTCAGAAGAGTGTCAAAAGGGACTCCCTGCTGAAAAAGAAAACATTTATGCCTCTATTTTGAAAGCCTTTTAAAGATTTTTAGAAGATGATTCATGTATTTTTGCCTGCAACTTTTCAATATTTATCATGGAGAGGAAATCTAGTTTTATACTGGATCATCTCAGACAGAAAAGAACCCAGTTGTTATTAATTAGTAATATGCATTTGTCTAAGCATGCTGAATGTGTGAATCCTGTTAAACTAGAAATGGTTCTTTTCTTCCTATGACCGTGATACATTATCTCAGTGAAAAATATTTTGCAAGAAAAAGTGTTTTCTTTATGTCTTAGTGTTTTACCTTTTTTTTTCCTGTAAGGATGTTCTGTGTACCTTTCACATCTACCATGTGTAAGATGTTGAAAACACTGCAGTTTCACAGACATGTGGACACTTTACTGCTTAAAGGTCTGAGAAAGTCTTTCTTGGGCTGTACAACAAATTTTTGAAAAGAGCAAAATATGAAGAAATCTGTTCTAAGGTCCATGTTAGCACCCTAAATATAGGAATATTTAACAAGTTGCTCACACCTTTCTTTTATTTTTTTCAAGGTGCAGATGATCCTATTTGGAATTTGGTAATAAATGTGCAATACCTGTATTACATTTCAACGTATTTTCCTGTACATAATAGATTCTAAATAAGTCATGCTTTATGATTGCCATCCAGTCTTTTATCCACCTTAAAGAAATCACTGACAGAAAATTTGTTGGCTTTTTCCTTCTATTTTTTTCTCTTGAGGTCCATAGAACAGCAGATGCAGCCCAGTACATGAGAAAAGAAGCTGAAGATAAAAACTATGAGACAGATTTAAACCTGAATAATAGAAGTGAAGCATAACTTGCAAAGCTTGACAAAAAGCCTGTTTATATCTCTAATTATGTTGCTTTGCTACCTTGTCAAAGAGCTGAGAACACCTAAAGTTTCTGCATAAGCTTTTACAGGAGTGAAAGAGTAAAAACAACATTTATTTTATTATTTTTTTTAGCAGCAGAATGTGACATTCTCAGGTCAGAAGATTCAGAAATAGTAATGCAGTACTACAGAGCAATAGAAAATTCAACAGTATCTATGTTGTGAGGTTAGACAGAGGAAGGGGATCATATCATCTCCACAGTCTCTCTGACTTAAATTTCATGAAAATGAGATTATTTAGCACGACTGGTGTGGTGTGTGGTTGTTGTTTTAGCTATAGAACTAGAAATGCATGAGAAAATGGTGCAACAGAAAAAGTAAGTAAATAAGAAAAACAATGAGCAAAAAAAGCTTTGGTTCCATTATTAAACAGGTAAGAAGGGAGAGCTGTGTTTTAAATCTGATGTACCACTGGAATCAGCATTTTAATGAAGGGTGATTAATTCCACAGGATGGTTGGAACTCCTTAAACCATTTAAAACGGGGCACATAAAATGACATTTATCCCATTTAGTCCCATACAAAATAAACTGCTCAGGTAAAGCTGGCTTTTTAAACATCTTCTTTAATCAACAGAAAGAGGTAGCCACACCATCTACTGTTAACTGTCTAATCATAGGAAGGATTTTCTTTTGGAGGAGAATGTGAGATGACATCAGAGGTTAGAAGTAAGAAGGGGATCCTCAGTTCTTGTGGTCATGTAGATTCCATGAAAAAGGATAAAGAGTGCATATGATCACCAGAAACAAAAGCCACTGGCCCATGATCTTCTGTCAAAAAGCAGGGAGTATAAGAGAAAGTCTTGTTTGAAGTAGTCAAATCTATTGGATGACTGTAACAAACTACAGAAGAACAGCAGCACCTAAACAAGCCCTCATGTTCCATGCTTAGCATAAATCCATAAGCCAGGGGAGAGGTGATGGTGAAGGTCTTTGAATCCTGAGCTCGTGAGGACACTGAGAATGATGCTGGGCAGTACCAGCCATTAGGACACTGTAGTCATGGCAAGAACACAATCCAGATCCTTACTAATCATCTCAGTTATTTTTCTGTCCCTCTAGTACGAGCAATTAACTCAAATACTTTTCAGTTTGAATACCAAAAAGTGTTCTTTGAAAAACAATAGCATGTTCCATGAAATATGAATCATTTGACTAGTTTCTTAGGTGTTTTCACTCACTTTTGAATGATTAAAACAAGGAGAGAGCAGAGATCATGCGCTGACTCGGAACGATCTTTATCTCCTTTGAGGCAATGCTATTTCTGCTGAGTGATCAGGCCTTTCTGGGAAAATTACCCTAAGCCCACATATAAACAATATACTGGGAGCTTCAAAAACAACTAAAGGAGAAGCTGAAAATAAGGTCTCTTCAATATTGAGAATTTAAACAGCGAAGAATGATTCTAGGCCTGATGTACTTGGAGCGCTCCCCACTACAAAGGACAGTCACACTGGCTACTATTCTTGAATGTTTTCCTGTTTCCATTTGTGCTCCACAGAGATTGTAATGTCTGCAGAATAGTGAGCTTCCTTTCCATTTGCATTTTCACGGTCACTAGTGTATCATAACTTCGTATGTCACTACTCAATCATAACTTCTTAAATGGTTAATGCAAAATAAATGTGAGACTTTGCTTGTTTATGTACAACAAAATTACTATAATTATACTTAACCCTGAGAGCTCTTGAGAAGCTCAGCTACTTGCTGTGATGGAAACTCCTTTGGAAGACTTTTGGGCAGAAAGCTGGGGGAAAGGAGGGATGGGAAATACCTTGAGATAATCCTTTCCCCCAGGCATTCGGGTTCACAGTAACAGCTCAAGCCATTATAGAGAGGAGTTCAAGTCAGCACTATTTGACAATTTACATTTAGAAAGGAAGCCAGTGTAGAACTTTAGCAAACTAAATAGATATTACCAACTTTTGATATTTTGAGGAATACTAGTTTGATAGAAGTGAAGATAAAATATATTCTTTTCATACAAAACAAAAAAACCCACAAACGAACAAACAAAAAGAACAAGAACACAATCAACAATTGAAACTCTTTTATGCAAAGACCTAGTCTCCTTATTTATACATATTCTAAAGTTTCTAATAAGGCACAAAAATATTAATTTTTAGCTGGGCGATATCACTACTAGGATTCAAATCAAAGAATTATCTGATTTTTTTTGTCTGCAATGGATTATTCTCCACAGAGTGATTTTTTGTTCTGCACGTTGCTCTATCAAGGAAGGGCCGTACACGAGTCACCCTCCTCCAGAAATTACTTTCACACAATGACAAATCCCAGAGCATGGAAAACAATAAATGAAGAATCATTTAGTGTGGGCAACATCTCTAAAAAATAGAGATAATCACAGCTAATACTGATCACATCAGTAAATTCCTTGGCTCTGTGGGCTGGAGCTCTAATGAGAAGTGATTGCTCCCATATAATTTGCTTTGCAGCCTGCAGCACTCAAATCCCAAAGAGTAAATAAGGGCAACACTCAGAGAACACTCTGTAGGTGTGAGAAGGACAGTGGCTATCTGATAGTCATGACTGCAATCCTAAATCATGGGAAAATGTAGGTAGGCTGTGGGAGATAAATGGACAAGAAAAACAGAATGCTTGAACCAAGGAACATGATTCTTTCTGTCCATCCACTTAAACTCCGAGTTCCTATGAGAAAGAAGAATTTCTGACCACACAGAAGTTTGTTTTAACTATTCTGCTGCAAATATCACTTCTGATATTTATCAGATGCTCAGTAATTCTTTATTACTATCATTACTACTGTGAGTGAAGAATTTCTTCTCTAACACGTGGTAGAAGAAGCATTCAGAGGGATGGAAATAAATATAAAAATAAAAAGGGGCAAAAATTAAAATACTTCAAATATTTTTCTTTAATTTTCTCCTTAGTTCTCTAAAAAACATCTAGTGCCTGATATTTCATAAGTCTCCAGGTGCACGAGTGCATAAATTTTACCATTGTAACAGTGTACTACTTATCTAATTACATGGCTAATTCTTCATGTACTGCAATAAAAAGTCTGTTTTCTCTGGTACCGGTGTCCCAAGGGGAAATCAAATTGCAAATGTAACTGTGCTTCTTCAGTATCCTTACCAGAAACCAAAATTACTTTGGAATCTCTGCTCTTGCATACATCTTTGTGTGTCAGGCTCTGCACATGTAGAAGCAGCCTTCTTATCACATATCAAAGCATTTCTAGGATTTAGGATCTCCAAAGAAAAGGAACTTTTTACTACATATTGTTTTTAAATGCTTTCAGACGAGCCACTGTTTTAAAAAAATTGGAAACAACTCAATAAATTCTGTTCATTTGCCATGTAGATCCACTAAGATGTGCAAAGAGAAATGTGACCAAAATAATTACTTTTTTTTTATTATTATTAACTCTTCCCTTCTTAGTGAGCAAGTGGTTAAAGAGAATATTTTTGTTAAGATAGCTCATCTCAGATAGATTGAATAGCTTTTGAAAATATTCTTTGTTGAATCCACTTGCATGTACATATGATCCTATTTAATCAATCACTCCAAAATTGCACCGGATTTTTTCACAAGGGTGGACATACAATCTCTTTAACAGATAATGTTCATTTGACTCTATGATTCTGACCAAAAATACACAACAACTGACAGGGTTCTAATGACCTTGTACATTTTTTTTAACCCCTATTGGGGGTGAGAGAAGACGAATATTATAGACACTGAGTTTTTCTGTTTGAAACTAATACAGTACATCTGGATTGGCAAATGTTAAACAATCAGTCTCAAGAATCTGACAAAGTGAAAAGTCTGGTCAGACTGCTCAGTTAATGGATAAAGGTATCATATGTGCCCTCTATCTGAAGCATTTACACACGACATGAGATCCCTTAACATGAAACCAAATCCCTGACCCTCATTTCTGACAGTAACAGTAGCTGCGAGTACTTAATATGTTGTGGAGCTGTAGTTGTGAAATCTCTCTTTCCTTATAAATATTCAGAGAGTGCTGTAAAGAGTTTAACTTCATGTCCCTCAAGCCTCAAATCGCAGTCTGAGATGTGTTCTCAAAATTTCAGGGAGTCTTCACGTTATGAGGCATTTCAAAAGTTCTCAGGATCTCGAATATTACACTTGGAAAATGTTCTTTGAGAAAATCCTGCCACAGATTAAACCAGAGATCCCATCCTGCATCGATATAGATCAGATTAGTTGATTTTCCCCACTTGAGGATTTGACCAAGGAACTGTATATTATTTGCATTTGATTTTGTAGGAACACACTGAAGCTCATATATTTTGGATGATTAAAGTTTCATATTAATTCTGCAAGCATATCCAATAATCTTTGCTGGATTTCATTTTCTGAGCTGAACTGAAATATCCCCCTCCAAGTAGTTAGTCAGATGAAAGAAAGATTGTGAACCTCGTTATAGAACAGTGTAGGGTACCAGTGGGCCTGTACTCTCCAATTCTTCTCCTCACTGAAGAGTTTTCAAAGTGATAACAAATAAGAATGACACTGAAAAAATAATGACATTTTGTTAGAATAAATAGAAACATAAAGAGGACAACTTATGTATATTATGTTTCATGCCTGCACAGGTTTGTGCAGAAATCTATGATTTTCCTATATTAAACCTTTATTAGATTGTCTCGGGTTTAGGATGCTCAAATCGATATACACTGAAAAGGTTTTACCAAGTTCATAGAATCACAGAATGGTTTGGGTTGGAAGGGACTTTAAAGATCATCTAATTCCAACCTCCTTGCTATGGGCAGAGTGTAAGTTTGTGCACTTACACTCTTGTTTATGTTTAAGTCACATACGTATATATATATATATATATGAGTCTTTCATAAGTTGCCTAGATTGTACTGACACCCCCAGACATCCAGTAAGATATACTATAGTACCTGACACTATTATGGCATAAATCTTAGAATATACAATACATTTCAGAGCTATACAGATAGAACATTTATTGTAAAAGTGTTTTGCTTGGCAAGAAAATAGCCCATATGCATATTTCTTATGCCGGTGGCAACCGCAAATTAAACATCTAATTTTTTATATATTCATTTCAATTGAATGCAAATGAACTTCAGTGGGGACTCAAAAAGGACAAGAGCATCAACTACATTGGGAATGCTCTTCAAACATGGCTTGCCCACCAAAGCTGGAAGCAGCTTAATATGCATCTGCATAGGTATCCTTCTGTTTGAAAATATATGCATTTACATGGGGATTTCGACTTTTCTTCAGATCTCTTTTCAAACAACCAATATGAAAGGGAAAGAACTTTAAAAAGCTGGCTTTTCAAGTAGAATAAAACTTGGCTTGTCATGCTGCTTCTAATATGTTTTTCCTCCGTCTGACCTTTGCTCTAAATTTCTGCGATGGAAGTTTTAGGGTTGTAGGAATGGGAGGTAAATGTTTGTCAGCTTCATAATCTTTTTTGGAGAGTACCCCGCTTCAGTTCCAGCTTTATAAATAAAAAAAAAAATAAAATTAAAAAAAAAAAGGGGGGGAAAAAAGTAAAGAAAGAAATACTTTTCATGCCGCTTCAATTAGGCCCCTGGGTGAAGATCATACAGCTTTGAAACTGTTCCGTTTTGACAAAGTTCCAAAGTGCTATGCACATTAGGGAAAACTAGAGTTTGCTGTAATGTAAACTGTTTAACATGCCCACAGAGGTCAAATCTAAATTTTCCCAAGCGTTTGGGTTTGTTTAAACATTAGAACATGGTTTGGTGTCAGTGAATAGGAAAACTTTAATGTTGTGGGTGGGAATCTACCCATCTTTCTTTGTTAAAGTTCCAAAGGCTACTGCAATAAAAATATTCATTTACCAAGGGGGCTATTGTGATAAGCATCCAAAGACATTATGCACTGGTGTGAAAGAAGCAAGCAGGAATAGACATCAGCATTGTGGGTGAAAAGAAACAAGTCTTCCTTTCTATTTTCTTTTTTTTTTCCTTTGTAGGAGTTCCAAAGTCCAGTTTTAAATGAGTTTTTTTCAGGGTGGTCTGGTTATCTGCACTCCCATATTTTTCTGTATGAATATAATAAAACTTGGATAGCTATGAGAGTTACTAAATTGTACAATAACTGCATATTTTATTTCTGTTTTTCAATCATGCCTTTTAAAATCAATGTGGATGCATTTACCTGTAGATCCTGAATTGCACACAGGACATGGACTGCCCGATGTAAATCAATACAGTTTTTTTAGGGCAGCATCACAAATGATGTAAACCACGAGTAGTTCTGAGGATATGTTTGGGTTTTCTTTTTTCTGTTAATACAGAACCTCAGATATTTAGCACTAAGTTAATATTGATAATTAATCATTATCTTTTGCAGTGCCAAAGAGCAGAGAAGTATCACCAATAAAACCGCCTACTGATTTGATTGAAATGTCTTGGCCAATGTATTATACATTTAATACTTTTAGAAGATACTTCCATACTTTGGAATATAAAACCTGTGTTTACATTTTTTTTACGCTTTTCTGTTTTTAACTAGGAATTAAAATCGGTTGTGTCTTTAGTTTATTATACCAAGCTCGAGGTACAGAATCACAGAATCATAAGGGTTGGAAGGGATCTTTGGAGATCATCCAGTCCAACCCCCCTGCCAAGGCAGGGTCACCTGGAGCAGGTGACACAGGAACGTGTCCAGGTGCATTCTGAATGTCTCCAGAGAGGGAGAGGTTTAGCAGTCTGCCAGAAATACATTAACTCACCTGGTCAAATATACTTGTCTGCCTTTCCTTATAGTTCTCCGTATAGTGGATGTGGAGAACTGAGGTTCTTCAAAGACTGCTCAGAGCATTTAGGAAAACTTCTTAAAGAAATTATGTTTCCTACCAGTGTGAAAATAACCTGTATCTTTGGGAACAAGTGTAATGGCTAGTTACAGTTTTATAATTCTCGTTCTCCAGTGCCCAGTACATGCACATGGAGAGCTCATGAGCTGTGTTTTCAGATGATCACCACTGTTAAAAATACCAGCCAAAAAAGCAACCAAAAACCCAACTGAGATTGCCTGAAAAATTCACCCCAGCTGCAGGGTGAAATCCCAATCTAAGCTTGTTTTTGGAATCTGAAGCAGCATTCTGAGATGACACTCAGGAAGGCAGAGTAGGTTCTGTGTGCTTTTGTAAGTCTATGCATAAATTATATCTCATAAAAAGCTGGGCTATTAAAAATTGTTGGCCTTTTAACATTATTTTTATCTTTTCAAAATTTTTTTTAATTTTATTTTTTATTAAATTATCCAGGTCTCAGATTGTTGGCACCAGTGCACTGGACTTTTTAGTCTTATTCCCGCAAAGGTGTGGCTGTGTTGGATAGCTGGAGGTGTATTCCTATACACAGACCAATTCACCTGCCCACATTTCTACAGCTGTCTCTGTAATTATGGCTGTGAGATCCTAGTTCAGCACATGACAGGAAAATACTAACCTAAATAAAACTTGAATACAGAAAAACTTCCAATATCCCGTTGCATTTCTTAGTGGAAGAACAGGAGCAGATACAGAATCTAATTTCCATGACTAGTTTGGACATGAGCAGAGTGCTTCCTACATCGGTCTGAACTCTGTCCAAATTAGTAGCACCTGAAATTCATCACCGTCCAAAAAGCAGTGCAGAGGTCTCCAGGAGAAAAGCTTTTGTTTTTCCTTGGATCTTTTGAATATAGTCCTCTACACCTTCAAAAGTGCTCACAAGTAGTAAAGGTTAGTGAATCTTGTTCAAATTATTGAACATTGAATATTTGGCCTCCCAGGCAAATGCTGGTTTTCCCAACTCATATGCATTGATGAAGTGTTACCTCCAAAACCTCTTTGATAATACTGTCCCTGAAACTTTCTTGAAATGAAATTTGGGGGCTAAAGGTTCCTAATAAAATATGGTAGTTGTATGTATGAATACAGGCTTTTAACTGATGGAAAGGAAGAACAAATACTTTGCTTATGACTGCAGAATCAGGCTACTTGCAGCGCAAAGGAAAATAGCTGGGGTAGGTTCTGGTACATGAAAGCAGAGCTTGGGTGCACCTTTGGTAGCTTTAATTATAAATTAGTTTTTCCCAGAAACTGAATGGTTACATAGGAATGTGTGGGCCTTTCCAGAAGTAACACATTGATGCTCTTTTGTTCTCATACAGGGATGTGACCAGATAAGAAAGTGGGCATCTGTTTCTTCAGTGCAAAAGGAAATCATTTAAGCCTTTATTAGGAAATAGAAATAGAAAGATGATCGTGTCTGGAGAGCTTTATGGACATTCTTTGTTCTGTATCCATGTATCTGCTCTGTGATTCATGGCACAGATACAGATCTTGGTCCCCGTGGAAAAAGAGACCTCTTAGATACTATCCCCTGACACAACCAAAATACAAAAGCCAGCTGGTCATGAGAATGGTGTCGACTGGAACTCTGAGGTTTAGCTCTGAAAAAAGAGCGTGGCTCTGACCAAGTTCCAAAATGTCCTCTTTTCCTCTGCTCACTTGCATATTACATAGGCATAATATAACATCACCCTACATGAATGACACATGGCATGTATTTAGAAATCAATTTTTATCAAGAGAAGACAAGAAAGGATATTTTGTCATTTTTACTCATAAAAACAAATGGATCATCGGTGAAATGTTGACAAATGCAAACCCTGACTGCCAGCTTCTGCCCCATGCTTTGAGACCTTGAGATGCAAAAAGTACAAATCAGAGTCCAAGGCAATGACCATGTCTTCACATGGGAACACACTGGATGTGTGGGGAAGAATTCAAAAGACAGCAGGTAGGTGTTCAGAATTAAGAGCTCCTGTAGGCTGAGGTTTATTATCAGTTGGATGATGCAACGAATTCATGAGCTGCACACATGTTATAGAAACATCAGCTTCCAAAGCCTGCCATTAAAGAAGCTGTGACTTAGTTCTTGAAATAAGGGTCTTATTTCCTTATTATTTAAACACTAGATAGCAAACATCACAATACACCTGTTGCAGAAAGGAAAGACTGCAGTTTCCTGCCCCTCCAGATTGCCATCGATTTTACTCAGATGGTGCTAAGACAATTGCCTCTTACCCAGTAAGTGGGAATATACTGAAGTGACTCACACAAGGAAGTATAGACTGACTCAAGAACACTTTGTAGAGCCCTGTTCAAGGCTGACTTAATGCATACCTTTAGGCACATGTCCCTGAGTCCCAAGCTCATGTGTGATTGCATAAACATATCAGCCTTCGTTCAAGAAACAAATATAGTTCTTGTTCTGCAGGTTGGGAAAAGACAGAAAGGTTGACCACATGAATTATATAGCCAGTACATGGAAAAAACCTGCATTTGCAGGGATGTTGGAGGCTTGGAGAAGAAAGAGTTGCTTAAGGCATGATGAGTACAGCATAGTCTGAGGTAGCTGATTAGAACCTGTAATACCATGGAATTCCAGAGGACATGGTATTTGTGCCTTTAAAGGTCGCAATTTGCTACAAAATGAAATGTTTATGTGTAAAAAACATGAGTTGGGAGACTCAGAAAACAGGGACTTAGAAAAAATTTGGCAGCTTCGAGGGTTAAGAGGGATGATGTCCTTCAAGAGAGAAACATCAACCCTCCTACTTATTTCATGTGAAGGGGACTTCTTTTCCACTAAATTTACAAGCACTATAAGCTGTTCTTCAAATATCTTTTCACTAAAATCAT
>JAYRBT010000042.1:3987041-4013311 GCA_036023395.1 Myiotriccus ornatus | reverse complement strand
ATGTGAAGGGGACTTCTTTTCCACTAAATTTACAAGCACTATAAGCTGTTCTTCAAATATCTTTTCACTAAAATCATATTTAATGAGCCAAAATGATTCAGAGGGTGAAATCTTTAGCATTATTATACCTTGAACAGAGCCCAGCTCCACGGCACGAGTTGTAAGTTCTCCCACATGAACTTTGCAACATTGAGTTAAACAGAAACTGCATAGTCTGTGGGATTTCCAGATCTTAGAAGAATGTTAGTCAATGCCATAACTCTGTCAGGAAGTAATACTAGAAAGTCTGGATGAAGAAGACTATGCCTTGTTTGGGAAGCATCAATTGATCTCAGGAATATCTAGAAAGTTTAAATCTTGCTCTCACTAAGTCTGATGGTGAAATGCTGACCTTGTTGACTCAGAAAAGCCTAGTCACTTCACACAAAGTGACAACTACTTTGTTGTCAGTTTTATAACCTTGATTCTATCATGAATTTTAGCAGCTTCTTAGATAATTTTTTCTCACAGGAAAAGAAAAAAAGAAAAGAAAAAGTATATAAAATAATTAAATAGGTTAATTAAAAAATAGCAAAACTCTCTTATTCACACAAGCCCCATTATATATTACAAAGGATTGGGGTCACACCTTCTGGGTATGAACATTATTGATACTTTTACAGTTTAGGATCTCTGGTCCATTCTCATTCTGCCCAATATACTGAAATGTTAGTGAAGAAAGACAATTTTTTTCCAATTCCTCTTTGCAAGCTCATGATAACTAAGTACCTCCAGAGTATGACTGACCCAGCTGAGGTTTAACTTCTGTTACAGAAGGCCTGTAGCAGGTAGAAGTAGGATGGGCTGAATTACTAAATGAACAAGTTTAATCTTGTTTGACACAAGTCACCATGTCTTTAACTCTCTGTTCTAAGTATGTATCATCTGTAAAAACTCATCATAAATACATAGATTTTCATTTTCAGCCTCCAGATGTGACACAAACAGAAGCACTGTTTGTAATGGCACTCCTCATTTTCTGCTGTTGACACTACAAGCAGATGCTCTTCTCTTGGTCAAATTAGAACAACTTATATATAAATAAGGAACTGAAAAAGATTTTCGTGTTACAACTAAAAGTGAACCCTGTTATTCTTATCACACTCATCTTCCTCCCAGCTTGTGGTGCCATGACCTCCTACATTGATGAATACTGCAAGAGCAGAGAGGTAAGTATTGAGGGTGTATGCTTGGCTTTTCTGAGGTCAGTGACTGTTTTGACAACAACTTCAGTAGATCCAGAGTCATTTTGTGGAATAATTTGGCATCAGTCTTGCATATGGTTACAAACTAAAAAATCACACCTCCCACTCAGAGTCCAATTAAGGTGGATTGTGCATAATAGTGCAATCCCTTCTACTGAAAATCATCAAGGTCCTATAAGCACAGATAGTTGTTACCCTGGTTGGCAAGGACATGGGTAGGACTTTGCAGAGATCAAAGGGGAAAGGAAACAAATAATCATAGAAATTCATGAATATAAGAAAAGGATTATTGAGCTATCATCTTGCCTTTTATCCGTGGCAATATGAATGAAGTCAATAAAAATCTTTCTTTCTCTGATATGCACACAAGTAATAACTCCAGTATAAAAAGAACTGAGAAGAAAATTGGAGCCATTACAATTACAACTTTTTTTTCATTTGCATTTCTTGACCCAAAAATAAAGAACCTCAAGATTTCATCTTTCTTCATTCACCGAAAAATAACGAAAATCTTTGGGGCTTTTGTTTGTTTGGCTTTTTTTTTATTATTATTTTTTTTATTTCAGTAAAAGCTCTGCTTAATTAAGGGCCATAGACTTTAGCTCACCACTTATATTGTGTAAAGCCAATACATGTTTACTGTGTGATGCTGGCAATATTCATTAGAGAACAAAGGAGCCTCATTCTGTAGAGATATGGTGATATTGCCATGACTAAAACCCTGCATGGAAATTACCAAATTTGGATATTAACAAAACAACAGTTCCCAGAAGAAGGGAAATTAATTTCTGCTATTTTTCACAAGGTGGAGAGAAACCATCCTAAAATGTGAGAAAAGTTGATCTCAGAGGGCATGTTTTCCACTGTCCGTAGTGTCAAATCCCTCTGATCTTTTTTTTTCTCCAGTTACCAGATTCAGTGGCAACAGGGGCAGCAGATGCCACCCTGTCAACATCAACTCTGAGAAGAATAATGTACATCTCTAAAGACACATGCAGCAAAACACAAAGCCATTCATACAGTAGTGTCCCAACCAACATAAGGAAGGCAGAATTTTCAAATTTCAAATCACCATGCCATGAAGAATATAAATTTTCCTTTCTAGTGCAGTTTTCTGATTGGGAAAGAACAATGTGTAGTGTTTGCCACAAAAGTAGTATCATAGATAACGTCTCTATGTAAAAGGATGCACAGGAAAGCAATTTGCTTCAATTACATAAATCTGCATCTCTAAATTTCGAAATTATTCACTGTAATTATTTTCAAAAACATGCCTAATTATGTTATATGTATATCAGGTATTATATTCTTTAAAAAAACCTCATAAACCATGGTTATGCTTTATCGCTGAGACACTAGAGAGAGAGAGATAAACAGAGAGATTGGTCTAGGAATCATACTCGAACTAATAACAGAACCTCCCTATCTGAAATCTTTATCCTGACTTTTTCCCCTCCAGTGGAAGCTACAGGATTATCATAACTTCTCTTAACATAAAAATAAATATTTTTTTTGTTTATGCTCTTTTCTGCTGTTTTACCCAGGAGAACTTCGGAGTGCTGGAAACTGCTTCAGGAAGCTCATGCCATCTGACCTTATTTCGTGTGTTCCCTCATATGAGCTGGAACAAAGGAATGGGCTGGGTGGAATTAGAGAGTGGAGTGTGTGTGTGTGCATGTGTGTGGTGCATGTGTGCCCGTGTGCCTGTGTGTATAAAGAAGTGGTGATCAGACGTTGCTGATAAGAGAAGCCAGTGGTGCTTCTGGGTGATGTGTGTATTCAACTCCAGGCTGACTCCTCTTATGCTAATACAGCCAATTTCCTCTTTTATTTCATTTCTGGAGCCTGAATCTGTGATCTCTGATAAGGTTCCCAAGGATACCGCCTTCACTCACAAACGGGCAGGCAAAGGGGGGGTAGGTGACAGAGACGTGTAACTCGCAGAGAGCACCAGTGGATGAATAATTTAAAACTCCGCCCGGAGATTTGAGGCAAAACGGAGAGATAAGAGACACCACAGGGTCTTCTCTGTTTATTCAGAGCTTCATCTTCCAATGACAGGTGACCCCCGGGGTCAAGGGCATTATGGGAAATGGAGCCAACAGTGGGAAAAGGTACCACATCCCAGAAGGAAGTCATGATTCACTTGGTGTCAAATGAAAAATTGATCCTTCTCCTCCCCTCTTTGCTATTTTTCTCTCTCCTGGTTTTCACAGGGAAACTGTGGGCCCAAGGCTGACACGAGTCTGAACAGCAAGAGCAAAATGGCTGGTAGCAATGGGATTGCACCAGTATGAAACTGGTGCAAGATAAGGATCAGGACCTTTGTCTGAGCAGCATGCTGCCTGTGTCTGTACACAGGGAGTCTGCTTTGCTGGCACTTTTATCAAATCAGATATGTATAAAGGCAATACCTCAGAAACATCACAGGCTCCATCTACCTTATGTAAATTGCTGTTTTTCACTGGAGCAACCTTAATTTGTATCCATTCAGAATCTGCCTTCATGTTTTTAAACAAAACACTCCCTCCTAAAAGTATTACACCTTAATTTCATTTATTTTATGTTGGCCTGAAAGTATTTACTGTCATGGTTTTACCCGGTGTTTGGTAAAGAAGCTGAAACAGCTGAAAAATTCTCAAGAAACACCTGGTCTTCCTTGGCCTCATGCACAAAACAAGGTACATTCTCAAGCTCTGGCTCTTGTTGCCTCTTTCATTTGGGAAATCCTGAACACAGTGCCTCCTTTACAATTAGAAAAATCTGAAACTGTTCGCTCTGGTCATATTTATATTGTTAGCTTTAGGATCTTACAAATTCTGACAGTAAGAAGTATCCCTAGAAGAGCTCTGCTCTACATTATCAAAACCTTCTGCTCAGTCGTTCCTATTTGTTTCAACGTAATGCAGCCATGACCTCTACAGAAAAAAAGTCAAACGTTTCTCAGTGCTGGTTTACATTTCCCTGCCTCTTAAACTGCTGTTTCTGCTTTCCTCTGTTTGAGTGTTGCTCGTGTTTTCATTCCTGAGCAAGCACATACCTTTTATCTTTCCAGATAAACATGAAAACACACGAGGGTCACTGCCCGGTGAGAGTTAAGGTTTTGCGTGACTGCCACCCGTGTGTACCATGGATGCGCTTCCCTTCCAACTCCCCCACTCCCACTGCGAGCCGGTCCCACCTCAGAAATATTTCCTGTAGGCTTTTTGGAAGTGTTTGGGCAAGTCCTGGGGCTGACTCACATCACACCTCGCTTGCTAGTTAACCTAACCCAGGCAGAGAGCACCGTGCTGGGCGGCAGCGACCTGCCTGGACTCCCGGTGTGGATCACGCCCAGCCATCTTGCCCACTCCTTTTTCATGCCCTTGTTTTCATACTCATACCCTGATGAAACAAAGTGTGCTCATGAGCCTGAGCCTGAACATCTCACCCACAAAACCCACACCACTGGGAGGGCTTGAAGGAGTGAGGTGAGCCATACAACCCTGCTGCTGTATATGTTCACCAAAGATGTTTGCCATGGGGGTCTTTTTGGGTTCCTCCAGCTCAGCCAAAGGCAGTTTTTGCCTCCTGTGTACCAGTTTGACTGGCTGCAGTCCTCCCAGTCTGAAATGGGGCTGAACTGGGGCGAGTGAGATGGGAATCAGCCCTCCTGGCCTCACGAGGGTGTTTCTCCCTAGCTATGAATCATGGTGGTGGGTAAATAAAATATTCTCCTTCATGTTGCAAGTGAGAATAGGGAGGTGAGGGATGAGGATACTGACTTCATTTTAAATCATTGCACCCATTGAGGAATGGGGTTTTGCTCTGGATGGCAGGATAGCATCACTGAGACTTAATAGCCAAATATTATAATGGCCATCTAAGTGCACAGCTTCGTGTCTCAAAACCAAAGTATGTGTTTGTACTTGTGCATACTTATATATTGTCAAAGTCCAAAGTATTCCAAGACCTTATACCTAATTAAGGTAGAAATGTGTACATATCCATATTAAGTCTAGAGCAAATGTGTCCTGATTCCAGGTGGGAGTCATAGCCATAAAAACTGTGTTGGACTGTACTGTTTAAACCATTTCTCTCAAAAGCAGAGTGGGGGTTGCACTTTTCTTTTGAGATGTAGTTATAGCTTATGGTCCAAAATTCACTCCTCTTTTTATAGAAGAAAGTGATTAAAGAAAATGCACACATACAGTGTGGGAGGTACTGGTTCAGTTCCTTCTTCTGTGCAAGAAGG
The DNA here is from genome assembly GCA_036023395.1 of Myiotriccus ornatus. Classification (NCBI taxonomy): domain Eukaryota; kingdom Metazoa; phylum Chordata; class Aves; order Passeriformes; family Tyrannidae; genus Myiotriccus; species Myiotriccus ornatus. Next base: position 4,007,833 of record JAYRBT010000042.1, on the reverse strand, counting down.
TTCAAACACACACATACAGACTATTTTGGCTTGGTTAAATGCTTGGAAAAAAATTAAAGATTTCCTTCAAAGAGAAGAGGAAATACATTTGTCCCCCATTAGTTATTTACAACAAAAAAAAAAAAAAAAAAGCATCCCTAGCTGCTGGAGCAGGGCTCAGAACTTATGCCACCTCCTCAAAAAAGTGTGTCCTGATTACTCTTCAGCTCCTCAGTTATTTTTTATGTGGTGGAATCACCTTAAAAGGAGGCTGAATTGATGGAACCTTTGTACTGGAGGTTAAATAACTTTTGAGAGACGATTATATGATCAGTAGATTAAGCAAAGTCAAGCATTTCTTACTATGAACTTAATTTCTGGGATCATTTATGACAGCAATATTTTTTAAGTTATGTGATGGTCAATGCCATGTTTTGCAGGTTTGTTCTAATGATTGTAAAAGAGCATTTAAAATATTGTATTCCCTGGAGAACAGACAGGGCGAAGGTTTAGATGACAGATTATAACAGCACCAAGGCATGAACTACAGAAGTGTTTAGCACTGACATGGATGAAAAATTTACTTTGGAGGACATAAAGCACAACTCTGGGTTTGATGAAAAGAAAGGTTACCCTTAATATATCATGATATTAATATTTTTTCAGTCTCTTTATTTGTTTCTAGTTTTGATGATAAAATGCTCTCTTAGTAAGGGTGCTTCAGTTTTGAAGCTGTGATTTGCTAGATATTAAATAGTAACAGCTCCTCAAAATGAAAGATAGTCTCTATCAGTTTTGGGCAGAGAAATGCAGAGATGTTACAGAATCTTGAATCAAATCTGAAATGCTGCATTCACAGTAACATTCTCTGTAATTTGGAGGGGAGAAAAGAAGCATTTACGCAATGTTTTTTCTTAGTTGTTCACAAATCAGAAAGAAAAAGAAAAAGTTAAGTGGAAAGTCTAAGTTTTTACACTAATCTAAGAGTTTTTTCCAATGAACTGACCTCTGTCTCCCTTTACTCCGCCCCAACCTGATACTGATTGAATTAGCTTATTAAAATTTAAGAAAGGAAAAAAAAATATAATCATGCTGTTTAAAATCTGTCGTTTACAATTTCCTCATTATCCACACACTCTAAACTTTAGAAAAATGTATTCTGATTCTGTTCAGAGTAATTGCCAATGGGGGAAAAAAATGTTCCAGATGTTATTCAGTCCTGTTTGTTTTACCACACTGCAGTGCAGATTGCTGTGGGACTTCCACCCCTGAATGAAAGGATGGATCAACCTGATAGAATGAAAAATGAAACTGAAAGAAATACAGAGGGAGTCTGATTTTGGGGGGTTGGATTTTGTTTTGTTTAATCTCTGCCTTTCTCTTAAATACCACCAAATATCCCCTCTTCCAGATTATAGCTAGTACAGGAAATTAAAGTGTGAAGAGTCTGGATGCAAGACTGGACCTGATTCATTGAGGCGATTCGTAGTTCTGTAATAAGTGTTGATGGTTAAATCTTGGGCCCATTAAAATCAATGTCAGGCTCAGGGATTTACTGAAGTGTTACAGTTTTCTGTCTCTGGCAATCACATTCTCTATTTCATAAAAATGGAAAGATGAAGAGCTGTAGATATTAAATAATAGAAAGATGATTGTACATCAACTTTACTACAGAGTAGATAGGAGCAGAGCTCCTGAAACTCATAGGCATGCTCCAGTCAGAAGACAGATTCAGCTTTTACTACTGAACAGAACCTTTGAGTCACTCAGAATTGTCTCACTGTCTGGTGGAGGATATTTATGAAATGAAGACCCCCAAAAGGAGCATAAAAGTGAAATAAAGGTTATGCCACATAATAGTGGTTCCTTTTGAGTCACTCTCCCACAGAAGGAACAGTAGCAGGAAATAATGTTAAATTCTTTCCTTTACATCAGTTTTACACTGACCTAATACCATTCAGTTTGGTACAGCTACTCCTGATTTATGACGGGGTAAATGAAAGCAGAGTCAGACCCCAAAGGAACATAATGTAGACCACCTGTTTTGAGAGAACTGGGTTAAGAAATTACTTATATACCGTACACATAAGAAGCATGTGAAAAGGGAATGGTGGGAGCAACAAAAGCCTTCAATTATCCAGGCCTAGGCTGGATTACATTAAGTGGAGGAAATAAGGTTGGCAGTATGTTTGTGGATCTGGGACAGGATTGCTTCCTAATTCAATATGTGCCACGACCAACCAGGAAGGAAACCATATTAAAGTTGTGATTAAGCACTGAAGGGGCATGATTGAATACCTTCCCTCCCCTTCAGAGGTAGGGGACCTGCAGAGATCATAAGCTCAAAAGCTCAAGAACAAACTAAACTGAGAAGCTGGAGTTAGGAAAAATGACCCAGTTGTTGAATTTGGGGAGATTAATATAGGAAATACTTGCTGCATACTGGTTTGTTAAACATGTATGTTTGGCTTCTGTTGTCAAGGTGATTACACGCCTTGATACCACTGAAAACAACCCATTACAAAATCATAGAGTGCAGCAAAATCTCCAGTTTGTTTATAATAAAGTAAAATCCATAAAAAGTGCTGAAAACCAAAATAAAGCAAATAAAGTCTCATCTACACTCAACAGCTTTATAGGGAGAGCTGTACTAACAACACTTTATTTATGTGCACACTGCTTATATTGGCAAAATTCACTTTTTGCTGGAATGGCTTATATTGGCTCAGCAAGTGCAATGAGCTAGGAAAAGAAAACCAGTGTTTTGCTGGTTTAACATCTACCCTGAAATAGGGACTCACTCACCTCCCTCAACTTTATGTAACTACTGTTTGCTCCTAGTGAGCCACCTTGAACACCCTATAGTCAACAGAAAGAGATAAGTATTTCCAGAATAGGATAATTTCCACTTATATTTAATACCAACTTTACAATGGGTTCAGTTTCCTCTAGGGTTTCTGGTTTTCTTCATTGCCCTCAGGAACACTGATAGCCAAAATTAAGGGTGCTATCTCCTACCATCAAGCTTTTCAGACAACTGTGCTATGCAAGGCTTTTAAAGGTACCCAATATACTTGTGAAGGAGCAGGTGTGACAACACAGATTGGGTCCTACAAGGAGTAGGATTACATGACTGTGGTTAGTTACTGGGCTAGTTAACCTGTTCCTCTGGTGGTATTGCACGACAGTGTGGTTCCATTGCTTTGGGGTCCTGAGCTGACCCCACTTTGTTATGAAATCTCTGCACAGTACTCCTCATCATGATCAGATCCTTCCAGCAGATAAACAGCTGGACAACAGCAATGGAAAGCACATCTGTGAACAACCCACTGTGAGGGTTTTCTGTGAGGACCTGGCTTAAGCTGCTGCCTGAATCCTGGTTCAAATTCAGCTGCCCAGGAGAGCAGGTTGAGAGATCAGGCCTTCCTTCAGGAGTTCATCCCATCATGTAAAGTGGGAATCAGCCAGGTTTAGGGACACTAAGGAAGATCAGCTAGAAACCTAAACTTCCAACTCACTTCCTCCCTTCTTACAGATAGGCACTGCTTGGATTAGTAAAAAGCTAAATGGAATGAGTTGAAAGAACTGGACTGTGGACATCAGCTTGTGTTTTTGACAGGACTGTTCCATTTGGATAAATAAACAAGGAATACAGCTTTTTTTCAGTGGGTTTGTTTTATGAGTAATTGTATCCTGGCCAAATTTTAATTTGTAAAGCTGCCTAATTTCCTTTCAAACTAGAATTTCAATAGGATAAGGTGACAAAGTTTCCAAAGGCTCTTACAGGATTAAGAGGCAGAGTTTGTTTTAAATTCAAGTCCAGGAGCAGAGTACACCTCAGTCTCAAATATGCTTTTAAGCCCTTCTCCCAGTATACTTCCTTTCCTGTGTTATGTTATCCAGGGTTTTACACCACTGTTTTCCATACTACAGTGGCTTCATTAGAGAAGTTCTTTCTAATTGTCCAGATTCTCTGAGAGCCACTGCTTATTCTTAGAGTCACAGTAGGTCTTCTTCAAATTTGGAGACTAGAGACTCAAAAATAGGCAAGTACTGACCTTCTCCTAAGGGAAACCAGCATCATTAAAATAACTTTGCTTTCAAAGTAAGGTAATGACTTCTGTCCCATCTGCAGCCCACACATTAGTGCTGATTTCTTCCTTTTGCTTTGGTTCCCAGATTTCACAAGGAATACAAAGTGGCAAACTGGGACTATGAAAGATAGATTGGGGTGACTGGGAGGTAGTGAAGGGAGGAAGGATTAATAAAACGTCAGTAAACAGAAGTTGAAAGTCATAAAGAACTTGCCAAAGAAGGCCAGAAGTAGTAGAGGGAATTGAAAAACTACAGAAAGAAAAATAATGCATAAAAGAGACAGATAATTTGAAAATGAGTCAGTAAGACTGTTAATAGACAAGTGTGGGAGAATCTGTGACAAACGAGCTTGGCTTTTGGCAAGAGTTTCAATTAATTTTTCCCAGCATATAAAGATGTTAAAAATCAGATATCTAAGACTATCATACAGCTCTTTAAAGAGTAGTAGTACTCATTTGTCCACTTATTAAGCACTTGTTGATCAAACATCTGGGTTCGGTACATGAACAACTAGATAAAATATGATAGTTTTTGTTTTAAAAGAAGTTAAATTGCATCATCCTGTAGCACTTTCAACTCTAAAATCTTTGTTTCCGTGAACCTGTTGTTTTCAGTGGCACTAAGAACTCACTAAGAATCAGTTCATTAACCTGTTTAACATGACTCCATTTTCAGTCTGGAAAAATGAATTGGTAAAGAAAAAAAATCAGGTCACTCCTTGAGCACCTTTCTGAATTAAGTTGTAGGGAGTGTGCTTTAAAACTGAGGGGAGAGCAAAGGGTTAGAAAAAAACATTGCACAGGCAGAAATTACTATGTATATTCAGACTTGGTGGCATTTTAGGTAGTCTCTGGTGTCAGGGAGAACTTTAGCCAGAGTGTGCATTAAGTGCAACACAAAATAACAATTACTGGAAGCAGCAGAATCAACACACAGCATGGGCCTACTGCTCTGTGTTATCTTCCTGGTGGAGAATTCAAGAGGAAAAAAAAAAATTGAAAATAGATTTTTCATTCCTTTGTTTCCTTCTGTCTAAAGAAACAAACACTCTTTACGTGTTTAGAAAACTGACTGCGTATTTGCATAAGGGAGACACCAACACAAACAGTCCTCTGAAAATGTTAAAGACAGAAGAATGGATAGATTCATAGAATGATTAAGGTTGCAAAAGGTCTCTAAGATTATTGAGTCCAACCATTACCACAACACTGCCAGGTTCTCCACTGACCCATGTCCCTCAGCACCACATCCACGTGGTTTTTGAACACTTCCAGGGACTGTGATTCCACCACTTCCCTTATAAATGTATGTGAACACAGAGGAGTTACATTGCTGCTCCAGGAATGCTGTTTATCTGTGGCACATCCAAAGTAGAAAGTGAAGCCTTTGATGCTTGGTCTAGTACCATAAAATCCACACAACATTTCCCATCCAACCTATATACTCATACTTCCACATATACTCATGCTTCCACATATATAAACACTCTAGGTCAAACAATCATCTTGAAATTATGCAAGAACTTTTATGGGGGATATTTTATATATCCCACCAATATTTCTAAATGGAAATATAGCCAAACCAAAAATAAGCATAATCATTCCCATCCTACTCACTTTTGATTGTCCTTACCCAGATTTTATAATCTGAATGTCAAGCATTGCAGAAAAAAATATGTATAAATATATAATAGATCCTAAAACTCCTAAGATTGACTGACGAGTCAAGATTTGGGCACACGCTTGTATGCTAAAATTTGTTTCATTTTATATGCTTTTTTCCTTCTTTACAGCTATTTTTTTCAGCTGATTCAAATGCAACTCTCTTAAAATGGACTGACATTTTTTTTTTCCAACTTCACCATATCAGAAGTCATCAACAGCTAATACAGGATTATATTATCTGTGACCTATTTTTAAACTTGTAACAAGAACCACAAAGATGACAGACTTGTGATTTTCTATTTATTTTAATGGAAAGTGAAATTTCCACCTCCTTGTGAACTTCTGTAAACCAGGATTCACAAAAGTAAAGAATTTGATAAGATTAGCAAGATTGGAATAGAGTTATGTTGAGATCTACTTTTTTTGGTTTTCTGTGTTCATTTTCATCACAGTTACGGTACATGGAGTTTCATACCTCAATTTTCCTTTGAAAAGCAAAAAAAAAACAAAAAAGGGTTATTCTAAAATTTAAACACAAATGCCCTTTATGCATCAAAATACATGGGCATACAAAGTGAAAATTGCTCAGTTCCCCTTTTCTCAGTCCTTACTGTTCTGAGCTACAGCAAACCAATCCTATCTGTCTGATTGATCTAGGACCCAAATGTTGCAAATGACAATGTCCTGTATCTTGCAATAATGCAAACTCTTTGAAGAAGTATTTTAAGACCTGGATACAAACCAAGACTTTTTCTGGGAGAAAAAAAAAAAAAAAAGGCAAAAAACAACTCTGGTGCTCCACTAATGTAGGATGTGCATAACCTACTAAAATATTTAAAACATTTCTTGCAAAATTGCATTTTTATGCCTCCTATGCATGATACAAATTTAATATTAATTTCATTACATTCAAACAATTTAAAATTGTTTGCTTGAACTATGGCAGTGTTAGCAGACGTGACAAAATATAGATCATACTTATATCCTCCTAATTGCACATAGTCCTGTTTAAATTCCTCTAGGGAATTTTGGTAATGGTATTAGTCACAAGCAGAAACTATCCCAGAGGTTATTCAAAATACTTGGTTCACCACGTTGCAGCTAGTATTGACCTGGTATTTTTAAAGTCTGTAGTTTATCAGCCCAATCTCCCTTTCTATCAGTTGATCTATAGAACACATTTAGGCTATTTCTCATATTCAGTGCAGTTTCTGAAATTTCTTTCATTTCCAATTGTGCAATGTCTGTGTAATTAACGTGCTGCCTGTAATTCATTCTCGATCTCACCCTTTGCCCAAGGGAGGCCAATGATCGCCATTGTCTTCTGGTATGGACAGATGGGCACATGCAATTTTTTATTAGAGAAATCAAAGGGAGATGATGCACCTGGTCTGAAGAGAAAGCAGAGGAATGTTTGGGATAGTCTTTTGTACACCCCATAGTGTCTAATTTTTTTCCAAAGAAACTCTGTGTCCAAACAAGCTCCTTTCATGGTTTCTGCAAAATTTTGCCAGAGGACAAGCCTTATTGACCACAGCAAATACATGTTTTTTTGGACACAATGGTTCTCAGTTTTTCTCATATTCACCAGAATATTTTTTCCCGTTCCTTCAGTAGTGTCTAATATCTTTTGGGGAGAGGAAATTAAATGCCTAGTTTTTTCCTCAAGAACAAACCAAAGCAAGCATACCTGACTTTGAATGTCACAGTGGGTAGACTGGATATGTATCAAAATGAAACCTCTCAAAACAGGAATAGTTTAGAATCAAAATCTTTTCAAAATACTTAAACTACCATAATTTCTCACAGAGAAAAGTGTTTATAAAACCATCAAAAAGGCCTTGAAATAATTCTCCAACAACATGCTCGTTCTGACTATTTTACCCAGAATAGAGGGCGTTTGTCTCCCTGGCACGAGGTGTTACTGTCAAATTGGATGTGCTCTCGCTTGTCAGGGCTGTGCAGAGGTATCTCCCTATCACCACAGGCTCAGACCCAGAACTACATCTAACTTAAGGCATTCAGATGAAGTGTCTGAATTAGCAGGTGTCTCACCAAATTCCCTAATAGTCTCCAGGGAAACAAGTACCCCTTAAGAAGATTGTTCAGATTTTAATGAGATTCCACTTTCTTCTGCAGGTGATTATGGTTATTGTTTTGGGTTTTTTTCTCAGACAACTGCAAAGCTAGGCACCTCTACCAGAAATGTGACCTGAACCCTGACTGCAACCTATATTTTGATGAATTTCCATACTGTAAAAACCTCAGGCACTCCAAAAGCACGATTAGGAGGTAAATGCAGCTCCTTAAGCATCTGAAAATGCATCATTTGGAAAGACATTATGATGGCAGCACTACTAAAATCAAATGAGCTTCCCAGTCCATATGGCATCCAGGGTCAAATTCATGAGCACAACAATTCCATCTCAACTGATCGGGATGTTTCACAGCTGCTCTGCCTCCTTGTCACAAAGCAAGGATAGTGCACCAGCGAATCTGATGCCGACTGTAAATCTTATAAATATGACATAGCCCAGAGGGTCAAATTCATCCCTGATTGAGATGCATTAACCTTATTCACTGCCTTGTGTCACTTGTTTTATAACTTTGAAGTGGTGTCAGCTTTGTTTGGGTTGTATAATGATAGGAAAATAACATGAAATACTGTGATCAATCAGATTTATAGATGGTTTATACGCACACATGTAGTAAACAAGAGAGAAATCAAACTGTTAATGAATAAGTGTCTTCTCCAGGCAGCAATCTCCAGCTCAAAATTTGATCACTTAAAATTTAAAAACACATCACAGTAAGCTACTGTATCCAACATCCTTCTGATTTAGTCATAACTTTTAATTGTCACGTTATAGGCTTCTCCCCCTTTACTTCAGATTGGGCTTTTTCTATCCCTACAGTGGGAAATATTTTTTTTCCATGTTTCTATTTGTGTTCCTTTCCCTAAGTGGAGATTTGTTTAATAATGGGCAAGGACTTGGATTCTTCATAAAAGCACTAAAATATATTAATCACTTCACTTTTGTCTGTGGAAGGGGAGGCAGGAAAGGGAGAAAGCTTTGTATGAAAATGATTAAATTGGGATTGTTTGAATTCATTATTGGAATTATTGAGCTTTCTGTTCACTTGAAAGAAAAGTTCAGATCAATTATACGCACTCACTACATGTTCTTATTTTTCTAATAGCCTAAAGATAAAACTAGGATTTCTTGCGTACAATTGCAGTCGAGGCATAAAAGACACATTTTATTTCTACAGGAGAAGAGAGCAGAAGGAACAAGGCTGATTGCCATATCTTAGTTTTTCCACAGAAGAGAAAAAGGTCAGAATCTTCTATCCAGTCCAATGTAGATGTCCAGTTCAAGCCCTGAGCAATATTTCAGCTCTCCTAAACCCTTCAGACGAAGTGTCCGTGCTGTGCAAGTCTCGTACCAGGGTGAGACGTGTTTCCTGTGATGTGGTGCAAGGAAGGTTTTTCCATCCATATGCAGTAGCCCATGGTGCCACTGGATGGCAATGGTTACATTTGTCACTAGCACTTTTAACTCTAGTCACTGTGATCTTCTGTACAAAGAACTGCAGCATTGAGGACCTGGTTTTCTTCCAGCAAAGCTATTGAGAACTTTTCCATTGCTGTCTGCCAGAGCAAGATTAGACTTAATATCTTTTAAAGAATGGATAAGTACTGCCCAGCTTTCTCCCATGTTCATACTCTTAGCAGTGTAGGCAGAGACCCTCACAGAATGGATTTTAGGTTTCTTGAGACTTGGCAATTTTCATCCTATATGTGAGGTAGAACAGACTTTGAGTTACTCTAACATCGTGAGAGGTCAGGAGAGAAGAGCTTGCATGTCAATGCCAGCTCCTTGCATGCCCCACCTGCCACATGTCCAGACTCTGTACCATAGGCTCATAGAATAATCTGGGTTGAAAAGGACCTTAAAGGTCATCTAGTTTCAATACTCACTGCAATGGGCAGGGACACCTCGCACTAGACCAAGACCTTTGAAGGATCTGACAGTGCTGGTCTCTATTAGCAGCAGCCACTTTCCTTCCCCACAGCAGGAATTTGCTGGTGTCTTCTGCTCATCTCACATGAGCAAAGCAAGAGGGAATAATGCTGTATTCAACAGCTTGGTCTATAGCCTATAAAGAAAATAACTACCTATATAGAAAATAACCACCTATATAGAAAACAACTACCAACATCTTCCTTTTTCTTAGTCTTCTCTTGCTGTTCAAATGAGGGGACTCACCACTCAACAGTTGTGCATATTCTCCTAGGACATGAAGATTTTCCCTTTCCTTCTGATCTGTGCAGTGACAGACAATCTGTTTGCAAACCTAAGTGCTCAGTTTGGTATGAAGCAGGAAAAGTGTGCAACCTCTGTGATGTACAGACCTGTAATTTGTTGATTTTTTTGGCTTTGTGCAGCTTTAAAGCAGTTGATCTGCAGACTCCACGTGCAGAGACAGAGATGTTCATATCTGCTTCATGTAACACTGGTGGGAGCTCAACCAACTTGCAAACCTCAGCATCCCATGTTTATGGCCGAGGTTTTTATTGTTTATTTGCCACTGGTGTTTCATTTGAGTCTAATCACAGAAGTTGCTCAGATATTTGTATTTCTAATACAGAAAGTTTTGGGTTATTTGTCACTCCAAGTCGCAATCATTCAAACAGAATTGATCAAATATGAACATTATATGTGTTATTTTGCTGTGATGTTGTTTTAACTCTTCTGGTGTTAAATTGGGAGAATTTCAGCTATGAGCTTCCACAAATCTATTGAGAAATTTTGCTAACCTAAGAGTGTAATAAATGTATTTTATGTTTCCAAAGACAGGGAAGAAAGTATTATTTATTTCTTAAAAATGCATGTTAAAAGTTAATGAGTACAATTACTCATAGTTATTGTATTATTTGCACTATTGTCCATGCACAGTGGCACGTTTGGGTTGATTCACCTGACCTATTACCACGAACTTACTTTGACAGAGGCAAAGTGCACTTATAAACATTTCACTTCACTCACTGATTCTAAGATCAATGTCCAAGGTTAAGGGATGGCAATCTCACCATTTTCTGTTGGGTTTTGGCTGCAACAGAGTGAGAGTACAGCAGGACTTTCATTAAAAGTGCAATGGTTAGATAAAGTTGATACCATGCTGGCACTGGAAGTTGCTTTGTCTCATTACATCAAAGATTGTCTCCTCAATGTATGTCTAGCTAAGAAAGCTTTTATCTTTTATGATTAAGACAATAATGAATCAGAATCTTTATGGCAGAGCTCCACCACTGTCTTGTATTTCTATGGTTATAGAATCATTCAGGTGGAAAGGAACCTCAGAAAAACCCTAGTCTGGCCTTTGGTTCTAAGCAGAGCCAAACCACTTGCTCACACCATAATACTTTTCCATGAAGATCCTGACTCCATCTTCTCAGTAATGAAGAATTGTAGAATGGTTTGGGTTGGAAGGGACCATAAAGACCATCTAGTTACAAATCCCTGCCTCCCCCAACCTTGCCTTGAACACTTCCAGGTATGGGTAATCCACGGCTTCTCTGGGCAACCTGTTCCAGTGCCTCACCACTCTCACAAAAAATAATTTCTTCCCAGTATTTCATCTAAACCCACCCTCTTCCAGTTTTAAGCCATTAAGCCTTCTCCTATCACTCCATGCCCTGTAAAAGGTCCCTACCCAGCTCTCTTGTAGGCTACTTTTAGGTACTGGAAGGCTGCTCTAGGGTCTCCCTGGAGCGTTCTTTGATATCCTTCCTGACACTGAAAGGTTCCTGTCAGGTGCCGCCAAACTATCCCCTTCCAGGCTGAACAAGCCCACCTCCCTCAGCGTGTCCTCATGGGGCAAGTGCACCAGCTCATAACCGTCCTGAAGGCCATGTGTCAAACTTGCTCCAAACTATCAATGTCTTGCTTCATGTAGGGGCTCAAAACTGTACACATGAAAAACATTTTTCATGATGGAAACTCATTTCTGTTTTGATCCACATACCTCTGTGAAGAACTGAGATCCCTTCTTTGACTCCTTCATGTGTGACTCTACAGCCTGACTTTGGGCTGTAGACACAGACATTGGGTTGTTTTGTTTTGCTTCCTGTGTGGAAATGTGAAGTAGTCAGACCTGAGAAAGTGGAGTTCTGAGGTAGCCTTTATAATGACAGTGGGAAAAAGGGTAAGGAAAGATGATGCAATTCATCATCTTTATAAATCAGCAGGAATCACCTTTTGGCACTGCTCAAAATGATGCTTCAAAGAAAATTTTCGGATACTATTCTGGAAACTGCAGATAAAACACTTCACTTCTGTGGAAATGAGCTCATCTCAGAAGTGGAAATGGGCACTGAGAGAAAATTGCACACTGCTTTTACCTCTCATTCTCAAACAGAAAGTATGTACAATTTTCAACTGAGAAAAATTTTGGATGACGTGACTTCTCCAGTGAGCTATGGAAGATCTAACTTAGGAGAATGCTTTACCAACTTCTACATATGAATGACTTATCTAAAATCCCCTGACTGCTAATGGGGAGATAAAGGCCTTTATAAGGTAAAGTCCACTTCATCCTGAGGTGTGCATTTAGGCATCATGCTGTTAACTCCGCTCTATAAAAGCTCATACTTTTGTTTAAGGAGAGCAGTGGGTGACTGTTTCAGGTAAGTACTTTTGGCATCTAAGGGGCTTTTCGGGACTTTTAACAGTTACACAATTTAGTGTTAATTCATCTGCTCCCAAAAATCAAGAGCTGCATCATATGGTAAAAGAGAACAGTGTGGAAACTGGGTGGGCATGAGAACTCAAGAGGACCGAAGAAAGAGATGTGGGAAGACAGGAGGAAAACTTGATGATGGGAAGAATGAATGGAAAAGGTGTATGAGAAATAGACAAACGTTGTACTTGACTATATCATTGTCCTCTAATATTTCTAACTTGTGGGAAGTCCTGTGGGGCTTTTTTTTAAATCTGTTTATTCTTAATCTACTTTTTAAAATGTTTTCCTTCAGTTCCATCAGGAATTGAACCCAAATTTCCGGCTGCAAACCCCTCCACACACTCACTCTTCCCTCCTCCCACACCCAGGATGCTGGACCTTTCTCTGGTATCAGCCATAAATTAGCTGACCCAGGGCAGAACTTTAATCATGGGAGAAAGCTGCAAGGAAATGGATTGCTGTGCAAAATTGTGCAAGTTTGAATGTACCTTTTTTTATTTCACCCAAAAATGCTGAAAATGCAGCTTTACTTGAGGAAAACATTGCTTGCAACAATATGAGAAAGTGACTGAAGAATTCTTTCCAGTTGGAGGAAGAACCTTTGTAGGCAGACTTTTCTCAGCCTCCAGCATCAGAGAAAGATGCACATGTGATAAATAATTTAGCTCCAGCACATTAGCCATGTAGGTGACCATTTTCATGATCGTGTCTATTGAAGGATTAGAAATACAGCACAGTTTTAGTTCCTAAGAGTTGAGGAAAATAATATAGGTCAGGTTCTCATCTATGATAATTTTGAATGAGATCTATTCAGTGTTTTCCTCACAAGTCTCCATCAGCACTCACAGGACTCTGCCATTATTTCTAGCAGACTAAGTTCTATTCAGGTGAACTCTGGGCCTTCAGCATAGTCGCTGTTACACAGCAGCTTGAAAGATGGGGAAATACTTTCTCTTATTTGTAAGGAAACATCAGAGGTCAATTGCAATGACTGCCCTAAAGTCATTCATGAGGAAGATTTTAGTGAATGGCTCCTCAAGCCAACCCAGTCTATTCCAGCAGGGTGCCCATCACAGAACATCCTATACATAAATGCTGGTTAACAGCATTTGCCTAGTTAACTTGCAAGTTTATGGTGACAAACTATGCCATGTTCCTCCAGTACTCTGTGCTAGAGAAGGATACTACCCCATCCCTGGAAGTGTTCAAGGCCAGGTTGGATGGGGCCCTCAGCAACCCAGTGTAGTGGAAGGTATCCCTGCCTATGGCAGGGGAGTTGGAACTAAATGACCTTGAAGGTTCCATCCAAACCAAACCATTCTATGATTCAGTCTGGACTACTGGGTAATTAACATGAAACTCAGCCTGGGCTCATTGTCCTCCTATTATCCCTTTTCCAGTTCCAGCTGTCCATATTCTTTCTCCTGGGAGCTGGATTGTGTGTGCTGGAGATCTACCAGTGAGGACATTAAATGAATGCGGGTTGCACTGGAAATGAGGGCAGGTTCCTTTCCCAGAGCACTGACTATCTGTTATGAAATCCTGCAGAGATTAGTCAGATCTTCTTGGTCCAGAAAATGTTGCCATCCTGGGCATCCTTTAAAGAGAAGATGGTCACTTATCTTTTTAGGTATCTCTTCTCACTGTAAAGTAATCTGACAAGGGCTGGGATTCATGTTTGGAGACAAAGAGTGGGTGAGGGATGAAAAGTAGGTTGCTTGACCTAGAGAGAGCTGAGGAAATATATTGTCTTTTCTCCCATGGAGATCGTGTGTAGGATAGAAGAAAAAGAGATTTCATTAGGGTTGGAATACAGATCCAATCTAATAGGGCTGAGTTAAACACAGCATTTATGGAATGACCTTCTGAAGTGAAAAAAAAAGAAGATCTTACAGACCATTCCCTCTGGTTAACACCTTCTTTCCGTGATGATAAAAGATAGTAGAAAACAGCAGGCATTGGAAAGCAAAGACCAGTAGTGTTTTTTAATCATAATCTTTTCAAAGAAGCCTCTCCACAGTCAACTGTAGTGAGAATTTTTAAGTCCAAAGTGACTACACCTCTTATTTCTGTTTATGTTTATACCAGTGTAAGTCTGCAATGACTACAGTTAAGTTTCAGGGCACAAATGGGACCCGTAAATTAGGTATTGAAGAAAAACAGCGGGTGGGTCACACAAGTTACCCAAAATTGACCCAGTACCCTTTTGCATCAAGTTAATGAACTATTGCCACCTAGAGCAAAGGGCAAGACTTTATAATTGAGACCTCTGTTCCATCTACATGTGTTCTGCTGCTTAGACATAGCACATGCTGTATAATGCAGACATATTTTCAAGTCACCAGAGCAACCTAGGCCCTGTCCAGCAGACCTGATATCAGAGAGCTGGTTGAATCAGCCCCCCTGATGGCAGCAGTAGTGGTTATATACAGTGTTTACTCTTCTAAAAGAGAGGAAAAAAGTAGGATGCAGACTAAAATCTCTCACATGCCTTCAATTACACCGATGTTCCCTACAGAAGCGCTCCTTATTCTCCATGCTTTGGAGTGACTGTTTGAATTCAGTCAGTGGAGTCTGGTCTTAACTTTGATGTTTCAAAAGCTTGAAGAGAAACTATGCAATCAGAAAAAAAAATCTAATTAAAAGGAAAAATGATGAGATCTGGAAAAAAAAAAAAGTTGCAGGAGTCAGAAGAGAGGGGGAGGAAGGTACATATTAAGAGCTTGCTTTTAACTTCAGAAGTTCCCTTTAATGTAAAAATAAATAAACTAAAAGGCTTTGTTTTTAAATTCATTTTTTAAATGATAGGGAAGCAAAATTTGTGCAACTACATAGAAAAATAGAAAAATTCCAATTTAGAATTCCATCATGAAACGACACCATTCTAATTTCTCCAGGCCACGGTTTGTTAATATTCCACAAAGTCCCAGGATGCAACTATAAGACAGCATTCAAATCTATGAACATGAGGCAATCATGCTCAGCAGAGTATAACAATAATTATAATAGAGATTAAATAAAAATAATTAGAAAAAGTTCATCTAGTTTTGATGTATTAATTATTCTGACCCTGTTCTATTCAGAGTCTAATTATCTGGTTCAGTGAAAATGCCAAGATTTCTACGACTCATAAAAATTACATTCCAGTAATTATGTCAGCAAACTAAACAGTATTCATTTACCCTGCCTTTTTATGCACACATTTGAATATGCTTTTTTAACTGTTTTTGCTCTTTGTTCCTATTCATGGGAAATAATACCTGTCGAGAAATTTGAAAGTCAGTAGCACTCTAAACGTAATGTGCAATTCTTGCTGATATTTTTCCTTTGTGAGGCTTCTGTAAGTCTCATATAACCTTTGTTTAAAAAACATGAATTAAAGTTCACTCTTCAGTTGTTTCAAAGAAGCATTTTGAAGTCTGTGCTGTGGGGAAAAAAAAAAAAAAAAAGAAAAAAGAAAAAAAAAAGTTTAAAGTGGCAACACAAAGCAGAATTTCCTTTCATATATGTTGGTCATAATGGAGACTACAAACCAGCTGACCCCTGTGATGACCATGATGAGTGTGCTTTCAGAGGGCCAGATTCTCATCCTTGTATGTCCCCTTTTTTGCCTTATGAGATTGTAAATAAAATGTGTATCACCAGCTACACAATGCAAGATGAAATAAATCACTGAACCTCCACAGAATCTGAAAAAAATTTGCAGTCAGGTGAGGATCTGGCCCTTATTTTCATGAGACTGAAGATGAGACTGAGCCTGCCTTTTCACGCAGAAAATAACTTTATCTCATCATAGGGCTGTTAAGATCTAGTTGGCATTATTTAATTTTCAAGTATCTAATGTTACTTGAAATTTCAGCCTGGTCCCAATGCTTCTTAAACCATTGACCTCTTTCCAGATGAAATGATGGAGTAAATCAATGTCACCTACCCCAAGAGGCCAGTAAAACCACCCCTAGGTTAAGAAAAGGATGCAAATGGGTCACAGTGATTTACTCTAGATAGAAGTATGGTTACTGTGTGAAGGGAATTAAAACAGGGAGTAAAGCTTTCAGCAAAACGGAAAAAACCTTCATTATGTAGAATTTATTTGTACTCAAGGGAGCAGTCTAATGGTCAACAGACCTGACTGAATACTATACAAGAAAAATGAAATCTCCCAAATCAAGATGGTGCAAATACTCAATTCATTTAAAAAAATGGTTCTTCAGGCCATTTTCTGTGATTGAGATCCTTCAGCATCCAACTGATATTGCTTCAC
Organism: Myiotriccus ornatus; assembly: GCA_036023395.1. Lineage (NCBI taxonomy): Eukaryota > Metazoa > Chordata > Aves > Passeriformes > Tyrannidae > Myiotriccus > Myiotriccus ornatus. Next base: position 3,991,087 of record JAYRBT010000042.1, on the reverse strand, counting down.
CTGAACAGAACACGATTACAAATATATAAATTTCAGGTTTGAGTTTGGTTGTTTGTTTTATGTTTGTTTGGGACTTTTTTTTCAGGAAAAAAAAGCTGACAGTAAGCTGATGTCCCTAAACTAATCCTTACACCTTTTAAAAGTGAAAATTCACATCTTTCTTCATTATTTGTTGTGCTGAAACAAAATTATATTTACACTATCAAAATGTGTTTCAAACGACTGTTGATTTTTGCTTTAAGAAAGGTAAATGAATAAAATATTCTAAAATTTCCCACCTGTTACTCCCCAAACAAGTGTATCTTAGGAAATTTCAGAGTTTGAGAGTTTTTTTAAGGCTTTCCTCATAGTGTAAATCACGTTTCAAGTGCACAGTTTTCTGGTTTACAGTATAACATTTTCCAGCTGGTACAAGTCAGTCCCAAATCCACTTTCCCAAATAACTACTGTGGTATTTTCTCTTCAGTAACAAATCATACTGGTTTTATGTTTTCTGGTGGTTTTTTTCTTCTTGTTTTCTGCTTTATTGTAGGTTGAAAGACTTTGTAACGTTGGCCAAACCTAAGGAGCCACGAAAGAAAATAAAATATTACAAGGACAATATCAAAAATACAAAGCTTGTATTCCATTTCTGCAATTGTCACTTGTCTAACATGTTCAACTATTTTTAAAAACTCAAATATGAAGCTTGTCAGTTATAAACGATATATTTATTTGGCGTAACTACCTGGGCTGCCACTTATGCTTCTTAGAGGGGAAGAAGCTCCACTGCATTGCTTAATTTAATTAATTAATTTTCTGAAGTTCAAAGGTTTGTTATGATTTTACAATGAGCTTTCAGGTAGGAGCAGTACATAGATGTGTTGGGAATATTTAATATAAAAGATTGTGTCTTCTAAATTAAAGTATAAGAGCTGATTTTGTAAATAAAGATGTCAAGTGTTTCAACAGATGAAACAACTTTTTCTTGCTGTCAGAAAGAGAGGTGGATTGACATCCAGCTTCAATCTGCAGTATTGCAAAAACCATTTGTTTCACTTTCCATGTTGCTCCTGTGTAATCCCCAAAGAGTGTGGCATCCTTCTGCATAGAAAATATGATAATACTAAAGAAGTGTTATATATTTTATGTACTTTGATATTTTTAATACAGTTCTGGAACAAGGAGAAAGAATAAAACCAAGCCTTTTCAAATTCATCTTGTAAAAGACAAATAGGAAGAGGAGAGGAGATGAGATTTAAAATATGTCTATTTTTAAAGGTATATAGGAGCGATTCCTTATTATTTCAAGGAAAAGCTGATTTATTTGCCATTGAAATGGAAACTTTCCTTCCAAAAAATGACCAAAATAACAGATCAGGGTTTCTTTCTCTCTCCCTCCCACCTTCCCCTCTGTCATCTAGCTGGAAAGACTCAGACCATCTAGCAGTACCTATGTCAGACCGCAGCATTTTGATTTAGTGTTGAGATGTCAACTTAAATTATTTCTATGGATGGTTCCCTTATGAGAGGAAAATTATCTCCATCAAAAAAATGAATCAGATGGGTGGGCTGTAGCTATCAATTACCCTCTGAGTACAAGTTTTGCCTAAATCTTGTTTGCTGCTTATTCCCTCGTGGGCCAGAGGTTAACCTGTTAAGTCGAGAACTGATCCCAAAGTAGACATTAATGTCTTAATGCATTTAGTGGCTGTGGATGTTTTTTGGCTGCAGGCCCCTGGGATTGCATTGTTTCTTATACTTGACTAGGTCACCAATTGCAGAGGGCACCTGGAATGCTTGAAAAAATATGGCTCGGTTTACCCTCTTCCCCCAGTTATTATTTCAGAGCTGGATGTCTTTCTACTGTTCAAGAGGTTCATGTGTCACGAAATATTTTTCAAGGATCCAATAAGAATAACACAACTGGGCTTTGAAGTGGCGTGTCCTGCCTTCCGTCTTGTTGTTTTAGGAATGTTACTGTGGCTTCACAGGACTGTAACTCTTAAAAAAGGGGAATTATTTGGATTTCACCTTTCCCTGCATTGCACCTCAGTACTGGAAATGAGCAAAACTGCTAAGATTGTTCACCGCATGTCAAACTTTGAGGTCTGGCTCTGGTTTTACCAGCAAAGACTCAATTAGTTGTTTTGTGGGCTTTTTTTAAACTCTAGTATTTATATTTAGGCATTTTACTAGATAAGGCAAAATTGGAGGATTGAGTCACAGCACACAATAGGTGAGAACTCATAGGTGCTTAGCCTATTTTAAACACCCTGTAGAACTTCTGCCACTCACAATCAGTCTCATAATCATGAGTTCTCAGAGCTCATTAAGTATTTTCATTGTAAAATCCTCTGTATATGGACTTGGAAAATATTGCTGTGCAGTGTCAGACCTTTATCCCTGCCCAGTCATAACTTTGAGTAGAAAGACCCACAGATGTTCTGTGGGTGCTGTAGATTGTACCTTCTAGCATGGTTTTACCTCTGAGAATTACAGAATATCCTGAGTTAGAACAGACCGACAAGGATCATTGAGTCCAACTCTTTGGGGTGCTGTGTGGAGAACTGAGTGGATGTCTTTCGCCATCGCTAACACTTCTGCAAACTCAATTTTGGTGGTTTTGGCTGAAATTGAGCATTTACTGTGCTTATTATGACAAAGAGACTTTTACCAGCCCTGTGCCAGATTTTCTAGACTTACTGGATTCATAAAATTAAGAAAGAAAAAACTCACACAAGGATTTAACCGCAAATTTCACAACTCGAATAACGTCTAAAGGTATTTTATATCAATTACAGTGGCTGCTGATGAAAGAAAATTACAGTAAAAATAATCAGACTTGAAGGGAAACAGCAGTTGAAGGAAATAAATAACTGGGAGACGGTGTTTGCAGAAGCCCTGTAATGAAGGGCTGCTCTTCTAAAGAACCATGTTATCTCCCTGCAAAGTCCCAAGCTTCTGAGTCCTTTTAAAGGGCTCAGCTGCTCATGGGTGATATCAACCTTCAGCTGGATCTGCCCCAAAATGAGCCACCCAAGGATCAGACCACACTGTTTGCAGCCAGGACTGTGCATGCATAGGCAATTACTCCAGGAAAAAGTGATGAGAGAAAATGTAATGTAAACTCTGCACTCAGCCAATAAATCTTACAGTAGCCTAATTTTTCTAGGACTGATGCCTCGAGCAATACCTGTGTGGGCCGGAAAGGAAGGAAGGAAAAAAAAAAAAAAAAGTCTTGAAGTTTCTAAAATTCCCTTATCCTGTTTATCAGAATACTGTTGCTTGTCTTAAATTGTGACCTTTCCCTTGGGGATTTTGCTCTCCAGATGAGGCTTCAAAGCTTTTGGATTGCTGCAGGAGACGTCCTTGTTCACAGATAGACCAGAAACACATATTAGGACCAACTGCAACTAATTTCATTCTGTCAGAGTGGAGTGTAACCTCTGAGTCAGCAGTCACTGCCTGTTTTCAAGCAACTTTTGTAGCTCTGGCCAATATCAGCTGAATGAGGATGAGAACTAAAATCTTTATCTGGTCATACTCTCAACTTTTTTGGTCAACTATTGCATATTCAACAATACAAACAAGTAACTAGCTCAGCAGCAATCTGTTTATGAACACTGCGAACTCAGTAAAGAAAAGTTAATTGCAGTCTTCAACCTTAAATTCCCTTTTCCTGCACCAGGGAGGAATACATGGAATGACTTCACCTACCTCAGTCAGTAAAGAGCCCATCGATTTTCAATAGTTGAATTGCATCAGAGGAGGTAAAAAATGGAGAGGTGAAGAAATAATAACAATTCTTAAGTGTTAAGGTTGTTTCTGCTTTGCAGAGAAGAAATTGAACAGCAATTTGCTTTGTCCAAATTTCCCCGCAGACTTTTTTTTTCTCCTCAGACCCACTTGCTTCGGGGTTTTTTTTGTTTAAACAAAACATGAGGTCTTCCCTTATTGTCTTAGCAGGCATCTGGTTTCAGTCAGTAAAAGAAAAATTTCTATAGCTATTTTGAGAAACTTTGCAGAAATTTTTGCTTAATGGATTTTAAAACTAGGTTTTCCTA
>JAYRBT010000042.1:3966780-3986941 GCA_036023395.1 Myiotriccus ornatus | reverse complement strand
TTGAATTGCATCAGAGGAGGTAAAAAATGGAGAGGTGAAGAAATAATAACAATTCTTAAGTGTTAAGGTTGTTTCTGTTTTGCAGAGAAGAAATTGAACAGCAATTTTCTTTGTCCAAATTTCCCCACAGACTTTTTTTTTCTCCTCAGACCCACTTGCTTCGGGTTTTTTTTTGTTTAAACAAAACGTGAGGTCTTCCCTTATTGTCTTAGCAGGCATCTGGTTTCAGTCAGTAGAAGAAAAATTTCTATAGCTATTTTGAGAAACTTTGCAGAAATTTTTGCTTAATGGATTTTAAAACTAGGTTTTCCTAGGGTTTTTTTCAGTTTCCTAGAAGGAGCTTTTCCCATTTAAATAAAGCTTCGAAGGGGAAAAAATATCAAACAGGAAACAAGTCCCCCAAACTTATGTTCAGCTGTAATTTCCCAAAGGAGACAAGTCCCTTGCACCTCCTAGTAGAAGATAAAAGGTATGTTTTTTTTTAAAAAATAGACAATGTATTTAACACTCATTTCATATTTGCACCATATTCCTTCTTATTGAAATATAAAGTTGAATTAGCAGAACTCCCCTGTGCTAGGCCAAATTTTGCTTTGTTGTTACAACTCTCACTTATTACAGCTCAAAATCACATACAGGGACAGTTAAATCATAGGTCAAGTGATTTATTATGCTCCGATAACCACTCATGAGTCTGAGCCTGAACTTGCATAAATTACCTACATTAAATTTATATGCTTAATTAATGGAACTGTGCCTACATGGATAGTTATTGTGGTTTTAAAACAGCTATCCTGAAAATACTTAACCCTGTTTTCCTATTAGTTTAAATCAGAAAAGGGGTGATTTTAATTAAATCATGTATGTTGAAGGGGGTTTGAATAGGAAATAAAATAAATCCAAAGTTTTGATCAGCTATAAATTTCATCCAGGAAGGTAGAAATTGTTTTCAACCTTTATTGGGGTTGTTGTGATTATATTGTAAATTACTCAACTTTTACTTGGCTATTATGAAGAACTTCAGCTATTCTGTGATTGTGGTATACTTATTTACCCTGGGTTTTTGTATATTGAGTATAAGGTAAATTAATTGGCAGACCATAGATGTACATTCTTGGAGCATAAAAGACTTGAAGTGCATTTTCAATCACCATGTTAGCAGCACAAAAACTAATTTTTAAAAATAAAAGTGTAACAAATTATTTCTGTTAATAAAAGAGCTGGTCTCACCTTCTGTGTTCCCATATTTATTTCTTGCCCCTATCAGCCTCAGTCTCCTCTATCACATAACAGTGGTGTTACATGGTGAACAATAATATTTTATCTATTTGGACTCAAATAAGTCTTTTTTTTTTCATCATGGTGACATGATGACTGTTTATTTTTCAGCAGAATTGCTTGCTTCATCCTGTTTTTCTCATGGTCCCCAGCCAGTGCAAATTGCATGAAGACAAGAAAAACCAACGAGGAGGGACATGGCAGGGCTCCTCTCAAGCCTCACAGACTCCAGCAGGAAGGTAGATTTTACCATCCCCAGGAGTTTAATGCACCAGCGGGAAGGAGAAAGACAAGGCAGTGCCTGAGCTCCAACTTTGAAAATGTCATGGTGGATTTAGGTATGTAAATCCCTTTAATAACCCATCCCTGAGTGATTTGACTGAGGTCATAATGACATTTTACAATAAATCAGGGAATGAAGCCCAGATGTGCTACGGCCAATACAGGCATCCTAACTCCTGTTCTAGGTTTCCCCTCTTTCCCTGAACTCCACAGAGACAAGGCTGATATACTGTTGTAACTTTTCCCTAAAATCTTTAAGATGGTCAAAATATGCAGCCTCCATCTTTGGTGGTGTAGAGTATCAAGGACCATCCTAAAATTACCATGAGGGACAGGATTTGAAACAACAACAACAACAGCCAGCACACAAAGTTTTTTTCTCTATTTCACTCCCAAGGCGAGGAATTTTTACAATACCCTCTGGAGTTCCCCTGGCCTCAGCATCAAACATAGAGTGCAGCAGCCAAGAACAGGCCCACACCCCGCACAACTTGCCAGCAATAATTAATTAACTAAGGAGCAAACAGCAGCAAATATTCCCTGCATAGGATCACAAGGTTTCATCTGGTTACATTCCAGTGATTGGAGTGTCACTCCATCTCTTTGTTTTGCTTTTTTATTTTCCTCAGTGTGTGGGTGTGGGGTTTTTTTGTTGTTCTTGTTGTTGTTTTCCTTTAAATGAAAACTCAGAATCTGATTTAATAATTTAAGTCTCAATGCTGGGCTCCAGGAATGAAAACAGAAATCCAGAAATTTAATCTTTCTTTTACCTCGCTTGGCTTGCAAACTTAATGTCTCATCAATGGCCTTTCAAACTGATTATTGCTCCTGCACTGACAGGGCAGATACTTCTTGACAGCAAGGATCTGTTCCTGCCATGAACGCTTCTGGAACAGCTCTGTCAAGTGACTCATAAGGGACTTTAGCAGCTTATTTGCAGCTTGTCTGGTGCTGCTGCCACCTAATAATAATGTTCTCCAGGAGCCAAAAGTTATCAGAAGTACCTCTCTCAGAAGCAGTGCCTCACCAAGACTTTGGAGTTTGGCTTGTGTGCCATTCCTAAACGAGGAACGTAAATATATGGAGTCCCTCTGGGAGGCTGTTTCAAAGCAGGTGAGCACAAAGCATTAGTGGCAAATTAGAAATAGGTACTGCAGTTCCTTTTTGGATAAGGACTCCCCAGCTAGACTGTACTCCTCTGTCAAGGACTTACATTCGTTTCTGTCCCCACTGACTTTAGAGAGTCATGCAATCACAGAAGGGTTTGTGTTGGAAGGAACCTTTAAAGGTCACCTAGTCCAAAGCCCCTGCAATAATCAGGGACACATACAACTAGATCATGTTGCTTAGAGCCCCATCCAACCTGACCTTTAGTGTTTCCAGGGATGGGGGCAGCTGCTACTTCTCAGGGTAGCCTGTTCCAGTATTTTACCACCCCAGTGTAAAAAACATCTTCTTTATGTCTAATCTAAACTGACTCCTTGTCCTATCACAATAGATCCTGTCAAAAAGTTTATCTTTCTCATAGATCCTCTAATCTCCTACCCAAGACCTCAACCAGGAGGTCTTAGGGAGCAGCATTCCTCCTTTCAGGAGGGTTCACATCTCCTGCAAGACACAGACAATCACACTCCACAGCTCACATCCCTGTGCTGGAGCTGTGGTGTGATTAATTGATTATGATTATTTCAAGTGAAGTGCTGGATAAATTGCTCAAGGATTTCTAGGGGCATGGATGATCTCAGACCTCTTTGCTGAAGCCATTCCAGTTTGCAGGAAATAATTCAATATTCCTTAAGCCCAAAATAAAAGTGCATCACAAGAAGCCAAAGTTACTGTGCAGATATGAGCTGCTGCTGGAGTTCCCCCTCTCCTTGTCTCTCCAAGGTACATATTGCTGTGTGAATCTTGGCTCTAAAGAGATCTGGATATGACACTGGGCTGTTTCATAACATAGTTAAGGTGCTCACTAGAGGGCAGGGGGGGTTTGGGTTCTAGCCTGGAGGCCACTAAATATTTCAATACCTGCTATTAAGTATTCAATGCAGTGGGAACTTGAGTCTCTTCAGTCATTAAACTATAGATCTGTGTTTAAATGTGCTTTTCCTTTAACTAAACTGATGGAAATAGACTTTACCAGAAAGATTATGACAACTTCCCCCTACACTTCACAACCCAGGACACTCACCAATAGGGTGCTGAATATAGGTTAAAACAGTTCTAAAGAGAGAAAAGATTCAGCTAAGTTTCCCACTTTTTGATTAACTAAACTATATTTTGAAGTTTTTTGAAAAGAAAGCATTGACGCATCTGTTTCACCTAGCTTTGAAAAGAAAAGGTCTGAGTGTCTAATTCAGAAACGTTCTGGGATATACAGCTTCAGAGCTGGAAGGCTTGAAAGCCTTGGGAATGTGTCGGAAATAAACAAACTTTCATCTCATCCATTTCTTCCTGGCAGAATTAGGCAGGTTTTTGCTGAATATGATGGCTTTTGTTGCTTTTATTGACAGGCAATTAGAACTCCAGCTAGCGGGTAGCTACATGAAAATTGGCCACCACACTGCTCAACACTGTGATGCTCAAGTTCCTTTAATGGATTGTCCTTTATGAATTAAAAGGAACATAATGAAGGACAGACTCACGTGCTTTGGCTTTTGTGCTCTGCCGACCACTGGATGTAGCTCTCATGAAAACAGCAAAACCAAACTGCAGTCGCTTCCTTGTTGGTTCCCATCTTGTTTTGGGCAGGTGGGAACCTGGGGATGGAGCCCTGTGATCTTCTCAAGGTCTTAGTTTTGATCCTCCACAGAATCTTGCCCATGTTTCCAGGGATAGGGCATCTACCCCCTCCCTAGGCAACCTATTCCATTGTAAAAAGGTTTTTACCCCCACCGTAAAAAGCTTCTTCCTTTTATCTAATCTAAGCTGACCCTCTTTCAATTTAAAACCATGTATGCAGCAGTTTCTTTGGGCTTGTTTCTAGAATTTTCTCCTTTTTCAGTAGTCCTTTTGAATGTCTAAGACTTTCAGAGGCTATATTATTATCTCAGTGAGGCTACAGACTCTACTAGCCCTCACTGGGATGGTCTCCATTGCCTAGACCTGCCCTTTGTATAATTGCTCCCATCAGGTAAAGCAGTCGTAAACCCATCAACAGTTCTAGAAAGCTTAGATTTGCTACATAATTCAGGTCCCAAATTTGGCCTTTCCTTTACTGGGTAACTCTGTCTGTTAATGAGCACAAACCAGCTATCCACTCCTCCTAAAACACTCATTGAGACAACTCATATTTAAACATATGTTACAATATATAGCTTATCTCATCTTGGCCAGGCTTTTAAATGCAGAAAAGCTTAGCAAATGAACATGATTTTTGGCACATGCTGGTAGGCTGAGGAAAGCCTTAGTATCATAATGAAAGTGGACAAAATCTGCTCAGTGGGACATTCTTGTGAAACCTTCCCCTGCTCTAAGTGTGGCATTTGAAAACCTAAATCTTGTTAGGCTGCACTTTAATAAACCATTTCCTATCTGTGCAGTGTAAGCAATTGTTACATATGGAGAAGATGGTGAAAAATTCTTTCATTCTCAATAGAAATTAGGCAGGGGAGCATTTCTTGACATGTTTTCATCCCAGTTCTATGTTCAAAATAATTCCTCTTTGCTGTTCTTGAGTTAAATTTCAAATGATGTCACATAGGGTGACATCAGGGGATGTGTAAGGAATCTCAGACTAAACTAAAGACCCATCATTCCAGTACAGGTTAGAAAGAAAGGAAAGAAAAAGACCTGTCTTCAGTGTCGTTTGTTGCTTCTGGGGGAAGGTTTGGCAGCCAAATGGCAAACTTGTTTCAATTAAAAGGTGCATGATAATGGAGAAAAAAAATAAATTAAAAAACTAGGGAGGATAGAGTTTTCTGGAAAGGAAAGCAGCAGGCTATAGCCTTTCCCTTTGCTTTTGCTGGACTCTTTATTTACTTATTTATCATCAATTAATTAGCAGCACTGCAGAAACACTAGCTCCCAAACAGCCTGCCACTTGTGCTCAGAGTAAATACCCAGTACACACAATGTAATTAAAAATGTAAATAATACTATCCTCAAATGGTAGCTTATGTGGCAGTAGAAAGGACACTGCAGGACTTGGGGGAAGGAATAACAACAGTGATCTGAAGGCTACAGATCTGCTCATTGTGTGTGTTGACCGTGGGGCAACACATGGGTCTAATCTATTTACTCATCGTGGTACTACCCCATTGTTGATCGCCATCAATATGCACACTGAGCACCAGCCAAAAAAAGAGAGCAGCCACTGTTGTCATGGTAATGTTGTGAAAAGAGGCAGCAAAAAAAAAGCTCATCCAGTTGCAGGAAGGGTGGCTGGGGGCTTGGGAAATGCGGCTTTGAGTCCCTCCCTCGCCACAGGGCTTTGAATAGGACACCAGCAGCTCACTCATTGGCTTGAGTGCCATTCATTTCTTCGAAACAGGCATTTAAATACTTCTGAGAGTCCTGCCTCAGTTCCCTGCCTTTACTACTCCACTATTCACTGTCTACAAGCATTTATGTTTTCCTGGGGTTCACCTATATGTAAAATCTCCTTCCCTTGTTAAATCTTATGTTTCTAGCTAACAAGATTTTTCCTTTGAATGGGAGGGCTAATATCCATTATCTTAGTGACTTTGGGTAATTTACCAGAGAGTGAGTATTAAGAGGCAAGATTTAAGCCTCTGTCTTAAAGATATTTTGAGGGATGTACTCTGACAGATACATATACACAGAATCCACTTAGAGATTCCCTAATCCCCCTTAAAACAAAACAAAATAAAACAAAACAAAGCAAAACAGAAAACAGATTTAAAAATGGGAGAAACGCTTCTCTCAAATTACAGTTACTATGAGTGAAAATTTGCTGAAATCTCATTTCAGTTAAGAAAAGCTAATCATAGATTCATGAAATTGTAAAAACATAGAATAAAATAACCTAGTTCCAAGCTCCCTGTCATGGACAGTGACACTTTTCACTAGATCAGGTTGCTTAGGACCCCATCCAGTCTGACCTTGGAGACTTCCCATGCTATTGGGGGTTTGATTTTGGTGAGATTTGAGATCACCAGGGAAGTTGAGAGTGTAAGTACAACATGTGCCTTTGCCAACTGTAGAATAAAAATATACTGTGATTCCAGCATCACCACTCATCCCTTGCCAAAGGATGAGAGGACCATGAGGGCTTTTTGACCACTGTAGGGGTGGGCCCTACCAACTGCTTCTTCCCAGTTTCTTGGATAGAAGCACTTTGCTTTTAACAGGATCTAGACTTTGGACAAACCCCATAGCAAAACAGCAGGGTGGTTGTCCTGGAGCCTGTAGCATTGATGAGCTCCAAAATATTATCAGTCTCCTCCTGTTGACATGGGATGAATAGGTGTGTTTGTCTGTCTGTGCAAGGAATCAAGAAATCCTCCAAGGAACAGGACACTTGCAGTGGCCTCAGAGGAGCCACCACCACAGCAGTGTGTGACTGTCCTCCCACACCCAAATGTGTGACCACAGAAGTCAAATGTTGTGGAGGATTACCCACAGGCTGTGAAAATACCGAGGAGCTGCTCTGTGGTTGCATTTTCACGGTGCTCTGCAGCTCTCACATAGTCCAGAGCTAATACACAGTGTGCTGGTACTGACTGGGATGGGGTGGGCTGCACTGAGTCTGGCTCTGGGGTATCTTCAGCGGTGTGGGTCCTGCCCTCCAGACACCCACTGGAGAGCAGGGTCACCCTGCATAGCCCCTCCTTGCTGTGGAGACCAGACAGCCCTGCAGGACACCTCTGCTTCACGACCCCGGCACGAGGCTGAAAACGTGGAGATTATAAACTTCCACGTGAACATCAGCTCAAAGGCTTCCTCCCAGCAGCGTGGCATTGCATTCCCCGTCCTGCCTGGAGAAGCTGCGGCTGCCCCATCCCTGCGAGCGTCCAAGGCCAGGTTGGACAGGGCTTGGAGCAACCTGATCTAGTAAAATGTGTCCCTTGCCCATGGCAAGGGTTTGGAACAAGACGATCTTCAAGATTCCTTACAATCCAGGCCATTCTATGTTCCTGTGATCGTCAAAGGGGAAAATATTTCTTTGTTCCTGACCTCAGTTTGATTTTTTCCTGCCTAAACGTCTGTGAAACCTTTTGCTGCAGACCTGTCACAGAGCTGCCTTACTTTCATCAGGGAAACACAGTAAATGGATGGTGTGCATTTGCCCACAGCAACCACAGATTTAGTTCTTTGGAAGAAAAATGGCTAGTTAGCTGAGAGCAGAGTATTATTGTCTGTCTATTAATTAAGTTTTTGAACATGATTCTCTTATAATCACATAAAATTATATTAAAATGGGCAGTGTATTTCATATGCAAAAGTTTTTTCTATGAAGTGACACCAGCTGACAGGAACAGTAGCAGTAAAATTTATTTTAATTCTCGCTATTATTTTAGATCCCATCACAAATTAAAGCTTGTTCTCCAACTTTAGGATAAACTTCATTATTATCTAGAATTTATGAAAAAAAATCCCCTTAAAAGTTTTTAAACTGCTTCTTTGCGTTATGAAGTCAAACTGAAAAACCTTTCCTTCTTTGTCACAGTAATGTTCATTCCCTTCAGAATTCAGCCCTTAAATATGAGCAATTGCCATTGCTGTTAATTCACTGCCTCATGGGAAGTCTTTAAGCATGTGTGTAAGTGGATAGACATGTATGTAGGTGTGTTAATATATGAATATATATAGTATTTAATACAGTGCATTCAATCTCTAATTTGAACTATTAAATGCAAATATTATTTTAAATAATAATAGTAATGCTAGCAATATTTATAATATTGATGATGATAATAATAATAATAACAACTAATCTAGGATATAGAGAAGAAATAGAAAAAGATCTTTGAAGAGAAGACTGGAAGATTAACAAAATCACTTTTTTCTTCATTCCTTAATGCAATCTTAATTTAATGTTCTGATCAGGAATGAAGAAGGAGTTGTGCAAAAAGCTTTGCTTGGTTTATGCAGGGCCTTTGCATCATTAACATTATTCCTTCATAGTAATATTTTCTAGACTGAGGGCACTGGTTCTGCTAACATGCCACACAGAAGGGTTTCTGCTGCTTTAGCAGGTTTGTGCTTTCTGCCTTTGCAAATGAAAGGTATCTCTAAAAAGCTTAGATTTTTTTCTTTTTTAATATATCATTGTATTGATAAAAAAATATTGCTTGTGAATAATTTTAAATACTGACCAAATTAAGAAAACTTATATTATAATCCTTGTTTTGGCTTATTCTACACATCAGTAGGAAAAAAGGCCTTCCCATGATTTTTTGAAATTTTAATTAATAAAGAAAGAAGCCTGAGATGACTGAGGTGTACTTGTTTGTAGACTGATCCCTGAGGTATGTAATTTGAATACTGATTTCCTTTTTCTTTTTTTTTTTTTGAGGGAAGGAGCTGGAAATTTTTTTTATATTTTTTGTTGAAAAATAAAATGGCACATTTAGTCACTTCTATGCATGTAAAGTCTTTCTTCTTCCCCTTTGACACTAGCATTCTTACTTTTCCCTTCAGTTTTTTTTCTTCCTAGTGCTGTTTATATGCCATATTACACTCTCTAATTTCCTTTTATCTTTTCTTTATTTTGCAATGTCTCAGTACATGTCTCTTTAAGACAAGTTAATTTAGTCAATTACTCCAGTTTGGTTTCAGATAAAATCTTTAATTTATCCAGGCCCCTCTTTATTCTTTCTAAGATCCTCTTTCCATTAATTTCATGAAACATTCTAATTCTCCATTTTAGGAAAAAACTAATTTCACTCACTTGCAGAGAATTCCTCAGTCTTTTTCCTCTATTACATGTTTTACTTAAACCAAAGTATGTGACGATTGCTGATGCTCTTACACATTAAGAGAAGATTTTCTTTCCTGCACTGCCTGAAAAACAGTCACAAATCCACTTGTCTTCTCCAGCATTTCTGTACAAGAGAGAAAATGATACATTCCCAAAAGGATGAGGAATTCTTCCCACATAAGTATGGGAGAACACATGGACATGGTTTAGTGGTGGACATGGTGGTGATGTTGAGTTGACATTTGGACTTGATGATCTTGGAGGTCTTTTCCAGCTCTGCCAACTCTGTGATTCTATACCCCTGAATGGTGGGTATTGAGGATTTTTGTCTGGGACTTGTGGGACAATGATGGGACAACCTGGGGCTGCCTATAGGTCAGCGTGTAGAGGCGGGTGCGTCGTGCAGTCATGCTGTATTTTCTCTGGTATTGGATACGGAAACTGCAACTCTCTTAAAGCCTCTCCTCTTACCTAGGATTTTTTTTTTTTCCCATGAGTATTTCACATCCTGGCAGTTCCCCAGGCTTGTTTTGCCTCCTCTAGAAATTTGCTCTCATTTTCCTCATTTATGAAATGGGAAAGATAAACCCATTGCAAAACAGCTTGACCACCAATAGCACCAGAGGGCATGAAGCAATGAGAAGGCAGAGATTGGTCATTACTGTGAATAATTATGTTGCTGCAGAAACACCTTCCTCACTTCACTTAGCTGATCTTAGATACAATAGGATCAGAACACTGAGTTTGCTGAAACTCAATTAGAAAAAAAAAAAGGAAGAAAAATCAACAAAACCCCTTGTTTTTTAGGTGTCTTGTTAAGCGTTTAAGGTGGCTTATACAGCTGACCACAAATCTCACCTTGAACACAAGAAGATGGAAGTGGATCACTGGCCACAGTGTTCAAAACTTGGAAAATGTGGAGGACTTTTATTGTTAGCAAAAGACTACATAAATTCCTGGAACTGGGGATTAAAGTGTGTCCTTTAAATATGTTAATAACAAAAGCTTATAGCATTCAGCAAAATGGGCCTGTTTATTAAGAACAAATTTACTCCTGTTGCAGAATGCAAAAACTATTTCATCTGAAAAAATAAAGGCAAAAACAAAATAAAGAAACAAACAAATAAACAAATCACGTAAGACCTCAGGCAGTACTGAGTACATTTTGAAACCTCAACGTGCTACCCCATAGGAGATGTATTTTGGGTTGTCTTCTGCTCCCCATGTTTATAAATGGGTCCCATGAGCCAAAACACATTTTTAATAAACTGCTTCTCTTCTTTGTACTGGAGTATTCCAGTCAGGGACTGGAATTTCACATGTCAAATTGCTCAGAACCCCAAAATATATTGCAAAAGATTAACTCTGCAAAGCATTGGAAAATATGATCCAGATCCTCAGCTTTGGGGTAGCAGGGCATTTTAGACTAAACCCATTTGGTTCAGCCAAGCAATGTTTACATATACAAAATTTCTCTATTCCTGTGCAGCACATTGACCGGAACTCCCCGAAATTAAACCCATTTTTTGCAAAGGCACTTCAAAAAGCAACTTCCCTACAGAATAGCACCAATGTGAACTACATTTGCAGAGATAACCTCATCATAGTGGCCTCACATTTGGAATAATATTTACATATTCAATTTTTTCTATCATGAAATGCTCTATCAACTGTTACATTCCAATAACCATGAACGTAAATGAGTGCAGACTTCAAATGGACAATCATTAACCTATGCTGTAATGATTATACAACATCCTTCAAATACTGAATGTTTTGAATGTGATCAAGTGATTCTTTCTTGTTATTTTGACTTTCATACTAATTATTAAACTTTAATTACCCATTATGGGTAATTATTAATATTTATTGTGCATTATTGTCATTGTTCATGGGCTTTTATAAAGGGAACTATACTAGATATAGAAAAAACACATTAAATTAAATATTCATTTACATGGTTTTGCAGCAACCTATTTTTAAAACAAATGGATATGAGTCTGTTTTTCTATTAGCTGTTATGTTTATAAATATTGATTTAATACCCATTATTCTTCTTGACTACATTTCTGTGACTTTCTATACCTTTATGGTCTCCCTATAAGCATTTTCTCCCTTGTTAAGATTACAAATGTGAAAAAAAAAAAAAAAAGTTGTTGGAAAAACAAGCAAATAAAAGTTTCTACCACTTACATTAGCTCTAAAAGTTATTGTCAGTGTTTGTACTTGGGGTAAGACAGAAGCAAGAAATACAATCAGAGTGTACTTAATTTAAAATTAGATAAAAAAAAAAATTTAGCCTCTTATTTTCTCCAGAAATTGAGATAGGATAAAACAAACTGACTTTTTGAGAAGCACACAGAACTCAGCCCATTTTAAATGTGCTTAAACATGGTAAGATGCCCAATAGGATTTTTAAAATCTCTGTGCCAGGACGAAAATAAAGTGGTTTCCTGTCATAGGGTTTGGCCTGGGGTTGATTGGTGGGATATCCCTTTGATGGGATATTTATGGACTATGGAACAGAATCCACCAAAGCCAGAATGAAACTTGGAAGCTGCCCAGAGGTAGCTGTTGAGGACACAGCATGGGTTCGGTTCATCTCAAACCCATCCCCTTTCTAGAGTGTATTTTGCTCAAAGGTGCAAAGAATTATTTCCCAACATCCCCATTTTTTGGCGACCACCTACACCTTTAATTTCAAATCCATGTGCTGCTGGGTTTCACTTTCCTTTTGAGACACAGCTAGAAGTATTTCAGGGTTAAATTATCTGCCATGGATACACATTAGAATAGAATAGAATAGAATAGAATAGAATAGAATAGAATAGAATAGAATAGAATAGAGTAGAATAGAATAGAATAGAATAGAATAGAATAGAATAGAATAGAATAGAATAGAATAGAATAGAATAGAATAGAATAGTTTGAGTTGGAAGGGACCTACAGTGATAATGTAATCAAATTGCCTGACCACTTCAGAGCTGACCAAAATTTAAAACTAACTCCTTTTGCACTTTGGGACAGTTTAAGGACACTGTCATATCAGCAATTCATAATGTACTCATTGTCTGGTGAGGAGGAGACAATCCTTAGCCACCCTCAGTCCCCTGGTCTCCAAAGTCCAGTCCCACCTGCAGGTGTTGCATGTTATAAGTGGCAGATTTCTTGAGCCAGAAATAGAGCTGTAAAGGAGCACAATAGGGTTATTTATAGCTCTATAAATAGAGCTATACATGATGAAAAATCTTCCTCTCAAGTTTTTTAAAAGGTCTCCAGAGTGGTGCCATGTCAGGGAGATGTAGGAGACCCCCTAAGAAGTGAAGGTTGTCTCTGATTTTGCTTAGGAAGATTCAGGGCTCAGAGTTTTCCATTTCCACGTACTCAAAGCAGTCTGGTTTATGAGAGGGATTAACACATACACCCCCTCAAATTGCACTTTAAAGGACATAATGTGTACTAAGAACAGCATTTCCAAAGCATGGTCCCTGTAGCTCTGAGCCGGTGTCAAATCCACACAAAAGGACTGTAAGTGCTATCTTTACCCTGAATGGCATGGACAGACCTGTTATATAATCCAGAATTCAGGGCTGTAGCTGCCATTGTGATGGTGACCAACCTGAGAGTTTCCAATTGCAACATCCAGCAACACAAATCCACGTTTTTTTAAGGATAAGTATCGAGGAAAAATATCCATAGTGACACATGAGGCTTTAGCCCAGTGATGAGGAGCATGTCAAAGAAAAAGTCAAACCTTCAGAAGAATTAAGTATGGAGTGTGTGCCCTTTTGGAATAACTGCTGCATGTGACCTTCAGGCTTCCAGAAGTTCTATATGGGATCAGAACAAGAGCTGGGAATCAGACTCCCAATCCAGCTGATGGTGAATGAGAAGAAGGGAGCTTTTGGAGGGTTACCTGAGATTGGTGATTGCTGCAGCAACAGTGGTGGGAGTGGGAGGGAATGGGAACTTGCAGGTGGGAATGGGAATGAGGGCATGATCAGGCAATGAAAGCAGACTGCAGAAGAACACTCTTTTTTCTCTGCCTCATAACCCTCACAAAACCTGGGAAAAATGTGTTCTCACCCTCCTTCTGCTCTTCACCCAATGCCAAACTGGCATCTCCCTTGGTCAGTGTGTGAGAGCTTGTACACAACTACTAACCAGGAAAATAATATGGCCATACCCACAAGGATGGAGGCAGTCATAGGTTTAGAGACAAAGATATCGATAGGTCAACTAGTTAATAAAATACACCAAAGTCTCAGATTTATGGGGTGAACCAGAACCTTGTTTTAGAAGGTGAACAGACTAATGAGCAGTTTGGTATTTGAGGCCTAGGCTGAGATAGTGCTATAATGGAGCAGTTTTAAACTGGGACAAAGCTTTACAAGGGATATCATGGTCGAGGGCTTTGTTTTAAATTGAAATGGATGAAATGTGGCATCACAAATGTCCCAGGCCAGATAGTAAGGTAGCACATAGGGTCCAAAATAAATCTGGCCATCAGATTCCTTGAAAAATGTCCAAATTTGACACTAATTCTTTGAGATGTTTTATTCTAAAGCATTCAAAAGCGTTCCTTAAAATACAGCTGTGCTTTGGCCTTCAGCAGTTTACTGAGGCAGTCTACAGTTAAAGGTTGTTGTAGTTCAGTGTCACCAATATGGTGTCATAGAATAACAGAATGGTTTGGGTTGGAAGGCACCTTAAAGATCATCCAGTTTCAACCTCCCTGCCATGGGCAGGGACACCTTCCACTAGACCAGGTTGCTCCAAGCCCCATTCAACCTGGCCTTGAAGACTTCCAGAGACAGGGCAGCCACAGCTTCTCTGGGCAACCTGTGCGAGCGTCTTACCACTCTTACAGTAAAGAATTTCTTCTTAATATCTAATCTAAACTCGCGCTTTTCAGTTTTCAGTGTCCTATTTGTGTGTGTGATTCCCAGCAGGACTGAGCTCAGTACAAACACAAATCCAAAACTCAGCCTCAGCCCCAGAAGTGACCACCGTGCATTTGCTGAAAACATTCCAGCAGGAAAACTCACAACTGAATATTTATAAAAAGTGAGCACAAAATGAGGGGTGGGCACAATTTGAGTGAATTTTACAGATGATCCGGATTAACAATGTAAAAAATAAATTTTTGCAGCATCTCCCCTAGTACATGCAAGTTTTTTTCAGAAATGAGTCTGATATGACTTTATACCTAACTAAAATTAGCCATACATATTGAAAAGCTTCACCACTTTAAAGAATTTGACACACATTGGGAACAATGTGCGATGCTGTGATTTTTAATGCTAAAACAGGACTTTATCATCTATGGTTTTATTTAAACCCCACATAATCAGATGTCATATTTAGGTTTGGAAAGCCTTGGTTTTCTGTGCATATCTGGATTGCTCCTGCTCCCACAGAAGCCCATAAGAACATTGATTTGAAGCAAAGCACACTCAGCATGCAAGGAGGCAGGAGCAGCAGCTGGTTTATGCACACTTACTTGCATACCAATATCATTCGTACAGGTTCATGTAAAAATAATCTCAGGATTTACTTCCAAATATCCAAATCCCCCTTTCCCTTTATGATAGGCTCCACTGTGCCTGTTCGGATTTCCAGGTGTCATTTAAGAGTGTGAAGTGCTCCTGAAACAGGAGGCAGAACAGCTAAACCTGCTTCTGAAATAAATGACCCCAGTTTCTTGGCACATCAGAGATCGCCAGTGGATTGACCTGATGTGTATTCACCTGTTTTCTGAGGGCAGAGGGTCATTTTTTTTATTGTGCTTTGTTGTTTTCTTTAAATATCATTCTGACTGAAATCTGAGTAAAACACATTAAAAATAATGAATGTGTATCACCAAAAAATACTGCAGAGGTGCAGTCTTTGACCTGTTTTCCCTGCAAATGTGTGAGAGACATTTCCATGAGCACAGCAGGATTTTTACAGCTCACATTTCTGCTCCGTGGTGCTCTCAGAGGACCAAACTGCATAGAAAAACATTAGATGCTCGATTAGATAATAGCATTAGCATTTAAGATAAACTTTCCTTTCTTCACAAAGATAAACCCTCATTATTTAAAGTGTGTTTCATCCTCTAGTTCCTCCATAGGACATACTTCTGCAAGCTACCTGCCAATAGCAATTAAAGCTTAGTTTGCAAGGAAAGTGGGTTTAATTGCCAAAGCACTATTTATAGGAAGTCCCCCCATGAGGATTACCAAGCTGCAAGAATGCAGATTAAGCAAAACGAGGGCAGCAGGGAATGTGATGCACTTTGGCTAAACAGCTCTGTCAGGCTCAATAGGTGTGGGAGCCGTGAGAGCGCCGGTGACAGCCCGACGCTGCTTCCCCCACGCAGAGCTGGATGTCTCAGACACTCTGCAGCCTGACAGCACGTCCTCAGAAATTTCATAGCAGAGCATCTGCTCTCTCCAGGTAGTTATCCTCTTCCCCTCACTCCCCAATAACCGTCAGAGCTGACAATATCAGCCCTGGAGGTTTGCCAGCTTTGGGAACTGGGGGATTATGGGTGTCCTCATATGATTATGTTCCCAAAAGATGTGCAGGGGAGACACAGTTCTACCCCAAAAGGGGCTGGAATGCTTCAGGCAAGGCAATTAGACCTGTATTTCAACCCATGCCATGCAACAGCAGACAGGTGAGTTTAACTTCTGCCTTAGCATTGTTCAGACAAACAAAGAATATTAGAACAGGTAATGAGAGACAAGCACAGTGAACCCAGGTGTAAAAGTGGGGAGCCTTTAGTTCCCTGTCACCTCCTGCCTTCCTCATGATCTACAGCTGCCTAATGCAGAGTGAAACCTGGCCTGTGTAAAAGGGGAGTCAGAGAATAGTTTGTGTTTGAAAGGTCCTTTAAAGATCACCAAGTCCAACTCCCCTGGAACGAGCAGGGACATCTTCAACTCGACCAGGTTGCTCAGAACCCCATCCAACCTGACCTTTAATGCTTCCAAGGACGGGGCATCCGCCACCTCTCTGGGCAGCCATGACCCTCATCATTAAAGTTCCTTCCTTACATCTGGTCTAAATCTGCCTTCTTTTAGTTTAAAACCATTGACTCTTGTACTACTGCAACAAATGTGCTTAATGCCCTTTCTGCTTTTGCCTCTGAGACTCTTCCTTTGCCCCTTTTTATATGCACAGTTCACCTGCCCCATTTGCCTCCTCAAACAACGTTTCCCTCATTCAAGTGGAAACCTGCTGTAAAAATGGGAAATTGTGTGCTTTCCTGTTAATTCTTCATAACCTTCATTATCATGGTCATCATCAAGCTGAGTAAGTACATAATTGTTGGGGTATTTTGGTAAAGGAGGCACTGAAAATATAAATATCTCAGCCTAACACTGATTAGGATCAAATGTTTCACTAAGCTTTAAAATGTTTTCTAATTGTTTAAATACATTTTTTCGGCAATCTTAGATAAAAATTCATGACACTTAAACATAAAATGTTAAAATATTTTATTTTTCCAAGATATTTTCAGCTTTGGTTAATGAATAAATTAGCTCATCTGACAGAAATTCACAGGAAAAATAGAAACCTACAGTTTCACCAAAGGAGTTCCAGCTGAAAAATTACATCCTTCTCTGATTAAATCCCTCATTAAGATTCCGGTCTGTTCTGTCAGTAAATCAGTAATCTGGTAAAAAAGGGGTAATATCATCATATTCCTTGTTGGCTTGCCTGTGTCCATCTTATCCTACCTTTTTTTATACTCTAAACTCCTTGCAACAGGGATTGTGTTCATAGCACAATCCACCACTTGTCCAGTTCCCAGAGCTCTGTCATTGCCTGTTAACTCTTACCCTCCTTGAGCTGCAAACATCATAATGATAATGATAATACAGGAAAAATATTAGATTTAATCTCTTTGTAGGCTATAACATTGCTCAAGCATATGCTCAGATCTAGGCTAAATTTTCAAGATTTCTCTGTGACTGCAAAAGTTTGGCTGTTTACATTAATTTTTAAGGAAAATTGAATTATCTCTCCTAATACCTTGATTGTTTGAGTCAGAGCTTTAGGAAAAAAACCCATGCAGTAATAGAACAAGGGAGAGTTGTTTTAAACAGAAAAAGGGCAGGTTCAGATTAGATATTAGGAAGAAATTCTTTACTGTGAGGGTGGTGAGGCACTGGCACAGGTTGCCAGAGAAGCTGTGGATGCCCCATTGCTGAAAATATTCAAGGACAGGGTGGGTGGGGCTCTGAGCAACCTGTTCTAGTGCAAGGTGTTCCTGCCCATGGCAAGGAGGTTGAAATTGGGTAATCTTTAAGGTTCTTTCAAACACAACTTTCTATGATTCTGTGATCTCTCCTGGTGGTGCAGGAGCAAAACCCTAATTAGTGCAAGTAACTGGAGCATTCCAGTCTTAAGTCAGTACAGATATTTAATGACCTAGATACCAAGGTACATAACAATGGCTTTCAGTAACCAAATTCTTAGAAGAGTGATCCACTTTTCTGTCATTTTTCTCTAGGGCATTCTGGGAAATGGAGTGTGTATGTGCTTGTGAAGTGAAGCAAGAACTGAGTGTCTCTTAGTGAGAGAAGAGTACTGGATCTTGCATCACTCAGCATTTCAACAGCTGAAAGCATGTCACTGTTTTTCACAAAAATTCTTCTCCTCCTTATTTTTCTCTATTTCTTCCCCCTTTTGAGACCTTCTCTATCACGAGGATCAATAGTCCCACTGAAGCAAAACAAGGACTCACTGACTTTAAACCAGAATTCAGAAACAGATGAGCCCACACTGAATCCAGGAGTCTCCTAACTCTAAAGGTTGACGATATCCAGATCTGATCAAGGCTTGGCTCATCCTCATTCAAAATAGTTTTGCATTTTCCCATCGTTCTGACTGGATCTTTGTTCTTAGCTGGCAGAGAGACAATGTGGTGATGCACAGTTGAACCACACTCCCCAAACAGAAGGCCAACAAAAAACAGGGTCTGCCTCTATGTCTGACTCACAAACACCAGGAACAAACAGCAACATGAAGGTTTTGAGGGGGAGCATCTTGCTTAGAACCCTATGAACTGTGCTCTCTGTTGGGTATGTCCTTGCCAAAGACTGTCACTGTTGGGTATGTCACTAATCCAAGGCAGAGGGAAAACTATTTTTTAAACAAACCTCAGAAATGATAATTTTTAAGGCTGGTAAATCTGTGCTGAGCAGTTACTGGTGCCACGTTCGGAAGCTGAGACAGAGTTAAATTATAGTTCAGATTAATGTATTGAGCAGTTCAGAGGTTAGACAAACAGCTGTTTCTCAAGCAGGCACACTACAAAGCTTAACTGTTCATTGGAAGGGCAGATACAGCCTAGCTAAAGTCCCAGTGGGCTAACTTTTATTTGTTTCTGATTGGGAGATATCCAAAACTGACTCAATGCTACTGATGACCTCCCTTAGCAGGGGCAGAAAGTTGAACCTCTGGAGCCAGTGTGATTTTACCAGTCTCTGGGAAAAAAAACACAACAAATCTTCAGTGTCTCTGAGATAATCTGCAAAATGTTGCACTTTCAGAAATGAGCTTTAAAAATTCTGGGGAAAAAAAGAATATGCATAAATAGAGACAGACTACAGGGGAAAACCATATGAAATCCCTGAATTCAAGATTACTTGTGACATTTGGCAAAGCTGTTAGTTAACTAAGTATGTCAGTTAATGAAGTATATTCTAAATACCAAATTACTCAATGGGAAAAGCCCAACACAGATTGTTTAGTTACCTGATATCACTTAAGTATTTCAGAAAAACACTGAGTTCCTCCTTCAGAGCAGTGGATACCCAGTTCGGAACAATGCTTGAATGCTTACTCTGTGTAAAAGAACTGCCTACATGGAGAAAAAAAAAAACAACACAAAAAACCCTAGATTGGAACATCCTTTAAAAAAACCAACCAACCACCCAAACAAACAAACAAAACAACAAACAAAACCCCCACAAAACAAACAAACAAAAACCAAGCAAAAAATGAAACACCCCACCCCCCGAGTTAATGGATTTAATGGCAAAAGTCCTACTAGTTTCAATGAGAGACTAGATCCCAGCCTAGCATATATCTGCTTCCCAAAACTCGTGGGAAATATTCAGATGACAAGTCTTAAGACAACTTCCTTCTACCTAATATTAGAGGCTTGTGGATCTAGTGCTTCAGATGAGGTAGAGCTAGGAAGGACTGGGCTGTCATCGTGCCCCTGTACTCAGCACTGGCGAGACCACACCTTGAATTCTGTGTTCAGCTCATGACAAGAAAGACATTGAGGGGCTGGAGTGTGTCCAGAGAAAGAAACAGAGCTGGGGAAGAGTCTGGAGCACAAGGAGAGGCTGAGGTAGATGGGGAAAGGGAGGGGGAGGCTCAGCCTGGAGAAAAGGAGACTTATGGGGGACCTTCTTGCTCTCCACAACTCCCTGAAGGGAGGTTGTAGCCAAATGGGGATCAGCCTCTTCTCCCAGGTAACAAGCAACAGCATAAGATGAAACAGCCTCAGGTTGCACCAGGTGAGGTTTAGGCTGGATATTAGGAAACATTCACCAAAATGGTAGTCAAGCATTGTAACAGGCTGACCCCAGGGAGCTGGGGTCGTCACCATCCATGGAAGTATTTAAGAGGTGTTTAGATTCCTGGTCAGGGCCACTCCCCGGGCAGATGGAGCTCGTTAGCCCTATAAGGCAATCCATCTACGTCCTGAGG
>JAYRBT010000042.1:3918508-3955141 GCA_036023395.1 Myiotriccus ornatus | reverse complement strand
GGGCTAACGAGCTCCATCTGCCCGGGGAGTGGCCCTGACCAGGAATCGAACCCGGGTCTCGGCAGTGACAGAGCCGCGTCTTAACAACTAGACCACCAGAGGCTCCCATGGTGTTGCACAACCCTCCTTCAATTTGTTATTAATTCAGTTCATTTTCATTCAGTTCTTTCTGCAATTTCTGATAAGATGGCAAGACAACTATTTTGTTTAATGAAAATAATCACATACATGCCCACACACACATGTACAATCAATCACATTTTAAGTATTTTAAATAGTGGTGCCGTAAATACTGTGGGAAGTAAGTGGGTTTAGAAAGCATGACCTTAGAACAACTGTGAAACAATTTGCTGCTGACAACGTTTCTTTAAAAGGAATAAGTCTGGATTTATTGCAGTTAAATGGTCCACTGGGAAACATTCACTATTTTCAATGTCACATACAGGAAACCCACCACATATCTTATTAAGACAAAATGTGTCCTTTCAGATTGTAGATTTGGAGTGAAACATTGCTCACGTGTCTTGTGAAAATAACTCTTTATTTATAGCAATGCGGATTTATTTAAACATTTATGTATTAATAGACATATGCGGGAGTTAGGCAGTTGAGTACCAAAATTGATGAAACTCTGTTTTCTACAATAACTCCAAAGTAATGAACAACAGAAAGCTGAGCTACGCTACGAACAGACCTAAAACTGGAATATGGACAGAGGGGACCTTTTTTCCTGTTGCTGACAGCTGGCCAGGTGGAAGCCAGCTGTGATCTGGAAAAACTATACAGCTGTATGAGCCCACTCACTTCTGAATTAAAGTGGGCTTACGTACAGCCAGACGAGGCTTTGCCTTTACAAACACTTGGCACAGGAGTGGAGTGGCTCTGATTCCTGCTTGCATGAAAATTGGAGTTATAGAATCATAGAATGATTAAGGTTGGAAAGGACCTCCAAGATCATCAAGTCCAACCTTTGACCAAACACCACCGTATCAACTAAACCATAAACCAGGTGTCATGTCCAGCTGAACGGTGTTTCCTGAACACTTCAGGGATCGTGACTCCACCACTTCCCTGGGCAGCCTGTTCCAATGCTTAACCACGCCTTCAGTGAAGAAAGGCTAACAATGTTTTTCCTAATATCCAACATGAAGTCCCCTGGCACAATTTGAGGCCATTTCCCCTTGTCCTATCCCTAGCTGTGTGGGAGAAGAGACCAACCCCCACCTGGCTACAACCTCCTTTCATGTAGTTGAAAGCAATAAGGTGAACCTGAGGCTCCTTTTCTCCAGGCTAAACAAACATGCAGAAAAAGGGGCTGAAGGGTTATTCGGAGTTTGGAATAACAGTTTGGGTGTTAAACCCCCAAATCCTTCCTTCTCTGGGAGTCCCTGTGGCTGTGCCATGGAACCACTTCCCAGGGTGGGGTGGAGGCAGTTGCCTGTGGCCTGGTTGGTCCAGCCATCACAATGCTCCGTGGCAGCGATCCGAGCTGGGACTGCTAAAACACTCCCAGATAATGTTCAGACACAATCTGGGAGATGGGACACACCAAGCATTGTTCTCAAAAGGCTATTGGGATGCAGCCACCCCCCGTACTTTTCTTTCTGTGAAGGAGAGCTGGGCATGTGGACATGAGTCAGGCTGCAGCACTTGGCCTCAGGGCTGAAGCACAGGGCTCACCTGTGTGGTTCTGTGCTAATGAGGTGATGCCCGAGCATTTTCTGTGTCTCGAGCCTCCAGACGCAAAACGGGGACCATAACAACTCCTCGCTAAGAACGAGAGCTCTAAAAATAAGTGTGTTAAAAAATAAAAGGCACAACCTTCATAGGAAAAGTGTACTTTTACTTGTGACTTGAGAACATAAGCTACTGCATTTCCAAAAGAAGCAGACAAACCTTTTTATTCTCTTTACCTTATAGTGTTTTGCAAAAATGATCATCTTAAACCAAAACAATTTTCATATTTTGGGTTTAGTGTAGTTTTACTTCTTAATTATACTCTTATAACTGCAAACTCATGAAACTGATGTGGAAATTCCTTCTATCTAATCCTCTGACATACATAAGAAACCTAATTTTTTCTGCAACTATTCTGTATTCAAGGAAACTGACCTTCTCCTTTACAGTAAAAATTTATTTCACAGTAATTTTTGCAGTCAAAAGCTTTACACATTTTCAAGTTGAAGACAAATTGCCGAAAAATACATGAGAATTATTTTTATCTTTTTTCACTCTTATTTTGAAAGTTCACACCAAAAAAAAAACAAAAAAAAGAGGAAGCAAGAGAGGGAGCAAGAAAGAAAGGGAAAAATAATGCAAGGAAGGAAGAGAAAAGAAAAGGAAGGAGAAATGTAAAGAAGAAGAAAGACATGTATCTGTCACACAAATAGGGACAGAAACTAAATCTTTAATGAGACGTTCTTGGAGTATCTTATGTCGAGGCTCCAAACACAGGAGGACAGTATGTCTCCCAGCCTCAAGAAGGATACTTGGGTATTTGATTGTATGTGAAAATTGGGGGGAATTAGTAACTTTGTTTATGTGTTTTTGCTCCATGTTACAAAACAAATCTCTTTATTGGGTATAAAAGGTGGAAAAGGAGAGAAGGAGAACAGAAAGCCAAACCCGCATGGCAATGAGCAGTGGAACTGGCAGGAGCGATTACTTTACATTCTCCTTGCCTGAAATTATCTATTTCCATTCTATAGCATCTTTGTTTGTCATTGCCCTGCCTATGTGGTTGCACATAGACTTTCTTTGTTTCTAAATCCAAAACCATTATCGTGTTACCTTTAAAGTTTGGCATCCAGCGACACAGGGGTCACCAGAGCCACTTTGTGCAGGGCTTGTATGACTTCATTAGCTAAATAGAACTGTGGGAACAGATTCTGGGTGACCCTCAAGCCACAGAGAACTGTGGTTTGCTCTTTTTTTTTTTTTTTAACATTTTGTTCCAAAGACACCCAAAATCAGTTCCTTCGATGGTGTTTTCAGTGACAGTCTTATAGAGACACAGATTTGCTGGGAATACAGGATACATCTGCTTTGCACACAAGGCGAAATTCTGCCCCACTGTGGGTGTTTCCAAGGGTGTTTTCAAAGTGACAAGTTCCCTCAAATGCACAAATTTCATTTTGTCTTGATTATTGTAACCAGAAATCCTGATTTTTATTCAGACATTTAAGCTATGGAACCAAACCACTTTTTCTCCAGCATCTTGAAACCAGATTTTGTATCTGGTACCTCCTCAGAGCTCTGCATGAATCTACTATATGGGTTGCATGTTTTTGAAATCAAATCTCCTTTAATGAAAAGAGTCTTGGAAGCAGGAGGTAGAGATGTGATGGCCTGATATTTTTTTTAACCATGGGGGCTCAGGAAATTTGTTCTGATATAACTTTTTCTCTTGTTCCTAGACAGAGGGTGGCCAGACTGCATCATCACTAGGACTTCCAGGACTTTCACGTGGTTTCTCATTTGTGTTGCTGTTTTGGTGACAGATTATTGTCCACATTACAGTTCAGTTTCTATTATACAGAAGGAGGTGTACAGAAGAGAAGAAATTGCTATTTTTTGATTACTGACATGCCAAAGTGTCAGCATAAATTTCATGGGTGCCTCCGTATAGTGAATCTCATAGAATGGTTTGAAGTGGAAGGGACTTTATAGGTCATCAAGTTCCCAGTCCAATTCCACAGTTCCACAGGCAGGGACACCTTCCACTAGAGCAGACTGTACTGGAATTTCACCAGAAACTTCAACATGACCAGGATTTCATCTCTTGGACTCATCACTAGGAAAAAGAGAGCCATTTTGGACTTTGTTTCACATTCTTTCTCTGTACCTGTTCAAATAATGCTTTAATGTACCTACTTCCTTCTGTGAGTAAACCTATTCACTACATTAGGAGAGGCCATCTGGGTCCTGAAGGGTCTTGTGGTCTGTAGTTTTCAGCCCAAGTGTTGGAAACACACTGGTAGTGACTCTATCCAAATAAGACACCTGCCCATGGATAGCCAGTGATGACACATTGCCCTAACTGAAATTATTACCCAACATGCTTCAACTGCTGGGTGAAATTCTTACTCTCCCACATGCTTCTCCAACTTTGTTTTATTTGAATACATTAAAGCCCATCCTTACTGACATCATTAATGACCTACATAAAATCAAATGTGTAGGAGATCAAGTGGAAGAATCAGTGTTTATATTTAGATGTTATTGTTTAAAGCAAAGCCAGATCATTAGATCAGTAAACAGTACTTTAGCTAGAAGTTTGGTCAGATGATAAGTGCATAGTTTATTATTAGATAGTACTTTATTATACTTTCAAAGACAAACTAGATTAACTGGGTGAAATGATCATTTTCCACCAGTAATTAAAGTGATGCAATATCTTTGGAGCTGAACAATGATGAATTTTGAAGGGAATTGGATTAGAATTTCATCATAGGACTGGATCCAGACTTTTATGGGAAGGCTCATTCTCGTACTGTTCACATGGAACTTCACAGCTTACTTCAAACGGCTGCTAATCCCTAACCAGTGTCTGTCTGAAAGATCTTGATTTGAAAACAATATTTGGCTTGGGTTGAATAAAAGTCCACCTCTTTTAACCCAGCACAAATCATGATAAGTCCCCTGAAATCAATAGTAAGAGTACAGTTCCAAGGTCCAGGTCTTGCAGGGGGTTAAAATAGGCAGAAATAAGAAAGGAAAGTAAACAAGATGTCCAGAGATTCTTGATTAGATGTTCATTGGGTTCATATCTCTCCCTAGTGCCTACACATGAATAAGGACTCAGAGGAGGATCTCAGCCTCCCACTCTGACTTTCTGATGCAAGCAGATACTGAAGTGAATGTTCAGGGCTCAGCCAACCTATGAGGTCCGGATTTTGGTTCAGATCCAAAACTGATAAAAGTTGCTCTTCTGGATTTTTTTTTATACAGTTTTTATATAGTTTTATCACAGCAAAACAAGTGAACAGTTTTCTAGGTTGTCTCTGGGATGAATCTAAACCCAAATCAATAACCAGGTTTTGTTTTTATGCATTTCTGTATGTTACCTCCTGGCCTACCTCTGTTCAGTTGGAAAACCTGGAGTATCAGAGGATTTGGGATATTCTGTCACTGCAAACACATCTACTGCATCACTTGGGCTATTCACTGACTTCAGCTGCCTTTGAAGCATTTGTTGAAAAAAAAATGAATTCTGTACCTTGGTTCCTTGTTTGTGGTATGTCAAGCTATGAATTAAAGTCCCAAAGTTATGCATAAGTCACTGATGTGTTAATTTGGTTAAAGCTGGAGGTGAGCAGCTCATCTTTGTGACTGACAGATACAGTATTAGCACCTGTGTCTGCCTTGCTTGGCTTCTCTCTCTTTGCCTTGTAATTGCATCTAAAATCCATGCACAGAAAGAGTCAGAGTCACTCATCAGAGTCGGTCTCTCCCAGAGAAATGGTGGCAACAGCTTTGGCTTTTAATTTTTGCTTAAAAAAAATAAATTGGGATTTTATTCTTGTGTTGATCTGTTGCTGGTCGCAGACAGCAAGAAAGTTTAACAATATTTACTAGTTTTCAGGTGTCAGATCTTCCTTATTCACTCCAATATGTCAAGGTTTGGTATTATAGGAGTTGGCAGAATTTCTCACTGTCTCTTTGTCAGTCTCATGAAGGATTTTATTTTGAGTCCAAATTTTGCAGCTTTGTCCCCTCAAGTGAGTTTTAATACACAGGTCTTCAGAGTTCATCCATATTTTATCCATGCATGCAAGCATATGGGGATATATCTGGCATATGGCATATGTGATCTCTTCACATCACTAATATTGAATTCCCTGGAGCGGGTGGGCTGATTCCAGTAGAACTGAGAGCCCCCATCCAGTGCCCAACATGCAGTTCATGCTGGTTTTTTTTTACCATTGATGAGAATTTATTTATCTTCTACACCTAAAATAATTCTAAATGTATTTCAGATTACTTCATAGTGTTCAATACTACATATACATAGCATTATTATATACATAATATTCACTGAAGATACGCTGGAGGTACAGCAAGATGTACATGATGGAGCATAAGAGTATTGATTTGCAGGATGAAAACAGTAAAAAAATTTTTTGGATGCTGTTTTATTAATTTTTTTTTAACCAAGAGAATTGAATGTCTACCTTTTACTTCATAGCACTTTTATTTGTGTTTGTGCAGCAACTTAGATTTATTTGTGTGTAACTGAGGAGAGCATTGCTATATAGGTGTATATATAGGTATATATAGGTATTTGTCTGAACTTTACTACTCTAAATAAAAAAAATACAACTTTTCCTCTTTTCCTCTTAAAAGTACTCAAGCAAGCATTAGATAGCTATCAAGAGCTTCCTTAAATATAGAAATGTCATCCTCATCCATTTGACCTGCTAAGGAATTAATCTCACATCATTGTAAGTTTGTGAGAGTTTTTAAGAAGGTAAATGTACTTTTTTTTTTTTCCCATTTTCCCCCTTTTAATAGCAAATACTATCAAGAATGTTTGAAAACTTTTAGAATTCCCATCCAAGTTAATCCTTTTAAACCTAGCTATGCTTATTAGCTTTCTTTGAACAGATAAGGCTTAAACAGATGTGTCATTTGAAGAACT
Source organism: Myiotriccus ornatus (assembly GCA_036023395.1). Taxonomy (NCBI): domain Eukaryota; kingdom Metazoa; phylum Chordata; class Aves; order Passeriformes; family Tyrannidae; genus Myiotriccus; species Myiotriccus ornatus. The sequence continues at coordinate 3,948,501 of JAYRBT010000042.1, read as the reverse complement.
GAAGTCAATTTAATAGCAAAGAAGGATACAAAATAGTGGCTACAGAAGGTGAAATGTGGCATTTGATGAAATAGTGGTGATACATTTTTAAATCTCTTCTAAAACTATATTGTTGAAATGACAGAAATTACTAGTGAGCTGTTATGGTTTTAGGAATTATAGGCATCAACCTATTTAGTGGTGCTAAGAAGCAGCTTGAATCCCTGGCTGTCTCTCTCAAGTCATTTCTGATGGCATGGCAGCTTCTGTAGTTCGCTCTATCTACACGACAAGAAGTGCCTTGAATTTATCAGCCGGTGGGTTGAAATGTAAAGATAGGAAACCTCTTTATCCATCTTTAGGAGTGGAAGGAAATTCTTAAATCATCTGAATTAAAGTGGCAATTTTAATTGAGTTCTTGCCTGTATCTCATTGTACATCCCCCCCGGACGGTGGCAGCTGAGACACACCACATCACCTCATTTGGATTGTCCTATTGTGCCAGGGGATGTGTCTGCTGTGGCTGGGCAGGGTGGTTTAACAGGGATGTGTATAACAAGTGTCTACAGAGTTGAAAGACATTTCATTAAACATATCTGCAGCATACACAAACGGGAGAACTTTACAGTAAGGGCACATCATGCTGCTCCGTCAACGAAGAGTCAAAGGAAATCTTTTTCCACTTTGCCATACAAAGCTTATCTTGGAAAGTTATTTACAGTTAATATTCCAAACAGGAGCTTCTGAGTTTCAGAGCCATCTCTGAAAGCATGCTCTGGGAATTTAAAGCGGAGGCAGTTTTGGAAACAGGAGGTGCAGAAAGATCTGGTGCGGGAGTTACTGGCTGAACAGCTTTTATTTTCTGCCTACAGCTTAGCAGAGTTTTGGGGCCTGACTCCTAAAGATAGCAGCCCACTCACCCTGGAAGAGACCTCAGTGTGTGCAAGTGTATCTGCACTTTGGGGTACCCTCAGCACTGCTCCAGCAGGATAAAGAAGCCTTACTCTAAACATGAATTAAGTCATTTGGTGGCAGTTTCCCTGCAATTATAAACTCTCATGGCTGCCTTAAAATCTCTTTACCTTCCCCAGGCTGTAATCAAACTAAAAAGCTCTCTGTGTGTTTTTCAAGTATTGCTGTATCTGAGGAAAATTCATCAAAACCTGAATTTCAGAGTCCTTCTTTCCAAATCATCCCAGAGGTAATCAGGGAGCTGGGGAAGGGTTAACACCTGTATCCAGGCTGGACACTGTCCCGTGAGGATCAGTCCAACAGATGAGGTAATGGGGTTTTGCTGAGGCAGAGGAAAGGGGTGGCTTAACGAGAGATGAACAGGAGCGGGAGCCAAATTTAAATTAATTAACTTCAGCTAGACTGAAATTCTATTGTGAAAAGGCAATGGCTGGGGCTAGTGAGCAAACTTGGAAACACCAGGCTGGGAAGAGAGTGAAATAATGAGCGTGGATCTCACAGTGACACTGATAACAAAGCCTTCAGTAGTTTGCAGCTACTAGGACACTGTGACTTGCCAGAGCTGTTTCTGGGCCCATCTCTGAGTGACCAGTGCTGCTAAACCCTGAGTGGTAAATACACACCTACCTTTGAAAAATCTGCTTCAAAACTGCTGTGATCCTTGTTTTATATAAATTCCCAGCTCCTGGAATAAATTTGTTATAAAGCCATTGCAGCTGCTTCTTAGCATTTTATTATTTTTCTTTCTTATTTTTTTTTTCTCCTGTATTTCAGGGGAGGGAGGGGGCAAAACCTCAGTGTATACAAAATACTTCAGACATGAGCACAATCCTGTCCTTCATTTATTTTGCAATTTAATTTTTTTTAAGCCAACCTCCTGATTTTGAGTGTATGAAATTCACAACACTGTCGTGTGACAAAAGCTAACTTGAATAAGCAAGCTCTCCATGACAGAATCTTTTAATATTAATGCTTTTGTTCATTTTCAGTAAGAAAATTCTGGGCCAGATCCTCAGCTATTGCCAGTGGGGGAGGCACCATCAAAAAGAAGCTGCATAGAAGTCAGTCATACTATTCCGAAATGAATCATTTGATGGTCTTGCTCTGTAGCACAGGTTTTTAACGTTACTTATTTTAAAACAATTAAATGTGAAGGTAAAATTAATTTCCTCTAATTTCATTCATCAAAAAATCATATCTTGTTGCAAGTTTTGATGCCTTGGGTAGACAATGGAGAGATCATCATCCCTTCCAAGACCTCTTCAAAGGTCCTTGGAGATGTCCCTTTCTCACCTATTTTTGCAGAGGCAGCCTGAAGGATTGACTTTGAAAGATTTGGGCTGATTGGAAAGAGTGGAAAAAAAATCCTAAGAGAAGAGTGCACAAGAAAGAAAACTGCAAATTTGGGCCAGTCTCTGATCTTTGATCCTGACTCAACAAAGTGCTCTAAATTCAATACACGAGATAAAGTGTTGTGCATGTGTGTTCATGCTTTGCTGAGCAGTACTGAGACAAAGGTATGGATGCCAACTGTGTAGCTGAGCCAGACTTCCAGACTTTCTTGCTATTTTACCATGAACACCAATTTTGAGGTGTGTTAAATATATAAGCAGAGGAGGTCACTTGGGCTTGGCAGGGCAACTGGCAGAGATGGACCGACATCAGCTCCAAGGTGCTGTAACACCGCAAGGTCTGTAACACACACTCAGTGAGGTGGAATAGCACTCCCCATGTGTGCCTGCTCTCTCCTTTAACAGACTAAACACACATGTCTCTTTAGCCACTTAGAAAAAGATGTTACCAAATGGCTGTAGTCACAAATGGAGCTTTAAATGGTTTTAACATAATATGACAATCTGTTCACAAATCCTGATGTGTTTACAAAACATATCCTTGCTGCCTAATACGTTTATTTTAACACTTTATTCAGGCTTAAATGCCATTTTCACATGCTAGGTTTGTTTGGATTTTGCATAAGGTTGTACCACTTATTCAGGAATGTTGGACAATAATGCAACATTGGGAAAGAGTTCAACTTTTGTTTGGGTTGAATCACATTCAACTTCTGTTATTCACCATTTAGGGCCTGAGTCATCAAGTAACAGTTAGGACTGTTTAGTTTCTGTTCTCAGCCAGAACAGGTGATCTTCTCTTTGGCATGACCACAGGCAGCAGAAGTCAGTCTCATCTGGACAGACCAGGACAGAGGTTAAGTGATTTCCAGTATAATGAAGTATTTTGCCAGATTGGAGTTTCATTCAGTCAGGAACAGACATCTGCAATCTTCCAGTTCAATGTGCATGTTTGAAACATGGTTGGATTCCTCCCCAGTTCTGTACTTTTTGTTGATAGGGTTCGTGGTTCACTTTTTCTCCCTGCTTTCAGTAGGTGAGGGAATTCTGTTCCATCTAGGTGAATGATTACTTGGTGCTGGTTGTGTTCACCCTTTCCTAGGATGTTTTCAGGACATTTCATACCTGTGCTCCACACCATCTACCTTGGAAATGCTGCAGACACTGTGAATATCCAGTTCTGGGCCCCTCATTTCAAGAGAGACATTGAGGTGTTGGAGCATGTCCAGAGAAGGGCAACAAAGCTGGTGAAGGGTCTGGAGAATCAGTCATATGAGGATCAGCTGAGGGAGCTGTGATTGTTTAGCCTGAAGAAAAGCTCCAGGGGGAGACATTAGAGCTCTTTATAACTCCTTGAGAGGAGGTTTGTAGCCAGGTGGGAGTCTGTGTCTTTTCCCAAGCAACAAGTTACAGGAGAACAAGAAACATCCTGCACCAGGGAAGATTCAGATTGGACATCAGGAACAATCTATTGACTGAAAGGGTCATTAAACATTGGAATGGGCTGTCCAGGGAGGTGGTGGAGTCACTATCTCTGGAGGTGTTTGAGAAATGACTGGACATGGCGCTTAATGTTACAGTTTAGCTGACAAGGTGGTGTTTGGTCAAAGGTTGGACTTGATTACCTTGGAGGTCTTTTCAAACCTTCGTTATTCTATGATTTCATGATTCCATACCATAAGGTACCAGATGACATCTCTTTAGTGAAAACCACAGTCATTCTTCCATGACATACAAGATATAGTAGCAAATCAGTACCACAGTTTCTTCCTTCTCAAGATGTCCAAGGGCCAGCATATCTAAAGGATACCAAAACTGTGGAATGAAGATCATGGGAACATTTTTTTGATATAATGAACTTCTAGAGAAAGGTCAAGCTGGCTTGTCCTGGAGAATAACCATCAGTCTCATGTGTGGCTCTCATGGGCTGTGATATCTCTTCAAGATCCTCTCCCATGGACAGAACTGCCTTTTGGTCTCATTCAGGTTTCCATTAGTTTGACTCCTATGACTTTAGAGTTAGCAATAGGCAAGTTGAATACAGAATTTACAGACATTCTCCAATCCTCATATTGAAATATTTTACCACTAATGAATCAGAAGAAAGAGGGCAAATTACTGAATTTCTGGTATCACCTTTCTTATTATCCTTTCCTCATATTATGTGTTTCTTTGCCCACTGTATGAATCAGAATGGACATATAATAATTTATTTATTTACTTTCACAAGAAAGTCTACCAACAGGTCATGACCTTTTCAAAGGGGAAATAGTAAATGGTATTAGAGGGAAAAGATTTCCAGCCCTTACCACCTTCTAGGCCATGGGTAATTTGTATTATAGTTGACATGGTGTATATCGAATCAAAAGATTAATATGTTTGTTGTTGTGGATCTTTTAAATCGTGTTTGTCCATAACTCATCTTCACTGCTTGTGAGGAGTTTAGCTTTGATGATATCCACTGGTGGGGATTTAGCCTTCCTTTTGTCATGTTTTTCTACCAGTTATTATTATAAACTCTAAACTTACAGCCTATCTAAAGAACACAATAATTGCAGGACACGATTTTTGATTTTGATTTTGTTTTTGTTTTGTAGGCTTGGTTTTGGGGTGGGTTTTTTTGGCATTTAAGCTATGGAAGTCTCAAAGGAATTTCATCGTACTTTTAATTTTCTTCAAATTTCGCCTAACCCAAGTCAACCTGCCCATCATTCATGTTAACATGGATTCAGTAAAACAAGGCAGCAGTAGACCACACCACATACGCCACAGTGTATTATTCTTTCTAATCAAAAGGTCTGCTTTGGTTTCCAAAGTGTGGGAAACCTGACACAAGATGCCCGTCGCAGATAGGGAAGGATCCTCCACTCTTTAGCGTAGTGTAATAATAACAACAACAATAACTTTGATTTTGTTTCAAGACTTCTCACTTGGGATCCTGCAGAGGTTCTGATATCCCGCCATGCCAGCATATTATTTTTGGATTGAATGACTGGATGAGCTTGATTTACATCTTATCTCACTCCATAGCCCATAATGTGTTTTTAAATCATGTCTAAACAATTTACCACAAAAGCAAAATTGGAGGCAGGCGGTGGGAAGTATCTTGGATAAGTCAAGCATCAAAGAGAGAAACCTCAGAGGACGAAGAGGGGTTTATTTGCAGCTGGCTGAGTCATGTTTCATGTGGGTATGGTCCCCTGCTAATAATAAGCAAACTGCTAAAATACAGTTCCACACTTTATTAACTTGTTCGCTGGGTTAGTATGTGCTGTGTAGACATGTTCGCTGGTAACTTCTCTTCTTTAAGAACTTTTCCCCTGGTAGCCTTTCAGATAACATTAGAAAATAGCTTTTTTTTTCCCCCTACATTTCTCCTGCCTTGTGTCACACTGCCAAGCCTCTGAAGAGGCTTCTGTTGTGCTGTGATGTAGCCTGCAAGGCGTGTGCGCTCTGAATCTACAGCAAAGAGTCCTCAAAGAACAATGACAGTCACAGCAAGTGAATGGCTGCCATTTAAAAAACTAACATTGGTGGGGTAAATAAAGATTGTCGGTTACAACTGTTTCTGGATCAAAAACGGAGATTTGAGAGGAAAAAAAACCCCAGTTTTTCAACAAAGATTTTGTGTTCTTTGGAAAGTTAAGCTTTTCTTTGTTTTTCTTACAGCATTATTTTGGTTTGATGGGGATATTATTATTACCTTTAATATTTCATTTTTAATATATTATCTGTCCCTCACTTTTGGGTTTTTTTTTTGGTCAAAAAGGACAACAATGTTTGAGAATAATGACCTATGCTAAATCACTTTTGAGACTTAGTTTTCAGGAGCAGTAATTCAACTTTTGAGATAGCTCTCACTAAACTCTGAAATAGGGGGCCACAAGGAATTATAAGTTACATTTGGGAAAAACTGACCAACCCTTTAGCTAATCAGGTAAACACCAGGATGGGGGACAAAGGCTGATCAGAGTTATATGCTCACCACAGCTGAGCCCTAAAACATATGTTTTGTGTTGCACTCTACAAACAATTGTCTTAGTTACGTAGTGCTTGTGTTGAACAGTGGAAGATTTTAAACAATAATATTATGACTCTTAAGAGACTGCAATCAGTGTCTTAACACACTGACTCTAAGACCATACTTTTTCTTAAAATAGGTCACGGTTTTCCTGAATGTAATTTAAAGTTTCAGGGTTAAAAATGCAAGACCTGTTGAAGGACTGAAGAAAGGCAGAATGACAAAGAAAAGAAAAATTGAATTTGTGTTAAAATTGAGAGATAATCCCAATGCTCTCAGCTTTACTCTCAATGTAACCAACCAGTAGTCTAGTTTTTAGGATGTTGTGGTTGAGATGGAGGCGGTGAAAGCTCCTGTACTGAATCAGGTAGGAAAATGATTTTACTCTTGGTCTTCCCTGTCCAATGAAGGGAATCTTACCCTGTAGATCCCAGTGACTGATCTTGGAAGGATGATCCCCATTAATCCCCATTTAATGAGGAATCCCATCCTTGCTAAAGAAAACATTCTGTCTACGGTCCAGGTTTATAGGCTGTGGTGTTTTCAGATATCAATGTTTTCTGTTAAAAAATCCAGAAACATCTGAAAATCCTTTATCTGTCTTATTTTACCCCAAAAAGGAAAAAAAAAAAAAAGAAAAACCAATATCAACCTACCAATCAGAAAAACCTTTCCACTTGACCTATAGGACTTTCAAGCTCTTTTAAGCAGACTTCAGGTGTTTCTTCACTAGCTTCTGCTGTTTCTCACACTAGAACTTCTTATCACACAGGACATACCCTGAACCAAGGCCATGCTGCCTCTCAGGAGAGGACCCAAGGACCCATATCTGCAGTCTGTAAAGGTAGTAACATTAGCACTTCTCCTCTGAGGGTCAGCACTAGAGGGCAATACAGCCACACACCAAGCCACACATCAGTGATTTTTAGTGGACGGTGTTTGCTCCACTGACATGAAAAAAGGGAGGGTGGAGATGAGTTGTCAAAACCGTGAGTCAGAGAGCAAACTGGTCCCACCTTAACCACACTGAAAAAGCCAGTCCTCTGCCATGCAGCAATTTCCCTTATCAGATTGCTATCAGAAATTAACACAGGGCGAATATGCAAGATAAATATCATTAATTCCATTATTAGAGATAGATGATATAATACAGAGGAGTTTCACAATGATCTTAGAAATTAATAACTAGTATTGCATGTATGCAACTAGCAAATATTCTGATTTTTTTTTCTGATTAATTTTTAAAAGTGGTTTTAAGACAGGCCAAAAGTGTTAAAGTCCAGCTGGACAAACAGCAGCAAAAACCCATCCTCAGTCAAATAAGTAAAACTGGTGTTACTAATGCCAGTCTCTGCTCAGGGTGCCATTCTGAACTTGGCCTTGCCCTCCACTTTACTGAAACTCTATATGAGATGAAGAGATGGCTGATACAGGACAGGCTAAAAAGTTCAGCCTGTTGGGACCAGGATTCATTTCAACCCATCAGTGTTCTTTATTCCACTAAGTGGTGACATAATTACAGAGCCAGGATCTCTGGGGACTACTCTCGAGCTGGGTCCAATTTGCTGGCCATCCTGTAGAAGAATGACAACCCTGCTTTATTCCAGGCAGTGGGCTTGTAGGGAAATTGGCCAACTCTATGACACACTGTACATGAATTCATTCCTGGAAATCTGTAACTGTCTCCCTGACAAGACTGATTTTGAAACTCAGAGAAGACTTGAAGTAGATGCTACCTGGCCTGTGTTAACACACAGCAGTGCATTTTCCTCCCTCCATTGCAGTAATTCTTATTTCATCCACTGTTATCACCCTACTTTTCATGAAAAATAAACCCACTACCTAGAAGGCTAGTGAGCAAGCTTGTCTGCTTATATTTTGGCACTGCAATCTTCTTGGTTTAGCAGGTACAAACCTCTGTATTTACATAGACATGAAGAATGGAAATTTTACACTATGGAGGGATCTGCCTGAGTATTTTTACATAGGTTCATGCTCATTATGGCCCAAAACCTTGCAAATATTCACTAGCAAAGCAATTGGGATTGGGACCTGTAGAAATGTAGACTTTTGACATCTTTTCCATGTTCACACAGTAGAGCTGTGCCAGGATCCCATCTTTGCAACCAAGCTGGGATTGGTACCTGGACATGTTTACTTTTCAACCTGGTATCACATGCTTCAGCATGCCCTGTGTAAACAGGAAAAAGATGAAGTAACCTTTCACTGGGATTTTAGCCCCTCCAACTATTTATTTTATGACACAGTACTTCTACAGCTCCCTGCTGGCTTCAGGTTGCCTGCAGCATTTCCTCAGCACAAATCTGTATAGTGATTTTAAGTTACTAGCAACTCATCAAGGCCCAAAAAAGCCATGAGTAGCAAGATGCAGCTCAGACATCCTGAAACCCTACAGTTTAAAGGACTCATTATTACTGAAAGGAAGCAGAGAATATGTGAAGTCAATATGGACAAAGCTTTGGAGAGCCGTGTCAGTGGAGGTTTAGACTGGCTATTAGGAAATATCCAGAGTGGTTGGGCGCTGGAAGAGGCTCCCCAGGGCAGTGGTCACAGCTCTCCTGTGCAGAGCCAGGAGATAGACTTCAATATTCCTTGTGGGCCCCTTCCAGCTCAAGAAATTCTATGATTCTGTGACATACCAAGGCAAATCTTTGCCTGTGATGGCATGCAGTGACAAATTGCTTAAACATCCCCAGATGAGTCTAGAACTTTCGGAGCAGCACACTGGCAATAGACAAATTTACATTACAAATTAGACAGTTACTTCTAGGCAAGGCTGCCTGAACATGGATATGTGCCATCATCACAGCAAGTGGAGCACATTTTTTTGAACTCACATTCTGAGACATGTGTTTCATAAGGTGGAAGTCCTGATTTAGTCAAACAAGCTGCAACACTTCTTGCAGAGGTAGCTGAACGACATGTAAGGGCTTGCTTTGTATAGAAGGTCAGACCAGCTGATCCAGCAGTCCATTCAGAGCTTAAAGTCTCTGGGAGCCTATAGTCTGAGCTACAGACTTAAGCCTCTTACTGAGTGTTGAAACAGTTTTTGTATTGTCCATAGATCATGCACAGAGGAGAAAGCAGACCAGACGGTGAGCAGTGAGTTGCATATGCCAGGGAAGATGTAATTTGAAAAGGAATCCATCTTTATACTGAGTCATAACACAAGTTTTATTATTACCTCTCCGTGTGTGGGTATAATACCTTATTTAAAGTTGGAAATACCAAGTGACTCTGAAGTAAAGATTACAAAGCAGAAAGACTTTAGAGTGGTTAACAAGATGTCACACTAAACATCACCCTATGCCAGAAGATGAAAGGACAAAATCAACAGAAATACAAACACTTAAGAGCTGTTGTTTTTAAATTTGCCCATTCTCAATGAATATATAAGCACAGGGAAGTTGTGCTGCCCTGTGTTTGCTCATCCCTGGTCTTTTTCAGCTCACCTATTGCTTGAGTATATTAGAAGCAAATAGCACCTTAAAAAAAAAAATCACCACTGATTTGCATCGAATCAAAGGAGTTTGTAGCTATCTGAAGTTTTACAAGTGGGGGCTTCACTTTAGTGATGAAGTTTCAATGGCTTATTTCCTGGTACTTAGAGGAGATTTGTGCTGCACCAGTAGCTTGTTAAGCTGTTACCCTGGTTTGTAGGTACTAATTTCTTTTAATGTGAGTTTACTTTGTCGTGCTTTGTTTGCTGTTATTTCTTGAGTGGGTTTGGTTATCTCCTCCTTAAAAGCAGATTTCAGACTGATAGTATTTACCTAAGAGAGCCATGGATATTATCTTAACCTTTAATGCATTTGTCACTATTTTGGAGGATGTACTTTCTACTGACTCTGAATAAATGTTTCTGAGTTAATCGGCAAATGTGGGAAATTTCTTAAGAATGACACCTGACCATAAAGGTTAATATCATCATGCTAAATATTTTCTCACTAAAACATCAAAAATGTACATGAAAATAGGATATAGATAGACAGACTTTGTGTGGTAGGTGGTTTTTTTTCCCCTAATGTTTGCTCCAGAGTTCAATAAAGCCAAGGAAAGATTGTCTTTCAATCTGTTAATTGAGCCCCATAAAAAACAAAATGCTTGTGTATTTACTATTGTATTTGTAAAACACAAAAAACAAGTAATGTGTATCTAAGAGCAAAAGCAAGGCCACAGCAGGTCCTAATGCCTTTGAGAAGCCCAAGAGCTGCACACAAGCCAAAAGCATTGTCTTGAATGTACAACTTGATGAGCAGCTCAGTAAAAAAAAATAAATAATAATTTCCCTCACAATAAAGATTTGCAGCATATTCTCACCAGATCACTTCTTTCTGGTCCCAGTTTTCATACAGAAACAAAAGTTAAGGTTTGGGCACCTTGGAAGGATTTAAGAAAACTCTTCCATGTCAGGTTTTGGTTATAAGAGTTTGGAGGAGTCTGCTGGCCACAGCAAGGGTACACCTTAATCTAACAGATGCATCCCTCACCAATTCAATTTATATGATCATTCTGGAAAAGTTTCTATACTTTACAATGATTTTTCCAGTTGCAGTTACAGTAATTTGTGTTACTTAGAGATAAATAGCAATATCATGAGCATTATGTTAATTTTCAAACCTGTGTGATTTTTTCTGTTGCAAAGAGAAGTCCAAGCATCAAGGACACTCTTGAGCCAGCAGAGCTGCCTTGAATCCAAGGGCCATCAGCAGCAAGGACTTGCCATGTCAATAGATCAGATCCAACAGAGAACTTTGCTGATGTAAAGGGCCAAGTGTTCTTAAAAATTTGGATTTATTTTATCAAGTGACTTTTTAAAGTAAATGTAAAAATCTGGGAGCAGAGATCATAGTCTAAAACTTCCTCCTCTTAGTTAAATATCTCATTAGCCCAACCTCCAGGTATTAGCATCTTCTGGGGGTTTGATACAGGATGATTGAAAACCCCTAAACCCCTACTCTCTCTCTCTCTCTTTTTTTTTTTTTTTTAGTTGGCACACATTTCCTCCCCATTCAGCCCCAGTTCCCCATTATCATCATTTTTTGTGGGTTTCACTCTTGAAGAATGAAAGAGCTCAGAGATAGCTGAATCAGGAAATTTTTGTACAAATTTTGACTGGGCAGAGCACGCAAGCACCTAAAATTAGATCACCATTATGTTTCAATTTCAAAGTATTTGTAATTATTACAAATTTATTTTTTTTTCATTATTATTTGAAATCTCATCTGCATAAGAGAAGTATTGAGCAGTCCCAGCCAAAATCATGAGCATCCTGCAGCCTTTCTTTCTCATCACTTTGCATCCTTTGGTAACCTTTGTTGTAGACTCAACAGTTAATCTTCCCTCTTTAACTTGGAGAACTTGTGATCAAAACATAGAAAGATGTTAACAAATAGCACATTTAATAGGAGAAAATAGAATTACAGAGATTCAGTAGTTTTCCTGAAGCCACACCAGAAGTCCCCTAACGAGACAAAGACTCAAGCCTGGACCCCATATCCCGGTCTACGACTCAGATATTTAGGTTGTTTATTTATTTGTTCTATTCACATATTTTAAATGTAACAGGAACGGTTCAAAGTGCAAAACCACTCTCAGACAGGTTGTTCCTGGCTCTGCTGTACATTTTTCATATTGGAAGCTCAAGAGTTTCATGAATTTGTGATTATTGTTATTTATTACTGTAAACTGGCCTATGTGACACTGTCTGAGATTGCATTATCATAATGAACCTGAGCACAGCACCCACAGTCCCTCCTACACGAGGGAACGAAAAATTTCTAAGAATCCGATTTCTAAGTATGATCTTTGGCGAATACCAAAGAAATATGAATCACTCGTCTTGAGTCACATGAAAATGTTACAAGGCATAAAACAAGAGCTGTTCACGTGAAACATTTTGCGTGAGAGAAGGTGGTCAGCTGACTAGGTCAGCAAAGTGGCTGCAGGACCTGCAAATTTCCACCAAGAGGGTTTTATTTTTACACATAGAAGAAAAGCAAAATATCTCCTTTGTTCAAGACACTGATGCAGTGGGAAATTAGAATTGAGAGTAGCTGTATTTAAAACAAAGCCCAGCAAAAAAAACCCCACCCTTGTCAAGGCCAATTTACAACACCACAAGTTTTTAATGGATGTGAGAAGCAGGTTGATCTGAAAACAAAACTAGTAAATAACAGGTTTTCTATTGCTCTGACCACATTAATGCCACAGAGTTGGTGTCTAAAAGACAAGCAGTGTCTTTAACCCTCTCCTTATTACATGATTCACTGTTATGTTTGCTCTGTAATTTTGCCATATCTGGGCTCACCTTGCAGTGGGTCTGTAGTGTGGTCTGGGCTGTGTGAGTTGCTGCTGCTGGTACCTACACGAGCCAGTTTAGAGACGTCTTGGGAATCTCCAGGCCCCTTCGGTGCAGACGTGCCCAGAACATTTCTTTGTGGATTTATTCACATCATCTGCCTGTAAGACAGAGAATTAATATCTTCTGTCAACTCTGTTTTGGAGATGATAAACTAATGCCTGGTGAAATGGTGGGGCTTGCCCACAGTCAAACAGAGATTCTGGGGAAGCCAAGGAGCTACCCCCGAATTATCTCAGTCTTGCTCCAAAAAAGCTGCCCCCAAATTATCTCAATCTTTGCTGCCGTAGCATCATTCTCCCCTGGTGAACAAAAACTCCACACAACTCTGGGAATATTTCAGTTCTTCATTTTCTGATCAGAACTCTTTAAAAGACCAAATTTGAAATGAAATATCCTAATCTATGTGGATAAAGGTTTGAGCTGCCAGGGACTTCGTCTGGCTTTGGTGTTTGACAGATGCCACAAATGCCAGATAAAGGCAACAGAAGGAGTTTTGGTTGGTTTTGGAGGTTAAGGAAAACCTATCAGTGTTTTTACTACGCTGCATAAATGATTCCTGACACGGTGGTGCCCTGGCAAACGAAGCAGGAGAAAAGAGCAGGGAGGACATGACAGATACAACCAGGTTGGTGCACAACTACCATGAAAAGAAAAGGGTTTGTCCCTAGAAAATTTAGAATAGCTGATGCTGCTCCAACAAAGTTAACACAAACATAACAAAATGGCAATAAATGTTAAAGAGCTTTTCAAAGCATCCATTTTTATCCCCACTACAATGTTTACTTCTCCTTTAATACACTGAAAATAAAAGATTTCCATCCCAGAGGAACATTCTGGACATGCTATATTATACAGTAAAACTATGCTCTAACGTTTCAGTCATCTAAATATTGTTTTTGGGATTACTCACGGAAACTTCACAGTGGAAGAGGAAAGGGGAGGGGAAGTTGCATGGAGAAGGGAGGGGGGAAACATCCCTTATTAAAGCTCCATTAGCTCCAGAAAAGAACTCTGTGAAGTGCATGAAAAATATTGTGGATTATTCAAAGACATCTATAATTTGAGTGTCTGTTTTCAATGTCAAGTTTCCTCCTAACCCCTTTCACTTTTTTCCTCTTTTATTTTAACTTTTTTTATTTTATTTCTCCAGAGGAGGATAATGATTATTACAGAAGTAAGCAGGGGAAAGATGGATTGTCTTTATATGAAATGTAACTGTTGGGTAAGGCAATTAAGCGGAACAGAAAATAACCAGGATTAAAACCCTTTTTTAGATCCTGCCAGGGCTGAAATCGTTGTCACAGGGAAGATATCTTTAAGCTCCAGCAAAGTTTGGGTGAGGCAATTGAGAAGATGACGGTCTAATGACTGTAAAACCTTAAAAACGGCAAACAGAGAGGTCTTCCCGTGGAGGAAGGGCGCCTTCTCTTCCCCCATCCTCTTTCTAATATCAGATGGTGACTGCACACCTGGGATAAATATAACCCTACAGCTGTCACTGGGGGCTGGGACCCAGGGGAGGAGTGGGCTGGTGGGAACAGCATCTCTCCTCGCCCCCCACGCGGGCTCCTCTCGGCCGGGGTTTCATCCGGCAGTTCCAGCGAAAGCAGGTGGCAAAGCCGGGGTGAATCACTGAGCTGGCAACCTCTGAGTCAAGGCTGAGGAAGGGGTTATTACACAACTTTCACGTTTGGGGTGGAGAGCCACGGGTGCTCAGGAAAGAGCAAACCCACACAAACTCACCGGCAGCTGGGGAAAGCAGGAGTGTTAATTAACCCTCTGCTCTCTCTGTTTGCCCTCCCGAGGCTCGCAGGGGAGAAGTGCGCGGGGGAGGCTACAGATAAAACGAGAATACGTGAAATTACGCGGTGGTTTGTGCAACGCTGATTATCCTTCATCATCTGACTGGACCTCTTTGCTTTGGGGAACCAGTTTTAGTAGGCTTCAAGCACGTGGAGTGAGAAAAATCAGAAAAACAACCCCCGGCACACAGGCACGGAGGGAGGAAGCAGGTTTGTGAAAGCACCTCCCAGTGCGAAGCAGGGGACAAGCCACTGCCAGAGCAGCTTCCCCTCCTTCTGCTTCAAAACAGCTCCATTTTGCAACCTCGGATGCAAGATCCATGGATGCTGCAGACCTTCTTCCCCTCCTTTGTGTCTGCACCAGAGCCAGGGCACCAGCTCACCCCCAGCCTTCCCTGCCGGGTCAGGATGACAGATCTGAATAACAGGAGTAATGACAGCTGATGGTATAATTAGAGCAGTGAATTAAGTGTGGGAGTCTTGCAATTTGAGAGTAGCTTGTGACCTCTGGGCTATATCCATGGTTGATGTGTGCCCTGGGACACCCCTCTGCGAGCAGAGGGGTGGCACAGGCAGCGAGTGCTCATTTCATCCCTTTTCGGCCAGGAAACATGCTGTGTAGGAAAAAAAGATACCACATTCTACGTGCTCCACAGTCTGGGGGAATTTGATGCTGGTCAGATAATCTGCTTTAGTATTTCTGTTCCATAGTAGTAGTGTGTAATATTTCTAAATTGCTTATATTCGAAGTTGTGTGATCAGGCACTAATGGACCTCACTGAGACCTTGTTCTCCCCAAGCAGCCTGAACTTACAGACTGGCTTCTGGTTCTTGAACTCACCACTGCTCAGTACATCGCCTTGGCTGCTGGGGGGATCAAAACATTGTTATTTTCTTGTGTTACACGCTGAAATTTCAGACCCAGAACATTCTGGTGTTTGCTTCTGAGGAGAAAGTGGGGAAATGAATCTGTTCTGTTTGTTCTGGCTTAAATATGGAAACATCTGTTAAACTGCCTCCGTTTGACTCCTGGCTGCATTAAAGTGATGGCAAATTTTGCCACTGATTACTGAGTATATTTCACTATTTTTTTTTTTTTTGCTTACAAGTTCTGTGAACACTCAGGACTGGGTGGTTTGGTTGCCTACGAAAGGATAGGATTAGATCTACATATCAGCCTCATGTGTCATATTGATAAGCTGCCACATACCTATACACCAGTGCAGAACTTTGTCAACTTTCCAGGAATGTCCCAAATATCTATTTATTTATATTATATTTAATATATAATATATATACAGTCCATATATATATAATCTATTTTAATATATTTTTATATATATGCATATCTGTGCTTGTCCCTTTCCTCTGGGTTGCCTTTCTGACCAGAGATTGATTTGAGAAATAGAAAAGGATTTGAACATAAATCCTATTGCTGAACACAGCATATCAGTGCTAAGCAAAGAGTTCAAAGTGGAGTTGAAGAAAGAAGTTCTCAGCCAAGGAACCCTGGCAAGGAGCGCTCAGAACTCTGCTGGAGAGAATGAGCCAAGTTCAGGGGATGGTCACCTCTCTCCCAGGAATCAGAAGATAACCCATAAGCCGAATGAATCCCACAGAAAGTATTTAAAGAAGGGGGAAGATTCCAAGGGAACAAAAAAATTTCCTTGTAGCTGCTTCTGGGTTACTGAAAAACCTCCTAAGTGTCTGAGTGGAGCAGAGAAAAAAGCCTCTAGAAAATGGAGAAGGAACAGAGGAACTAATGGGCTGTGAGGTCTGGGTCCTCCCCAGAAGTTTGGTTCCATATCCAGTGCCCTCAGGAAAGGGCACTGTCCTGTGTTTTGGGGCGGCTGTAATCCTTCCTCAGCTGCTGAGGCAACCCAGATTGCAGAGAGCATTTAAGTGGGCTGAGTGTAATTACTAATTGGCATTAAGTAACAGTGTAATTAGCACTTTTTGGCACATCTTCCCCTGAACATATGGTATTCAATGGTTTTGTAACTAAGATATTTATATGACACTCCCAGCAATACACTTAATGATGACTTTAAATGTTATTTTCCACATTTTCCAAAAGCGATGCTTAATTAGGGGTGCTGGACAGCGGGGATTTCTGGTGTACAGAGTGATTGAGTTAATAGGCTAAATTCTGATGATTGGTGTAAACTGTGGCCAGTGTAAAGAGCTTTAGTGAGACAACTTCTGAGGCTGTAGTGGTAGAAGATAATGCATCTATGGCTCATCAAGAAAATTCCTATTCACCCGTGGAACCTGGGGAATTCCTACTGCACAACAAAACTGCAGCAGGATGTAGGAGAATGGCACAGGATTTTTGAGAGAGATTATTTTAAGCTAAACTACTGGACATGTAAAATTATTCAGGGAAGGAACTGCATCTTCATTCTGTAGCTGTTTGCTTAGATCTAACAACTTAATCTGAAATTTCATGATGTGAGCAGTATAAATACCCTGCTTCATTTGTTGCAATGCTGCAATTAGTTTCTAGTAAAATAACATCCAAAATAATCACCAAATGTTCCCGTTTGCTGATAAGGGGAAAGAAGTAACAATCTCAGAATGCTGTGATTATTAATCTTGTTTAAACCCCTTATTTTTAACCAAGATACTTTGCATAGAAACACATTTATATCTCTACCTCTAACTGCTAAAGGGTAAGAGGAAAGTTTCTTTTGGGTTGTTTAATCCCATGTTTTCTGCAGGGCTTCTTTTACATTCCTTGGTAATGGCTGATTCAGATCATGTGTTGGAACAAGCTTCCTTAGTGGAGGATTAGGAAATGTGACGGTTTCCTCTTGTTCCAAAGAAATACATGTTTTAGGCATTTGGTGGAACCCTGTGGCTGGCCATGAATCACAACTTTTGGTCAATCACTGCTCAATACCTGTCTACAAAATGCTGGGGGAAGGGGGGAGGGTCAGAAATGGAATAAACTCTGCGCTTTCTCTGCAAAATTAAATTATTGCAGTGAGCTTTGGATGACGTTATTAAAGTGACACAGTGAGAAATACAACTTTTTTCCCTTTATTGCCTTGAGTCAGTTGATAATTCACAGCGGTGAACAAAAGAAAGTCAGTGGATAACACATGTTAGCAAGGTCTCTGCAAAATTACCATCCGTATTAGACTTTTTCTTTATCACTGAGATCCGCTGCCGGTTCACATTAAAATTCAGAGTGCTGACAAATGCATTTCTCTTAGCACCATCACCATTATTTTTATTTTTTTTACTAGGCAGCAGCAGGGCAGTGACTGGTAAGCAGAGCTCCTGGCACTCCTGGAGGTTGTTTATTTAGGGGGAAGGATCTTATCATTTCAGGACAGCTACATCCAGCTCGTGGGGTCTGAAAGTCACGTAACCATCAGCATGAAGAATTTACTGGTGGTCCCTCATGCCAGCAAGGAAGTGGAGGCAGCATCTCATGCACTAAAACAGCACCTCAGTGCAGCATCTTCCTTCCACTCCTCCTTCCCATTCTCTCCTGGCACTGCTGCCCACCACGTGATTTTTTGGAAGGGGATTATTGTCACGACTTTGCACCTGGAAGTCCAAGAGGAGCTCAGGACCCCACAGTAATGCAGATAGTCACATTTCACAAAGGGAGTTTGTGCTTCAGCTGAGCTCCACCTCCTAAGCAATGCTTGCTGGTCAGCTAAAAGTTCTAAGAAAGATATTATTAATATTAATTATTGTTGTTATTATTATTACCTTGGAAAAGGGGTTGTAATGACCTCACGTGATGCTGAAATTGCCACTTATTGCAGCTTCTTCCACTATGGGGATGTTAATGTTAATGTTAACATTTTCCTGTGCCTCTGTCCTGACTCTCAGCTGCCACTGAGCCACCCAGGCAATGAACTCAGATACTTTCCTGTCTGTATCTGGCTTTTACACCAATATTTTTTGCTGTACTGGATTCTAAGTGCATATTTAAAAAAAAAAAAAAAAAAAGAGAAATCTTTATCAGGGACACATGCAGGGAATCAGCACAGATTATCAGTTTTGGAAGATGTTTAGAATGAGCCTCACCTTTTGATCAAAGCTATCACCTCTCCTTTTGATAATAAAATCTTCACAGAAGTGACTTGTCCCTGATTTGGGGTAAGAAATCTTCTGCTTGTTTGCAAGCACAGGAACTGTCAAACCTGGCAACCTACATGTACCTGCTGTAAAATCTGTGCCAGCAATCAGTGCCTCAATCTCCAAAGATCTGAATGCTTTCAGCAGATCATCTGACCTCTCCAATAAAAATATCCAAGCACAGATCATCTGATCAAATCCTCTCAAATCTTGCTAGCCATTTAGGAATCACACACATCCCACCAGAGTGCCAGTGCTGATAACAAATGTAATACTCCAAAACCCAAGGAGAGCATCAGTAAGACAACTATCTGGGTGGATTCTGAGGCCCAAATTCTCTTCTTAGAGTGACCATCTTGAGTTTAATATAATAGAGGGCAATCCAGGGCTGATATGTCGTTCAGATTTTTTTTCATGGGCTTGCAAGCTCAGTTTTCATGTTTCATTGACAAAATCTGAAAGAAAAATAAAGCAAAACAAAAAACAAAACAAACAAACAAAAACCCAAACAAAACACAACAAAAAATAAAACCCCCTCATCAAAATAAACAAAACAGAAGAGGAAAAATGCTGAATATTTAGTTACATGTGTCTGCCCATGTCAGGGGTATTGAAACTAGATGATCTTTAATGTCCTTTCCAGCTCAAAGCATTCTATGGTTCTATGATTTTTTCTCCCTGTTAGCTGTTCTGTGCATCAGCAGGCTTTTGGTATTTTTGCTTCAGTGTTTTGTTTTCCTGTCATCAGGAGAATTAATGTTCATTCAGTTATGGGAAAAGGAAAACCCAGGCTTTGCACACACCATATTTTGTGTATTCCACAACTGGGTATCAAACTCATGATATTTAGCTGAAAGCTAGAATTCTTTTGAGACACTTTTAATTTTCCAGAGGAAAGGAGATTAAATCTGAACTACTGAGTCTTTTTCAGTTTCAATGATGGTTGGTGAGAGAAGACCTGAAACTCTTGCATTACACTCATCATCAACCACACATAGTCAGGCTCTAAATAGGTAATTAAGAGTCATTTTACTGTTTACTTAATATGATAGCCATGGCTCTAATCTAGAGTTTTAAAGTGTTTATTGCAATGCAAGAGCATAAACATTGAGGGAAGTTTCTTTTGTGATTTCTTAGTGCACTAGATGGCACTAAAGCATGGCTTTTATATACAGGGGAAAAAAATCCCCACAAAAATTGATATGTAGGTGCAGTAAACCTGAACTATTTTGGTCAGGTATATTTTGTGAAAGTTCTTTGATATATTATTTGTAATTTTTCATTTTAATTTTCAGATCATCAGAAACAGAGAATTAATTACACCCACTTTGATATTAAAGGAATTTCAAATTGAAAATAAATAATACTGAGAAGTTGAAGAAAAAAAAAAAACCCTGAAGAAACTAATTTACCCCAGGCTAGATGCAAAATTATTCTAATGTTCAAAGATTAGGGGGCTTGATGCAAATAAAAAAAAAAAAGTTCTGTACCAATTACATGGCTTTTTCAAGAACTTTAGATATCAAAAACATTAAAGTCAGAAAAAATGTATAACATCTTCAGGTTTCATATATAGAAAAATCGTTCTTAGTACATAAGCAAATACATAGCTCCCCACTGTCTTCCAGGCATACCATGTTCAAAACATCAGGTGGAACCATCTTGTAAGAACGGGGCACTTTTTTCCCACACGAGTAGCAAGGAAACAAAATTAAACTTTAATTTTTCTTTACTTCTTCCCCTCCCTTCAGATGAGGAGCCACAGCTCAGCTCATTCGGAGCTTAACGCATTCTTATGTGTTGTGTACAGCGCTGTTTGCTCTCTTACACGATCATAATAAACAACAACAAAGGAACTATGAAGGGTGGATCCCTCGTAAAACTCAGCCTTCTAGACAAAACCATGAAGAAATATGTCTTAGGTCATCTGGGGTATTTTTGACTCCTAATGCTGAGGGTGCTTACAGGGGCATTTCAAGTCTTTATGATGTTTCGGTGATTCCAGGGTTATTCACTGAGTGTTTTGTCGAGAAAGGAAGCAGGAAGGAAAGAATGAGGAGTTAAAAGAGGTAGAATAAAAAAGCAGGAAGGTGTGGACTGAATGTGAGCCCAGTCCAGCAGTGATCCTGCAGCACTGTATTTCCAGCAGCTCTGCAGCAAAATGAAAGTTACTCCAGTCAATGCTTCAGTCACAAAGGTGAGATGTGAAGTCCAGGGTGTAAATACATGGAACACATGGCCCCTGCCTGGGCCATACACTGAGCAGGCTGCAGAGGTTCTGGTTGCATGCTCAGGTCATTGATTTGACATCAGTTCCAGAAGCAGTTGTTTACCTGCAGGATCTGTCAGGATCAGTTTCCCCACTATATGTGGCTTCATTTGACTGCAAAGCCACTTAAGGGGCTGACCCATCAGACTCTGACTCTGCCATGGGCAGAGCTGCTTTATTTGGGGAGGAGAAACCTGAGAATTTGCCTTCATGTGTGCAACAGAAAGCCCATATATACATACTGTTGAATTTATTATTTTTCTGTCAGCTGAGTCAAAGCCTGCATCTCAAGAAGTATTTAATTGAAAAAAACTAAAATGCCCACATGAAAGTATTGAATGTGACCCAAGACCCCATAAGTCCTTAAACTACAGTGTTTGCAGCAGTCAGCTCATGCTATTCTGAGGGCATCTCCATAGAAAATAGCTTCCCTGACAATCAGAAGTGAAACAGTTTCAGGAATACTTGTTCTTAGCTTCCCAAACACTTATTTTCCACACTTCAAATGCATAATTGCAGGGAAGGGTTGCGTTTGCTAATGACTTCACCAAAAAGAAAGATAAATAGGAGATGGTGTAGTTGCATCCTCACTAATGTCAGTGGGTATGATTTCACCACACAGTTGAACTTCACTGTTTTAAATACGATAAATGACCTTGCCTGTTTCATGAGGATACTATTGATCTAAAATGAACATCTTAAAAAAATTAATTACAGACATTATTGATAACACCTCAGGTTATTAAAAATGAAAGAATGCTAAACTTCCAATTTACTTTTCCCCTTGCTGCCTGCAATTCATTCAGTCTAGACAATTTCACCTTCTTTCTCATTTGGTTTCAGCTGTTGATCCTCATGTGATAAGGCTGCAGATACCAAAGGGGACTTTTTTAAAAAATAAAAAAAAAAAAAGGAAAGTTTCTTAACAAGAAGAAGAAGAAGAAAAAAATTAAAAACAACCCACTTTGTCCTGGCACTCTCCCGGCTTTGCTTTAGTGATACATGGTTTGCTCGCACACAAGGGGAATTACAGAGTGTAATTATTATACTCTCACAGCCCTCCAAGTGCTTGGCTTCCAAGTCACCCCTCCTCACTACTTCAGCAGAAGATTTGGGTACTGCAGGTAGCTCAGAAGCGTAGATCTTCATTCCACCCACCTTCAGACACTTAACTGGAGAATCATAGAATGGTTTGGGTTGGAAGGGACCTTAAAGCTCATCTCATTCCAAGCCCCTGCCATGGGCAGGGACACCTTCCACTTGCCCAGGTTGCTCAAAACCCCATCCAAACTGGCCTTCAACATTTCCAGCGATGGGGAACCTTCTTTAGGAGGAACAGTCCAACTAAATATCCGACATGAGTCCACTTTACCTAATTTCCATACCTACTGCACACTGGTGACACCTTTTTTTTTTTTAAATCCTGCAAGCTCTCAGTGCCATCTGGCAACTCTCCAACCCCAAAAATTGGTTCCAGCCCCTGCGTGGGGAATATCTTATGTAAGAGCACTGCAGGCCCCTCTCCTTGAAGCTGACCCACAGCAGCTGTGGGGTCACTTGGATTGCTCGTGGAAGTGTCTCTTGTTCTGTCTTACTATTGACTCGAGAGTGAGATTTGAAAATCACTTGGAGAATTAACTTAAATCCCACACAGACACTTGCCGTGGACCTAGAGAGCCTTTGGACTAGTCCCCAGTTCAGCAAGTAATCAAGGACATGTTGTGCATGATTATTTAAGTACATGGTGGTGATTAGTGACTGTGCAACTAAGTCACATCGCTGTGCCATTGTAACTTCAGGCATGCACCCAGTAGATTACTTTAGTATTTCAGAACGAAATGTATATATTTTCCCATAAAAAATACTGCTGGCTCTTTTTAATCAACTAAATTAATTTTTGTAATGATTCTTCCTAATTTGTGTCTATTGAGATTTTCTTATTTTTTTCCTTCTCCAGCTTCCCTTCTTTCTTCTTTTTTCAACAAGTAAGAAAACAAATGATGGAATAGTAGAACAGGACATTTAACATAAAGTATTAGTAATATCTCAGAGTTTGGTTTCTGGTTGTAATGTTTTCCCTAGGTAATTCACACACAGAAACAAATTATTTTATTCAAGCAGTTGTATGCTAACAGAACCAACAGCTGAGGTCTCAAATACTTGCTAAAAATAGGTTTAAATTTTCAGTTTAGAATATAGGTAAGAGAGCATCACTGCAAAGGAGCCTGCATATTTTAAAGCAAAATACTTTAGATTTCTTCATAATTTCGGTGTGTGTTAAAAATGTACATGCAGATCACACTGGAGGATAGAGACGTCTTTTCTTTGCATTTCCATTACCTGTTGAAGGAATTCAAAAGCTATGAACAACCCTCAAAAGCTAATGAACACCCTCAGAGAACTAAGTTAACTGAAACCCTATCACATCAATGCCATATTCCGAAACCTTTTCTTTTTCTTGTGTCAATTGTGGTTTTAATATTGCTCTCACTCCCCACTGAAGAATGTTATTAAAAGAGGAAAGACTTTTAGATAGCTAATGCTGATCCAGCCTAACTCTGCAAAGAGGAAGGGAAAAGAGTAGAATTTAGAGAAAAATCAATGGAGCATAAGATTTTATTTAAATATTTGCAGCGTGCTCCGCCCCAACCATGGCTGACAGGATGCAATGTAGGAATTACTGTGTGGTAGTCAAAGTCCTGTGTTTGCAGAATGTCTGGTTGTATCAGAACCATCCCCCCTGACCTTAGAGCCCACGGATCAGTGAGAGCAAAAGTGGTGAGCTCCAGGGAAAGAACTGGGCAGCTTGCAAACAGCAAGGTTAAGGAGATTTTGCTGTGTGTGAGATTTTTGTAGACATACTTAATGTGTACATGTGGGTCTGTACGTGTCAGAGTATATCTATAAAATAAAAGTTGGTTACAATAGATGCTCTTATCTGACCTACTTAAAATTGTACATGAAAGCACAGTTAATTTCATCTCCTATCTGTCAGATTGATACAAATCTCCTGTTCAGTATTAATTATTGTGTGCATGAATATTCTTCATTTTTGGGGGAGACCTGATGATTAAAGCTACCGCTGACGGAAATCCTGAGCTCATTAAGATTCTGTCCCCCACCCCCTCACTGAATGTGCAGCAACTTTTCAGACAGGATTCTTCCCCTTTCTGGATGTCATTCAGTCTTTTGCACCTTTGGATGAGGGGTGTGAAATGCTACCTCTGTGAAGCATTCAGGTTTTTAAACTCAGTTTATGTTCATTGTACTATGAAGTACGTGGGAGCAAAGTGGTCTCAGTTTTCAATTGAGCCTCACCTAAAGGCTCAGAGCTCATTTTCCTTCGGTTTCTTTCTGCTTTTAAATCCTGCGAAGTAGCTTGACCTCAATAGCTCATGAGGTGATGCAGGGTGTTAATGACATTTTTGTTCTCGTTTAATAACATAATATGTTCCTGCCCAAAATGATGTCAATGATAAGTGTAGAAATCAGGAATTCAAAGCTAGGGTTAATCAGCCATAGTGCTGTTTGTCAAACAAATCCAGAACAAAAACTTGCTGTACGTCTGGGTGTCTGTTTATGGCTTTAAACCTTTTCCTTCCACCTGGAACTATCTTCTTCTACTATGAAGGCCCTGATGCTCCCCGGTCCTCATGCTTTCTGAGCTGATGCTTCCAAGCATCAGTAGGAGTCCTACAGGCTTCTATCATTGCTGAACAATAGGATCTGCCCTTCATGGGTTCTGGAATCTGAAGCAGATCGATAGTTAAACCTTTCTATTTAGGGTGTTTGGAGAAAGGAGTAATAAATTGTGTTTTAACGGTCAGGAATGCCAAGAGATTTTAGTTATCTTCCTTGTACACATTATTTTCACAGGGGGAAGTGTATTTGGATGAAGAACCCAAAGGAATAGGGAGGAGAAAAAGAATATACAGTTTCACTCAGAAATGCTGAGCGATAAATAAACTATTTTCATTAGACATTTTACATTAATGTCATAAGAAAAATGTAATCAGACACAATCGCCCCCCACACCAAGGAAGAAACATCCCAGGATGGTCAATAGACTCTTAATTACATGTTTGGACAAGGTGCCTGAAAATCAGGTTAAGCTCCCTGCTCTGTCAGAGCTGAAACACGAACTGTTCTGACGTGTTAAGTGAGTCCTGCAGTTATTGGACTGCTCTGGCTATGAGAAACATTCTGAAAATATTCAACATTGTGAACAGTCTTTTTTTTTTTTTTTTAAATTTTGAATCATGGTGATTAGAGTTCGATTGGTTTTCTTAAAGCATTAAGTTAGGAAGTGTTCCTGCAGGCCTCACTTTGAAATCTTGGAGCCTGGTTTCTCAGTGTTCCCTCAAATTTGTCTTCTCCAAATACATTTCTCTACCCTTCCTGTAGCACAGACAAGGAGTGTCATTCCTGAGTCCTTTAGAAGATGCTGTTCAGAGCGGCTGATGTACCCTCCAACATGGAACTGGGGTTGTTTTTTCTGGAGAAAAGGCTCAAGGGGAAATTTCACTCTCTATAACTACATGATAAGAGGTTGTAGCCAGGTGGAGCTTGTTTTTTTCTCCCATTTACCAAGCAATAGGCAAGAGAAAACAGCCTTAAGTTGTGCCAGGGAGGTTTAGATTGAATATTAGGAAAAATTTTGCCACTGGAAGGGGTTTCAAACATTGGAACACTCTGCCCAGGGAAGTGGTGGGACCACTGTCCCTGGAAATGTTCAAAAAATGTGTAGATGTGGCACTTACAGACATGGCCTTGGCAGTGCTGGGTTAATGGACTTGATGATTTTACAGTCCTTCTCCAACCTTAATTATTCTGTGACTTTACAGAGATGGATTGGTCATGAGCAGAATACCTCTGCAAATAGCATTGAACAGAAATCTTTGCACCTGCAATTTTTCTCTGTGCTACACTTATAAATAAAATAAAAGTGATAATTAAAAGAGTGAGGAAGAATACATTATCCTAAACTGTGCTAAAACTGAGAAAGTGTGCACTTTACACTAGGTAGTTCTAGGTACCTTGGAGTGGCTTCCCTATTCTCACAGCCAGGCACCTCTGAGAAATATTTAGCAAACAGTCTCTTAGGCTGTAATCAACAACCCTCATGCCACCATTTCCAGTGGGAAAAGTACCTAAGCAGTGGCCAGCTCATGATATTTGGTTTAAAAATTACTTGGTCAGCACAAAGCATCTTTACTGAGCTAGGCATGTCTGTGAGGGTCAGATTTGAAGGTGAGATTTTGAAGGAAAAAACCAGAACAGCAGATGAAGGACAACATAAACTGGTTTAATCTAGATATTCACTCCCTAATCTCACAAACATCTATGGTTTTGTTTAACTCTACATGAACCTTTTCACAGCGTGTTTAGCTGCACAGTGCACTGTTTTTTTCAAAGTCCTTTGGTTTGAGAGGAGAGAAAGAAAGAAAGAAAGAAAAAAACCCCTCTCTTCTCAGAGTTGTTCTACAAGCCATTTATTCATCAGAAATAATTGTGGTCAGACATTTAGCTGAGAATGCTGGTATTTGTCCTAATGTTCTGTAAATGTTTATACCAAACTTAAATGAATGTAAATACCCCATCTCTGAGCTCTGTGGTAAATCGTTTGTTCTGCACAGGGAGCATTTGGCGGGGAAGTGAAGCTACAGCCCGTTCCTACTGAAATAGTTGACACCAATGGCAACTGGCCATCTAATCCCTGAGCTCAAATGTAAATACTTTGCTCCACAAGCAAAGCTAAAAAAAAAAAAAAAAAAAAAAAAAAAGGAAAGAAAAAAACTACCAAAACACAAAAATACCCAAATAAGCCAAATTTTGGGTCACTTTTGTTCCGGAGAGAAAATAATCGGCACCAACCCTTTTCCTGACACAACTTATTTATCTCTGCGGGCTGCTGAGCTCTGCAGCCTGACACGTTAAAAGTCAAGTCTAGGCTCTTCCTCTTCTCCCTCCATCTCAGAGCTCTGGTATTTGCTTGTCTCCCCGTGTTTTAGCTCGCGATTCAAAGGGATGAGTAGACAGCAAAGGTTTCAGTTGGCTTTGGGTGAAACCTTGAGCGTTTGTTTTCACTGCAGGGAAAACTCCCATCGATTTCAAAGGGAAACAGGACTGCAGGCGTGCGCTTCCCTTCTGAAAATCAGAGCTCCCAGATGCAAATTTAAGGCTCGCAATAGACAGGTATCAGTTCCGCTAATTAAGTCTCATTTATCTTAACCATTTCACTACTTAATCAGATAGCGCAGTGATAAGAAGCTATAAAAATATATGACAGATAGTCAAGGTCTAGACTTCTCTAATGTGGCAATTTTTTATATTATGATCTTCCTTTGTATATGCAGATGAACCGCTCTTTTATTAACTTTCCTTTGTAAGCATTTCACACGCCAAAAAATCAGATAGGGCTTAAAAAAAAAAAAAAAAAAAAAAAAAAGCGCTTTCCAAAGTGATGAGAATGAATTAGCCCATAATTGGACTGATTGCTAAAAGTTCAGTACAATGCAATAAAAGTGCACCATTATCAGGATTTAAACTTGCCACGGGGAATTTTTATTGCTGCTCATTTAAAAAATATCATCTTTGGCTGCACTCTTCAGGGACTTACCAGTGTAGGTAAAGAAACCTGTAGGAGGAAAAGGTTCCTCATATAGGTAGGTAAAGCAAATGTTTAATTGTTAATATATTTATATATATTAGTTTTCATAGGCTATCATCTCTTGTTGTGGACAGAAATAGAATCTTGGACTTATTAAGGGTGGAAAAGACCTCCAAGATCATCAAGTCCAACCTTTGACTGAATACCACCATGTCAGCTATATACTATAAATACTGAAGAAGAGTGGCCATCTCTCCTCATGGAGCATCTCTGCTGCAAACCTGAACAGCAGTCTGAGAACCTCAGCGTGTTCCTCAGTTAAAGTAATGGGCGAGAAACACACAAGTTTGTTCCGTATAGCAGAGATGGATTATTCCATATAGCAGAGATCAGGGGATTTAATGCCTAGAAACAGAAGTTAGACACCACCCTGATAAGAAATCCATCACAGATTTTTGGGTTGGAGGCAAATCAAATACAAAAATTTTGTTGAACTCTTTAACTCAAAATGGGGAGTGCTTCTCACCTTATTTCTTTGTCTCATTCAAACACTACCAGGAAAGTGTATGACTTTTAATTTGCAGGTAATCAGATTCCCTTTGGTTTTCACAATCCTGAGTTTCAAAATTCTGGATATTTCCACATGGAGTGGCATCCTAAGATCATGGCTCCTGAAAAGAAATTTCCTCAAGAAACTTACTTGCTTTGATTCCCTTTGGGGGCTTCCACAATATCTTGTGATCTCAGTGGATGCCAAGAACCCTTCAGGATCTCATAATTAATTTTAAAAATGTTGCCGTTTTTCAACGGCATTTTTCAATTCCCTCCCAGACCCTTGGAGAAAGAGATACCCAGTGTGATTTGAAGGTTGTCTCACTGGGAATATTTAAGAGAAGGGGAAAAGTAAATTCAAAGTTCACATAGTAAACTTATTAACTCATTCCAGTTAATGTTAACAGAGACTCAGCCCATAGCTGTGTCACTGAGAAGAGTGACAGATGGACTATTGGACTAAATGATCCTAGAGGTCTTTCCTAACCTTAATTATTCGATGAGTCTATGATTCTAAGAGGCAATATTAGGGTAAACAACTAGAACATCTTGATCTTGACCTAGAAAACTTTCTGGTTCTCATGGAAAAGTCTAGTCACAAGTTAAAGAAAAGCAAAAAATTGTTGTCCTAAGCAAAAAAACCCAAAACAACCCCAAGCACTGATCATAATATGCTTAGTAGGAAAGGAAATACGCAGAATAACCATAAATTTAAAGGTTCCTTTTGGCGAACAGGAACTCCTACAAGCATCCGAATGGTGACGAAACTACCGAGCTGTGTGATCCCGCTATCAGAACCGCATCTCTTGTTCAAGGAAAATTGCCACAGCCTCTCTGTGCCTCTCAGGTTGCTGATTGTGACCTTTGCAGGGCTAAAAGAGGCAAAAAAAAAAAAAAAAGAATTGCAAGGCTTTCAAATATTTTTGCAGTAGAAAAGTACCTATGTCTTATATGAACCTTTAATATATTTTGTCCTTTCAACTCGAACTTTTTCAGTTTACACAGGGATACCACTGACAGCACAAATAGGCCTTCAGTCTGATATAGTAATTTTTGCTTTTCTACAAAATGGGGAGGACAGTTAAAAAAAAAAAATTGCTATAAAGAAGATTTCTACTGTTAAAGTTTAAGAATTTCCAGACTACTTATAGACTTACTTCATCCTGAGCCTCGGAATATCAGGGTGAAGTACAACAGCTTTTTGCAGAATTAGTTTATTGGAAAGGACAGCTAGAAATTTCTGACCTGAGCCTTAAAACAAAAATCTAAACGGCCTTACAAATGTTTATAATCTATTCTGTAGTGTTCTCCAATTGAGATTTTGTGGAATCATAGAATGGTTTGGGTTAGAAGGCACTGTAAAGATCATTTCACCGATGATTAGGATATTAGTATCATAAATATTATTAACATTGATCCATTAGAGAATTTAAAACTGCACTTTCTAATGACAAGAAGAGACCATAGCTCATAATTCACTTTTGATGTTTGGAACACCTGGTATAATTAGTTTGTAAGTTTTAACTTACAGAAGTCATATAGCCCTATAAGAATTTCAGTTTTTATGTCAGGAAGCCTTTAGACCTTAGAACTGTAGAGAGAGATTTTTATTGCAAATTCTCAAATACAAGAAGCCAAAATAAAATCCTTAAATACAGGAAAGCACCCTAAATTTCCTATCTCTTTTTCATTTTTAAATCTTGTAATTGCGTGGCTCACCTCGCAATTTAAAGAAAGAGGTGACTTACGAATATTGAAAGAGTGAATAATTAAAATTTCGACAGCAAAGAAAGACCCTCTTAGATCTTGATGAACTAAGTCATGCTTTTTAACTGTGCTTTGTAGACTATTTTTATTAAAATTATGATGATTTATGATTAATTGACCCAAACCAGAAAAATGTAATAAAAAAATCAGAATTTCGCACACTGTTTTTTCCACTTCTTATTTCTT